>OX328124.1:95131303-95731303 GCA_946811695.1 Gonocerus acuteangulatus | reverse complement strand
ATCTTACCAAAAGAAAGCTATTCTAAATTTCCTGATATTATATTGATATTTCTTTCCATCGTTACTGCTCAATGGGCAGGATCTGAGACTTCCGGGTTTCAGAAAAACTTCTTCATTTAACCAGCTTTCCATTCATGTATCACAACCCTGTGTTATTGAAGTATTTGAACGATTTAAGAACAAAAGTTTAAAAAAAACAAGGATCTGTGAAAAGAAAATTATATTTTTTTCTTCAGTTTATTCAAAAAGCTGAAGAGAAATATTTATTTGTATAAATGTTTACATAAATATTAAGTAAATATTTACTTAAAACAATAAAAAAAATTACTTCCACGAATATAAAAAAAAAAAAATCCTAAAACAGTAAATGTATAAAATACACATTTATTTTGAATTTATTAATTCATGTAACTAATACTGGGTCCAGGAGGCATACATTAACCTCAAAAATTATTATTTTTACCTATATCAAGCATTTGAACACATTTTTACAGGACTATGTACATCTTATTTATGAGGGATAGAATTTTTAATTACCACAACAAAAACGCATGGGCTCACGAGAATCCCAGTGAGTTTCACAAGCATAGCCATCAGTATCAATTCAAGGTTAAGCATTTGTTTTCTAAATAAATACCTGTAAAAATATGTTCAAATGCTTGATCTAGGTAAAAATAGTAATTTTTGAGGTTAATGTATGGTTGGGGTTCATTAATGGCCACCTCCTGGACCCATTATTAGTTAATGTAATTAACAAATTGTGTATTTTATTTATTTACTGTTTTAGGAATTTTTTTTAAATTCGTGGAATTAATTTTTTTTTATTGTTTTAAGTAAATATTTACTTAATATTTATGTAAACATTTATACAAATAAATATTTCTCTTCAGCTTTTTGAATAAACTGAAGAAAAAAATATAATTTTCTTTTCACAGATCCATGTTTTTTTTAAACTTTTGTTCTTAAATCGTTCAAATACTTCAATAACACAGGGTTGTGATACATGAATGGAAAGCTGGTTAAATGAAGAAGTTTTTCTGAAACCCGGAAATCTCAGATCCTGCCCATTGAGGAGTAACGATGGAAAGAAATATCAATAAAATATCAGGAAATTTAGAAGAGCTTTATTTTGGTAAGATATACATACATTCATTTATTTTTACGTTTACTCCCAACTAGTCTTATAGTAAATTTACTCAGCTTTCGATTGGTTTCACTCCCTTTCTAGTAGTACCACCTGGGACGGAGCTACAACGATTATTCTCTTAAAAACCACGCTTGTCTCGAAAAAACGACAAAACTACGTTTTCTCCCTTATGGGCGAGAATTTGGGAAATCGTCATAGAACATTTTTTGTTCCCCTAAGGATCCTCTATTACCCCTCACAATATGACTAGACATTTACAGGACACCCTGTATATATACATATATATATATATGTATATATATATATATATATATATATATATATATATATATATACACACATGCATATACATACAAACAAACATACACATACATAGATACATATAATTTAAACAGAAATATAATAACTAACTATAAAACCCATATATTTTCACACAGGCACACATATGCACATGCAAAAATACAAATACTCAATTATAGAAAACCGGGGATAAAAAACATTTCATGCGTCCAAATTACATTATTTTTGTATTTTTTAATTAAATTAATTATATTTTATAATAGAGATCTGTATCTCTCAAGGAGTTCAACGCTCGCTGGCTTAACTCATGGTCGTCTCCAAGTATATCACAGAGAGGACCATGAATCCCCATTTGGTTTTGAGCAGCTTCGTAGGCTCTGCATTCGGTGAATAAATGTTTAATAGAAATATTTTCACCACAAACAGTGCATTCAGGCCTGGACTCTCTTTTAAATAAGTAAGCATGGGTATAAGATTGGTGTGTCCAAGACCAAACCCTTAAAAATGATTAAATTAAAAATTATGCATAACAAAGTGTATAGATTGATACAGAGGGGCAACTCAAGTAAATGTTTAAATAATTTAAATATGTGAATATTGTAAATATTTTTAACTCTGCTACTCCCGGAGTAGCAGAGTTAAAAATACCGCACCCAGGGACCGTTGCCCAATCAACTCACTCTAAGGATTAATCAACAAGGGTGGTTTACGTGCAAATAGTTAAGTTTGTATATTTATTTATTTAATTTATTATAGAAATTCATTTTTCTATATAACCTTCATTTATTTAAATTTTAACATCCATTATAATTAACTCAGAATTTTAGGATGGGTTATCTATAGGTCACCCCCTTTCACCGTTTTCTAGCCAGGATAGGACTGATGCATTTTCTTTTTTCCATAGAACAAAGCCACCACTCCTAGTGGGAATTGGACCCAGGAGTGCTCACGCCTTAACACTCATGGCCACCGGCCCTCCTAAATAACCTTTATCAATTCAAAACAAACATGAATAGTTTAACCTATTATATTTGCAATAAACTGCTGACTCAATTATTAAGTTTAAACTTTTAATAGGCCGATTTATTTTTTTTAGAACATCTTTTTCTTTCGATGCCTATGACGTACACTGACATTTGTTGAAATATAACAAATTATTAATTAGTAATGGTAACAAATTAGTAATTTTGGTCTTGAGTAAATCCCCTGCCGGAGATTGTCCGATTTTGCCGGACAAGGAACTTGTTCAATCCTTTGCTATGGAAATGACACATTTCGTTTTGTGGTGAAAAACACACACACAGACACACACACACACACACACACATATATATATATATATATATATATATATATATATATATATATATATATATATATATGGGGCGAGGTTAGCTCAGTGGTAGAGCACTGGACTAATAAGCTGGAGGCCTGAGTTCAAATCCCGAGCAAGCACTAAAGATTTTTTCTTCTAGTGTCTTCGTTCATGGGTTGAATTCGGCCTCCCTGACCGTCCCTAGGCCAACCCAGCCTCTAATTAATTTAATAATGGGTACCTTGGTTGGTGCTAATGACTCTAGCAGTCGAAGTAGCCAAGGGGAAAATCAGGCGGTCGGAGCATAGTACTGACCACACTATCTCCCTAGTGTGCCGTATGGTCATGAATCAGATACCTCTATAGTATCTGCCCCTCAGGGCCCTCGGGGCCTGTTACGGGACTGATTTATATATATATATATATATATATATATATATATATATATATTGTTATGATATTTTTAAATTAAAAAAAAAAGGTGTGGAGAAGACAATAGTATTATAGAAAAATAAATAAATAAAAGAATTTTTGGAAATAATTATATTTTATATCCGAATTAGCATAAATTTAAATTATGATTAAAATAATAAATTAATCACTATTTTCTGATAATTTATAAATGGCAATTTTTTACATGGGCGTATATAGAAAATAATTTCGGGGGGGGGGCTGAGAACATTTATTGCATATGGGGAGTATAGAATACTAACAATCTAGAACTTGGAATAGTTAGCCAATTAAAACGCTTTTACACCAAGAAGATATTTTTTCCGAACTAAGTGATCTTATTTAATTTATTTTTAAGGTTTTCATGACACATTTTTTCCGATTTCGGGGGAGGGCTGCAGCCCCCCCCCCCTTATATACGTCTATGATATTTTATCTTTTGTATAATGCATAGCGTTTCTAGTATGTTGGTAACAGTGGATTCATTGTAACGTTGAGCGCCAATTTTACCTCACTCTTCAAGATGACGCTTAGAAAAATTAGGGGTTCTTGGCGTATTCTCATTCTCTTCTGGTCTCTAAATCTGAGTGAGTGAAACTGAGTGTTCATTGTGAATTTGCAGTTAGCGGTATGCCGGAAGTGGTCCGTCTATATAGGAATTCGTCAGATAAAATTTTATGCGGTTTTAACAGAGGTAAGAATTTTTATTCTCATGAACATTTTCTGATTGTAGTGAGTTTTGCGATATACCAATATAAATTGTTCTTTTTTTCTCATTTATAAAGCTTAATAAGTAGGTATTGGTTTTTCAATTACTTCGAACCCCCAAGGTACAGTCCCTTGCTATAAATAAATGTTATCATATTGTCGTGGCGAGTTATATTTTTCCGTCTAAAAGGATAACACATAGTTTGTTTTTAATATTCGTTTTAACTATATAAATATCATTTCATTTTTGCGGTCCAACATGGGTCATTATTTCGTTTTTACGATTAAAAATAATTTTAAATAAATATAATATTTTACGTTCATTTTATCATAATATTTTGGCACCCAACTTGTCGAGCGAAGTACTTTGAAAAGAAACCAATAAATTAATACCGTAATTAGAATAAATTTTCATTAAAATATAGAAAGTAAATTAGTAATTAAAGTATTAGTTTTTTTGGGTGTGTTTGCGAAGAGCACACCCAGTTATTTGTCAAGTATCAGTGATTACAGCAGTGATTCAGCGCATGCGCATAGCTCATTAGCTTTTCTATTGGTAGTCGCTGGCAGAAAAGTATCCTTCAACACTCAAGTCAATCCAACTCGTATAAATTAATAGAATTCTATTAATTTTAGCGAATTAGATTGACTAGAGTTTTGTTATCTTCTTTAGCGAGCGGAAAAGCATAGCACATGTGCCCATAATGCGAAATAAATATAAAATATAAATATGTTATAGAACCATGGGACAAAAAAATCAGCGCGGAGGTCCCTAAGCTTCACAATTACCATTGATTTTTATGATATTAACCTTTTTATTAATTAATATTGCTAGCTGAAATATATTCTGCTTATTTTCATTTATGCTTTACAGAGTTGGGCATTATTTGAAATAATTATTTTAAAAATGTATTTCAAATATTATTTGAAATAAAAAAGTATTTCTAATTTGAAATAGTTTATTTTGTATGTAGTATTTTGAAATAAAATAATACATGTATTTTGCTGTATTTTAAATAAATTAAATTATTTCAAATAATTAAAAGTATTTCAAATAATCAAAAGTATTTCAAATAATAATTTTATTTGAAATAATTATTTAATTTGAAATAATTATTTTATGCATTTATTTTGAAGTAATTATTTTAACCAGTAATTTAAAAGTTAATTTTAGGGTCTATTGGAAATAATTATTTCATAAGTATTTTCATATTCTTTGGTAAGTTTTAAGTAAGTTTGGTAAGTTTTAAGTAAGGTAAGTTTTAAGTTTGGTAAGATTTAAGTAAGTATTTCATATTGTTTGGTAAGTTTTAAGTGTAAATTAAAATGATCTCTCACTCTGTTAATGTTGTTTTAATACTGAACAGAGTTGGGCATCAATCAATTAATTTCTCAATTATAAGATCAAACAATTCGGCACTAATGGCCAAGATTTGTCAATGCGCAGTAAAAAAAAAACAAACAAACAATTAACATTTTAACTGCGGTTAATTTTTTAAAAGAGGGATACAATAAATCTAATTGCTATTAACTCCGTTAATTGCCGTTTGCAATTAATTTAGTCGTGATTCAACATGTTAATGGTAAGTGACTTAATCACGATTAATGCAATTGCATTTAACCATTCATTTGTTGAAGGAGGTAATAGGAGAGATATTGATTAAGGTAGGAGGAAGGATTTTGAAGGTGGTATTTCGAAGGATATTGAATGTAGTATTAGGAAGGATACAGAAGGTGTTATTAGGAAGGATATACAGTGCTGTGAAAAAATATAGACTCAAGGGAAAAATAAGCTAATTGAATTAATTTAAGTCATTTATTTTGAAATTTTACTAACAAATGATGTTATTTAATGTGTACCTAAATGATTTGTAACACTTTTGATATAAAATTTAATGATATTGTTAGGATTAGCTAAATTTGATACAAAATAACCAAAAACAACCTGTGAAAAAGTATAAACTCAAACATTTTCTGACTCTTGAATGAGTAAATTCTTTTCAATAATGACATCATATGCCATGTTTCTTAATCATCTCTAAGAGTCCTTTGAGGACACTTCATAGTAAATTAATTAAAGTGCTCTCTGATATGTTTTTCCAAGCTTGTGTTATTGTTTCTTTGAGCTCATCAATATTTTGGATTTCTGGCTTCAAAAAGTCATAGACTTCTATTGCCATAATTCTCCACCAATTTTCTATCAATTTGAGATCCGGACTAAGGGCTGGCCATTCTAAAATGTCGATTCCAAAATTCTAAAACCATTGTTTTGTAACACGTGTAGTATGAATCGGCGCGTTTTTCTGCTAAAAATGATTATTTTTTCTTCCAACATTGTAATAAACGCTAATAAGCACTCTGCCAAATCATTTTGATGATTAATTTCTTAATGTTTTCAGAAATCAATGCAATTATAGTTTTACTCTTTTCATTAAACGCAGTCCACACCCATGACTCTACTACAACAATGCGACCTTCTCGCCAATTTTTTTTTTTATTTCTAAAATCATGCCAGTGATAATTTCAGCCATCTGGACCATCAATATTAAGTTTTTTTTTATCACTGAAAATAACGCTTGACCATTTTTTGGCTATTTTGAATATGATTTTCAGCGAACTGCAGTCTTCGCTGCAAATTATATTTCTTGAGTTGTGATTTTCGCATTATCTTACAATATTTCAAGAACTGTGATTCCATTATCCACTTCCTCATCAAGCTAGCATCACATGCTAAATTAAATCGCCCCAAAATCTGTGCAGAGGATGCTCCTATTTTTGAGATTTCTCTCAAAACTGGCTGTTTCACCTGTTTCAAAAAATTTGGAGTACTTCCACTTCTTTTATTTTTTCCCTAATCGTCTTGGCTGCAATTTGAACAGTTATTGGCCTCTCCTTGAGAGGGGTTTTGCTCACGAACAATTTGTCTCTGGGTCAATCCATCTCTTCTTAGGTCCATAATTCTTTGTTTCTCCACTTCCGAGAGTTGACTTCCATGCAGCATTATTTAAAAAAATACTAATTCACAGGAACCGTCACTGCATAAAAAAAAATCACACGTACTCTCTCTTCAAAAATTAGAAGAAAACTGAGGTGGTAATCATCCCTTAGTAAACCTGACAATAAAAAATTAACATTGAGTTTATACTTATTCACAACGTAAACATGTTTTTTTGACGAAATCTGATTACCGTAAATTATCAAACAAATCAAAGGCCATTTAAAGCTTCTAGGCAATCTAATAACATAAAAACAAATCAGAAAAAATTATTGTGCAATGAATTCACTTATCAATTTAATAAATACTTTGATTTTATAATTTTTCACAGGACTGTAGAAGGTGGTATTAGGAAGGACATTGAAGGTGGTATAAGGAAGGAAATAGAAGGTGGTATTAGGAAGGATATTGAGGGTGGTATAAGGAAGGATATTTGAGATAGTATTAGGAAGGATATAGAAGGTGATATTAAGAAGGGTATAGAAGGTGGTATTAGGAAGGATATATGAGGTGGTGTAAGGAAGGATATAGAAGGTGGTATTAGGAAGGGCACAGAAGGTGGTATAAGGAAGGATATTGGAGGTAGTATAAGGAAGGGTATTGAAGGTGGTATTAGGGAGGATATTGGAGGCGGTATTAGGGAGGATAGTAGAGGTGGTATTAGGAAAGGTATTGAAGCTGGTATTAGGGAGGATATTGGAGGTGGTATTGAAGATGATATTAAGAAGGGTATAGAAGGTGGTATTAGGAAGGATATTTGAGGCGGTGTAAGGAAGGATGTAGAAGGTGGTATTAGGAAGGGTGTTGAAGATGATATTAAGAAGGGTATAGAAGGTGGTATTAGGAAGGATATTGACGGTAGTATAAGGAAGGATATTGGAGATAGTATTAGGAAGGATATTGAAGGTGGTATTATGGAGGATATTGGAGGTGGTATTTTTTTTTTTTTTTTTTTTTTTTCCTTCTAAAAGTACCCCTTTTAGAAGGCCGTTTATTGTACTACATGCATCATACAAGATACAGTATATCACATGTATGTTTTTTTTTTTTTTTCTTATCTTAGTTAATTTTGTTCAAGTTAGCAATTTAGTTAGGTTTACATATAAATTATTCACGTTAACTTAAATCAATTAGTATAAAACAAGGAGTATACAAATAAACTTATATATTCAGTAAGGTCCGCTTTACTTCAATAAAAATGCAATTTTTCATTTTTCACTCAATCTTTGAATAATATCTTTGCATAAAGTTAAGAATAATTTGTAATTATTAAAAAACAATTTATTTTCTTCAATAGGCCAATAGGTTATTTTCTTTCTAATTCTGTTTCTGTATTCGTTAAACAGTGTACAATTGTATATGATGTGGTGTGCTGTCTGTTCTGTATGTCTGTCACAGGGGCATGAATTTTCTCTTTTTATTTTAAATCTACTTAAATAGGATAGAAATACCCCATGTCCCGTGAGTACTTGTGTTGTGTAAAAATTTGTTTGTATGTTTGTATTACAAAAGTTTTGTATGATTGGGATAAATTTGAATAAATGGCGACCTTTGTTAGAGGTATCCCATTTTTGCTGCCATTCTGCAATTGATTCTAGTTTTAAGATATATTTTAAGTGAGTTTTTGAAAGTTTATTATATTCTATCGGTAGTGACGTATCTTTTGACGCTGCTTTGGCGAAACGATCTGCGATTTCGTTACCTTCGTCACCAGAATGTCCCTTTATCCATTTAAAATATATTGTATGCGTATTTTGGCATATTCTTAACAGTTGTCGTATTTTTTCTATTAGTACTTCATGTATGTCAGTGTTTTTGAGTTTTTGTAATGCTATCATGCTGTCTGTATGTATCTGTATAGAAGATGGTGTAGTGATGTGTTTATTAATGTAGTCTATAGATTTTAATATAGCAAGTTGTTCAGCTTGGTTGTTTGTACAGTAATGTCCAAGTCTAAATTTGAGTGTCGTTAATAGTTTATAGTCTTTGTATATGATTGTAGCTGCTCCAACGTTGTCATTGTCTTTACTGCCGTCTGTGTATATCTGGTAATCTGTTTGTTTGTTTGTATATCCGTTGAGTTTGAGTGGTTTACCGGGATGTGTCCATTGAGTATAATGTATTGTCTTTTCCAAATCATCAGATTTTATGTTATTCGAGTCTTCGTTCAGTTTCAAAAGTTTATATTCTTTAATATATTGCTTTGCTAGAATGTCTATTGGCATTATTTTTGCTAAAACGCAGGCAGCATCATAAGAAATAGTCCTATAACCTTTTATTATTCTTAAAGCAATCAATCTCTGAACTCTTTGCAATTTGCTTAAGTTGTACTTCTTTTGCAGTCCTCTGTGCCAAATATGTAGTCCGTAAGTAAGTGATGGTACAATTGCTCCTATGTAAATGATGTGTAATGCTGAAGATTGCAGTCCCCATGTGTTACGAGCTGTGAGTCCTAAGTAGTTGATTAGTTTTATAAGTTTGTTTTGTAAATTTTCTATGTGTTTATTCCAAGTTAGTTTGTTATCTATTAATATTCCTAGATATTTTGTAACATTTGTTTTTGTCAGTTCGTTTCCTTGTAATGTAACGTGGATAGTCGGTTCTAATCTGCTTCGTGTAATTATCATGTAAGTTGATTTTTGATTATTGAATGTTAACTTGTTGTGTTTTGCCCAGTTTTCGACTGTGTTAATGATAATGTTAATATTGTTTTGTATTTGTTCTGGAATTCTGGATTTTACTAGTATTAAGATATCGTCTGCAAATGCTATTAGTTCTACGTTTGGTTGAGTATTAGTTTTCAGTAAGCTGTTCATGATAATATTCCAGAGTAATGGTGAACAAGAAGACCCTTGTGGGGTACCAATTGTCTGTCGTTTCATTTTCATTATGTTGTGTGTGATTATGTAAGTCTCTCTATTGTTTAAGTAGTTTTTAATAAGTGTATAAATGTTTTGAGGGCAGTTATATTCTTTCAAAGAGTTTAGGATTGACGGCCACCATGCACTGTCAAATGCTTTTTGTATATCTAATGAAATAAGTACGACATGATTTTTATTATTTAATGCTTGTTTTATAAATGTATTCATTTTCTCTAAAGCTTGAGAAGTTCCTGTTTGAGGAGTAAAACCAAACTGATTGCTATCAATTATATTATTTGAGTAAAGGAAATGTGAGAGCCTTCTATGAATAATTTTTTCCAGGATCTTTCCTCCTATTGGAATTAAACTTATCGGTCTAAGGGAGGATATTTCATTTGGTGGTTTATTAGGTTTCTTTAATAGAGTTAGTTTTGATTTCTTCCATAAATATGGAAATACACCTTGAGAAAAGCATTTTGAATAAATAGTATGCATGAAATTAGGATATTTTTGATAAACTGTTTGGATAATTTCGACAGATATGCCGTCTATTCCTACTGATTTTTTTTTATTTAAATTATGTATAATGTCAGAAAGTTCAAATTTTGTTAAAGGTAAGTCATTTAAGGTGTTGGGCGGTATTTGAGAAGAAGTTCTTAATAATTTATGTTTTTCATTGTCTGTTTCCTGATTGTCGTTGCCTACTATATTGTTAATTATATATTCGTAAGTAGATTCAATGTCAGTAGTGTAGGTTCCGTCTTCTTTTAGAATAGTTTTCAAATTTAGATTTTCAGGTAAATTTTGTTTAGAATATTTGTAGGGCCAAGACCAAGGATTTGTAAAATCTATGGAATTACAATAGTCTTGCCAGGACTTTAGTTTTTTTCTTCTAATTTCTCTGAGGTATATTTGTCTTTTTTGGAAATATAATATTTTGCGTTCTTCTTTGAAATTAGAATCATTTGGAGTACGCTGATATCGCCTTCTAAGACGATTAGTTTCCTTTCTTAGTTCAGATAAGTTTTCATCCCACCAGGGTGTATATTTATGGGGTTTCTGGTTATTTTTATTAAAATAAGTTTTGATTTTGAATGATTTGTTACAGGATTTAATCAAACATTTTTGAAATTTATTTAGACAATCGTTTATTTCAGTGTTATTAGCTATTGCAGAAAGTTGAATATCTGTAGTATTATCTAGAGATAACTTAAATGATTTTATAATTACTGACTCTAAATTTTCCTCGAAATAATTCCAATTAGCATTTTTTGTAATATATCTTAAACCATATGTTTTGTTAGGAGAATAAAAAACAGGATGTTCTATCGTGTATGTTATTAGAAGGTGGTCAGAGAAAAATTCATTTGTTAGAATATTCCAATTTTTAATATAATCTGCTAAAGATGGTGATGTTAGCGTGACATCTATATTGCTAGTTCCTCTTGGACCATCAAAAGTAGGAAGGTTTTTGTCAATATTTGCTAAAAATAAATTGTTCGATACAATGTAATTTTCTAATTTCCGTCCTCTTGAATTTGTAATTTTGTCATAATAGAATTTTGATCTACAATTGCTGTCCATTCCTATTAGGATATTTTCTGTTTGGAAGTCTTGTAATATTTTATCTAATTTACGAATATCTATGTCTATGTCTCTGTTTATATCAAAATAAGCGCTAACAATTATACAATTAAACGAATTATATTTTATTTGAATAACAGTTATATCGTTGTCTGAATATTTATTTAATAATATAGCATCTATATTTTTATTTAATAACATTATTTTAGTGCGAGAATTTCCATTTCCTCCAATAAAAGATTTATATTTTGTATCGAAATGCATTTGTTTATGAACATATGGTTCCTGTATTATAGCCAAATCAATGGATTTTCTTTGCATGAATTCATCTAATAAAACAGCTGTTTTCCAAGAATGTTGTGTGTTTATTTGAACTACATTAATACTTTTAAAATTAACCATAAGAAAGGTTATAATGTTTTGATTGTTTATTTGGGCTATTTTTTGGAGATGAAAAGTTTATTTGTGTCGATAAAACTGATATAAAAGGAAAAATATTTTGTAATGATACCACAAGAAAGCATTTGAATGGTGTGAATAATAAAATGTTTAAAAAACTTAGCTCAGAATGTAGTTTTCTTGGGAATAGTGTTGTTTTAATAATGGAGTGTGTATTATTCATATTGATGTGTAATTAGTGTTTTGGATTAATTTTTTAATTGCATTTTTATAAGAAGGGCATAACTTACTGAATGATGTATGATTATGTGAAATTCTTTGATGCGGCTTGCAATGTTCATTAAAAGAATAACAATTTATGCATTTGTAAGCTCCAAGTTCTTCCTTCTTCGTGCAGGTACTGGTAGGATGTTCCTCCATGCAGATGGCGCAGGTCAGCTTCCCTCGGCAGTCAGCTTCTGAGTGGTTGAACTTGTTGCACTTCATGCAGCGTCGGATCCCAAAGTAATCTTCTGCATAGCTGATAGAATAGTATAACTTCAATCTTCTATTCAGCAGCATTTCCCTTAGTTTAGGATTCACTTCGACCACTGCATTCCGTCTAGAAGAGTCAGATCTTATTTTGGTTATTCTTATTAATTTAATATTCTCCTCGTTGAATCCCAATTCTTCATTCTGTTCTTTTAAAGTATCCACCAGATTGGATTCATTAACCTCCTCTGGAATATTCTTAATAATCATTCGTGGGTTAAATTTATTCAATGTTGTGGGTAGTAGTGTGGATTTTTTATTACTTGTGATAACAGCTGTTATTTTTTCAAGATCTGATTTGCTTTCAGTCTCAACAATAACATAACCTTTTTTTGTGTTTCTTAAATTAGTTATTCCTACTTTAAGAAATCTGGGATCAATTTCAGCTTTAAATTGCCTTTTTGTTTCTTCAGCGGGGGCATTATTATTTTTGTTTTTTATAATTATTTTATGTCTTGATTTTATATTTTCAGGTCTAACTCTTAATATGTCTGAGTAAGACTTACGTGTAACTTCAGGTTGAGATTTTTCTTCATTTTCTGGTCTTCTTTCTTCGGGGTTTTCTTCCAAAACTCGCTGGACCGATTGTATACACGTTAAAGCTTGAAATAAAGCTGATTTTAAGTCCTTTCTTAATATTGGAAATTGTGAAATTGTGTTTAATAGATCTACTGCACTAGCTAGCTGTTTTATACAATCCGCCATCTTGGCACACCAAGAGGTGTATTAGGAAGGGTATTAAAGGTGGTATTAGGAAGGGTATTAAAGGTGGTATTAGGGAGGATATTGGAGGTGGTATTTGGAAGAATATAGAAGGTGGTATTAGGAAGGATATTGAGGGTGGTATGAGGAAGGATATTGGAGGTGGTATTAGGAGGGATATTGGAGGTGGTATTAGGAAGGACATTGAAGGTGGTATTAGGAAAGATATTGAGGGTGGTATAAGGAAGGATATTGGAGGTGGTATTAGGAGGGATATTGAGGGTGGTATAAGGAAGGATATTGGAGGTAGTATTAGGAAGGGTATTGAAGGTGATATTAAGAAAGGTATAGGAGGTGGTATTAGGAAGGATATATGAGGTGGTGTAAGGAAGGATATAGAAGGTGGTATTAGGAAGGGCACAGAAGGGGGTATAAGGAAGGATATTGGAGGTAGTATATGGAAGGATATTGGAGGTAGTATAAGGAAGGGTATTGAAGGTGGTATTAGGGAGGATATTGGAGGCGGTATTAGGGAGGATAGTAGAGGTGGTATTAGGAAAGGTATTGAAGCTGGTATTAGGGAGGATATTGGAGGTGGTATTGAAGTTGATATTAAGAAGGGTATAGAAGGTGGTATTAGGAAGGATATTTGAGGTGGTGTAAGGAAGGATGTAGAAGGTGGTATTAGGAAGGGTATTGAAGATGATATTAAGAAGGGTATAGAAGGTGGTATTAGGAAGGATATTGAGGGTGGTATAAGGAAGGATATTGGAGATAGTATTAGGAAGGATATTGAAGGTGGTATTATGGAGGATATTGGAGGTGGTATTAGGAAGGGTATTAAAAGTGGTATTAGGGAGGATATTGGAGGTGGTATTTGGAAGAATATAGAAGGTGGTATTAGGAAGGATATTGAGGGTGGTATAAGGAAGGATATTGGAGGTGGTATTAGGAGGGATATTGAGGGTGGTATAAGGAAGGATATTGGAGGTAGTATTAGGAAGGGTATTGAAGGTGGTATTAGGGAGGATATTGGAGGTGGTATTAGGAAGGGTAGGAAAGGTGGTATTAGGGAGGATATTGGAGGTGGTGTTTGGATGGATATAGAAGGTGGTATTAAGAAGGGTATTTGAGGTGGTGTAGGGAAGGATATAGAAGGTGGTATTAGGAAGGATATTGGAGGTGGTATTAGGAAGGACATTGAATGTGGTATTAGGAAAGATATTGAGGGTGTTATAAGGAAGGATATTGGAGGTGGTATTAGGAGGGATATTGAGGGTGGTATAAGGAAGGATATTGGAGGTAGTATTAGGAAGGGTATTGAAGGTGATATTAAGAAGGGTATAGAAGGTGGTATTAGGAAGGATATATGAGGTGGTTTAAGGAAGGATATAGGAGGTGGTATTAGGAAGGATATTGAGGGTGGTATAAGGAAGGATATTGGAGACAGTATTAGGAAGGGTATTGAAGGTGGTATTAGGGAGGATATTGGAGGTGGTATTTGGATGGATATAGAAGGTGGTATTAAGAAGGGTATAGAAGGTGGTATTAAGAAGGGTATAGAAGGTGTTATTAGGAAGGATATTTGAGGTGGTATTAGGAAGGGCATTGAAGGTGGTATTAGGGAGGATATTGGAGGTGGTATTAGGAAGGGTATTGAAGGTGATATTAAGAAGGGTATAGAAGGTGGTATTAGGAAGGATATTTGAAGTAGTGTAAGGAAATATATAGAAGGTGGTGTTAGGAAGGGTATTGAATAGTTATTTCAAATAACTGTATCCTGAAATAAATGTATTTGAAATAATTCCTTGAAAATAAATTTCTTTGAAATAATATTTCAAATACATTACTTTGAATACATTATTTTGTATTTTTATTTCAAATACATTTTGCCCAACTCTGATGCTTTGGAAGAAGCCTAAAAGTATTAATTACAAATGAAGGTTATGTAAGGGTTATTTGGAAACCATATTATATAAATACTTTTCATTACTATATTTATAATGTATGGTTTCTAAGCTTAAACAACTTTTAAATAATTGATTGATAACCTGCAAAGAACCTGTATACTAATCAGTAAGTACCAAAACCACCAGAGTTACCAATAACTAGATATGCTGTACTTTTTCGAACCCCACAAGATAGAGTATTGCTATTTTTTTTTTGCGCGGGTCCTCGGTAAGGTTGACCTCATATCTCAATCCGGAAGTGCCGTCTAGAAAATTTCTTGTTTCAGAACCTATAGATATAGAAAATATACAAATGTTAAAATTTTATGTGTATATATATATATATATATATATATATATATATATATATACACACAAAAAAAAATCGGTTCAAAAATGGTCCGAGTTTGATGAAATTTTGTATAAAAATCTCGACATATAGCACACTCGATATATAGCATTCTCTTATCAGAAACGATTCAACGTGTTCATTTAAAGTAAACCCGGGGGTTGTCCACCGGCCGTTTTGTTTATGTATTGCTACGAAATTCGGTATTCTTTGGGGTCGTCTAAAGTCTCAAATACTTTGTAAAAATTATCTAAATCCGTTTATTAGGAGGAGGGGGGTGTCTGCGAATAATTTAGTTTTCAAATACTTCCTTAACTCCAAACACAACCGAAATATAAATATTTTAGATTAGATGAATGTTAAACGTCGGGAGCAAGTTTCAGCTGAATCAATCGTTTCTGAATACCCAAACTGAAAATTCGATGGAAAAAGTAGCAGCATCAACTATTCTCGCAAACGATTAGAGATATCGCTCTAAAATGATTTCATTCGTTTTTCTAATTTAGAGAACCTATAATCCAATACTTCAAAGAATATCAACTCGAAAACGTAAGCGTTTCGATTTTTTTTTCGCACGAATTTTGGTCGAAAACCCATGTTCCGGTGGTTGGATTCTGCTGGTAGACGAATTTGACCTTTGAAATTAGACGAAAGAGTTTTGTGCCAAATTTAATCAAATTTGGACCATTCCCTGTAAAAGTGAATATGTAAGGCGTGAGCACTTATAAGTAAGGTATCAGCCCTATCCTGGCGACAAAAGGGTTGTAACCTATTAAAAAACTAAAATTCTTAGTTAATAACAATGGACGTTAAAAATTAAATGAAATATATATATATATATATATATATATATATATATATATACATATATATATATATATATATATATATATATATATATATATATATATATATTTACATTTTTATATACATATATACACACAGGGTGTCCCTAAAATAAACGGAAAAACTTCGAGAATCGATGCGGATGAAAAAAGAAAAAGAAAAGTCCTTTGGCATTTTTCTTGTTTTTCCTTTTTTTCCGAGAATAACGCAAAAAATCCTTAACACAATTCCCAGTAGATCAAATATTTAATGTGTCCCCTTTCATAATACCTATGTAAAAATCATTAAAAGTATATGTTATATCTTCATCCTCTCCACAAATATGTATATATATATATATATATATATATATATATATATAGAGAGAGAGAGAGAGAGAGAGAGAGAGCGAGAGAGTGTGTGTGAGAGAGAGAGCCGCTCTGCTGCTGCTGGGTTCCTGTTTCGTCAAAATAATTTATTCTTACAATGGACGACTTAAAAAGTGTTTCTTAGCCTCAACAATTTCCAACAATATGTTGTTTAATGAAGTAATTGCCCATCTGCGTTTAGTAGGCGACTTGGCTGAGCACGGGATTGTTATGGGGAGTTGTATCATATGTGTGTTTATCGACAGCTGGAGTGGATGTGGAAGCAGGAATCTGTTAGAACTTTGGTCTCTCGCCCCGAAAGTTTCCTGCCAACATCGGTGAATTCCGGCTAACTCAGATTTCTCCAGCACGCATTCACTTGAAATTCAATTAAGTTACTCTTATCAGAACACATTGGTTAATTAAAATTATTTAGACATTTTTATAAATTTTCTTTTTTTTTTTGAGAATTTCATGTAAAATGACCGCAGCTGGCCAATGAAGGATTGGGGGTCTCCCATGACCTCTTCTTCAGGAGACATCTCACTACACCCCTCTCCCTTTTGTACCTTTTTGGCGCTTTTCTTTTCATGGTTATGTTTGATGGTAGGGCGTGGCCATCTACATGGTTCATGATCACATTTTCCTATCGTTATAATCTCTGTGGTTTATCTTACAAATGTCTGATCCTTTGCGTTTTCTATGGTCTGCTCCTTTGATCGGTCAAGACGTTTTTCGGTGCAATTCCTATTGCACAGGATTTTTTTTGTTAGTATGCATAGTTGGCGTTGCGATGTTCTTACCCATCTGATCCTTATATACAGTCCCGCTGTCTCAAAAGAATAGGTTAATCCCAGTGCATTATAGACTAGTCGGTTCTCGATTGCCCCAGAACTGAGTATATTGCACTTTCGAATCGGTGGATTAACTTATATCGACATGTTAAGGATATTCGGCTACAGCTCATGTCCCTTTCACATACTTTCTTTCATGAATCTCCATGAAAGGGGTCAAGGTGTGTAGAAGGGGTAGTACATTTAGGATGGGCTTCAGAAAATCATAAGGACGCCATAAATCCAAGATTGTCCGCCTGTACGAGTGGCATAGGCTTTTGACAAAACGCGCCATACTCACTCTGGAGAATCGTTAAAAGGCAGCAGTAACACTAAAACTAGACTAGAGGCAAAGACAATAGGAGCTGGTCCCAAGTCTGGTGACCAGATCAGCGTTACGGATGCGATTTTGCTAACGATAGATTTGGTAGGGTGCCCTGAAATCAATCGTACTCCAAGAATAACGCATTGTCGCTACCCAATCAACCGCTTACGGCATACTATATAAGCCCGCCATCTACAGACAAGGATCACTTACTGAGGTCGGTTTCAATAGTTCCCCTGATAAGACTGCAGGCTCAGCTAAAATAGTGTGTAGTTGGACAATCACCGAAACACAGGACAAAATTCCCTAAAGGGTCCAAAACGATGAATCGCTTTATTGGGTGGAATGTTAGGAAGACGTATGAGTCGGGATGGCCGAAGTTTGTAAATTACGAGATACAAGCTGGAAATTCTGGGAATCAGTGCAACCAGATGAAAAGGCGGTCCCCCCTGTATATAATAATAAGAAAAACAAATTGGAAAGCAAAATAAGAGAATGAGATAAACTAAGCATGTGTACAATGGGCCTGTATGCATCGGAGAGGAATAGATCGTTACTGTTTTTATACTTCACTAAAAGAACATTTAAAGGCGGATGGCTAATATAGTATGATGTAGGAGATAAAACCCGGCGAAACTGGTGGTGCGGACTTACCAAAGAAAAAATGGGAATCGCTAGTTGTATGGTATGAAAGGCGGTTCTGGGAGGGTTCCTTCCTAATATACTCGGAAAGGGAAGAGAATGAGACTCATAAAAAAGGAGGAAGGCCACAGATTACAAAGCAAACAAGAAAAGGTTTCTAAATCTGGAAAGAATTCTTGTTACAAGAGTAGAGAGCTAGAAAAATATCTATAATTATCCGTTAAGTCCCACAGAAACTTCGAAAGAGGAAGCGAAAGCCTAGTTATACAAGCAGATAAAACAAGTATATCGAGTAAGTCTACTTTTATCATGAAGGGAGACTGTTTGATCTCAATTCAAAAATATTGAATGCTTTTGGATTCAACTGAAATGATTCATCTGGGAATATTAGTTCCAATTTTAGTATATGTACCGCCGAAGCGAGTACAACCATCTGGGAATATGAAGCGAATAATCTCTTGTAACTTCTGCTCCTGGAATTCAGATGCCATGGCATTATGACGGGTTATTTGAATACGGAACAGAGGATATGCTGAGAAACTGAGAAAAACAAAATAGCCGAAGCTTTTGCGAAAATGAGAATACACCAGGTATTGATAATATACCTACAGAACTTTTAAGACAGAACCTATGATTTCCTCTCTGTATCTTCATCCTCTGATTAATGTTTTGTGGATAAAGGAAGAAATCCCTGAAGATTGTAAGAGAGGTCTGTAGATGAAAAGAAAGCTTATCAGGTTTACAGCAAGATTATTGAAGCGATTTTTGTTTGTTTGTCCGTTTAATTAAAAATAAATTTTTCCTAAACCAAAACTGCAAGCAAAGCGAACATGGAAGGTGTCTAACCATAATATTAATGGGATTGTTGGTCAATGGAAATTGATTTGATGATGAAGATGGATTCACATTGGTATTATAACCTTCTTGTGGTATCAAAGAAAAATTAGAACCACCATTTAACTTGAATTTGGACGTTTTATATAGAAGATCTGGGTTGTTTTTCTGAATTGTTTATTTCAATTATAAATTTATAGCTTATTTTAAAAGGTTGTATGTAATAGAGATGGACGATCTGAATCGATCTAGTAAAAGATCGATCTTCTTAACACGATATATCGATTTTTTTTAATCGACCCAAGGGCCGGTCTTTTTAAAGAATCGATCTCTAAGGGCCGATCTTATAATGAATCGATCTCCAAGGCCAATATTTTAAAGAATCGATCTATCTATAATCGTTTCAAATGTTAATCAGGCTTTACGGTTACATTTGTTCCATGCAATAGGCTGTTACCGCCATGGGGTTATGAAAAGAGGGGAGGGGATGTTTTGGAAAAAGCCTCTCCAACCCGATAGCGGCCATATTGGTTGGCTACATCTCTCACATTGTTTTTAATGGTTTAATATTACAATAATTTTAATTGGGAATAACTATTCAGTGCACGATGCCTATCTTTTCGGCATATAATTATATATTTTTTTAAAGAAAAATAATCTTAAATTTTTCTAGTTTTGGGTTACAAATATATTTTTCATATTATCAAGTATTGAAATCGACTTCTTTAGGTAGATTCGTAATAGTGATGTGCGGTTATCGAATGTGAATCGAAATAAAATTTGAATTTCGTAGGTAATTATAAGTAATCGTGAAATCGATCCATATCGAAGATCGATCCATATCGTAGATAGATCTTCTGAGCCTAGAAGATCGATCTTTTGAATCGATCTGAACTCGCCGATTTTTTTTGTGGATCGATCTTTCCACTTCAAAAGATCGATTCTTATTCGAGAATCGCCCATCACTGGTATGTATCTATTTTGAGTTTATTCAGGTTCTTTGTTACTGTTTTACTGGAAAGCTTCGGATTGGATAAATAAACGGCAAGTCGATGGACCTTAAGAACTATACAGACACAAACTGCAAATAAAGCCTTAGATAAAATCTCGAGTTCCTAAAGTTACTGTTTTGTTAAGAAGTAGCTTTGTGAGGAGAAGGATCTTAATATCGCGCGACCGCAAATTCGTAAACCTCATTTAATAACAAGAAAAAATAATAAAATAGCATATCTTTATTTGTGATAATTATCACTTTTTATAATAATTATAGTTGTGGTAATAATAAAATAATAATAATGGCTTAGATTCGTGTGGGAGTGGGGGTTCGAGTCCGTTCGGTGATAGGAATTTTTCTCATCTCAAGCCCCGTTGAGAAGGTTCCTTGCCGCATCATGGATGCCAGCGCTAATGGGCCCATTTGTCAGTACTCCGTAAAAAAAAAAAAAAAATACGAAAAAATATAATAAATAACGATTGCGAATGTCTTTCAAGAAAGAAAAGGATCTTTAGCGAAACTCCTCTTGATATGACGTCATTCTCCATGAGGTTGTCAGTATGTAATCTCCATGGGCTCCTTCAACTCTGATCTCTTTGGGAACCTCCAACTAAAACTCGAATTGTAAATTGGAAAGAACTGTTCAAAATAATTTGTGTCAAATGAAGAAATCATTCACCACAATGGAACATATCGCGCACTGTAGGTTTTATCCCTCTTCAGCACTGATGTGGATATCCGTCATTGTTAAAGATGGTAAACAAGAACATGGATCGAATTGATTGCAAGTGGCGTTGGAGTTGAGATAATTCGAGACAACTCTACTTTTGAAATAACTTAAGTATTATTAGTCGCTGCAATCTCATTATTCAAATTCCCTTCTATATTCATTTATTTTTGGACTTTGTAATGGTTGTTGTTAGGTAATTATGGTTGTTTTGTTAGCCTGCTGCTAGAATATACTCTAAAAAGATAACTAAACAACAACCGTTTAACTTATATTTTAACACCTTAGTTGATTGCCTAAGTGGAAGGTTTTGTTAACTATCTCCTTTCAATGTCAGCACTTAATATTGATAATTGGGTTGTTCGATTGTTTTATTTTTTATTACTAATAAGAAGAGAACACGCAATAACTGAAAGCCGTGATGATTCCGTTATTTACTTTCAAACATGAAACAATTATTTTCTTTTAAATATTTTGAAATTACTTATAACTATGTGACATTGAGCACTGGACTAATATGCTGGAGGACCTGAGTTCAAATCCCGAGCAAGCACTAAAGAGTTTTATCTTCTAGTGTCTTCGATCTTGGATTGGACCCTAGGCAAACCCAGCAATTAATTAATTTATTAATGGGTACCTGCTAAGGGGAGTATAGTACACTTCCTCCCTAGTTTCCCGTATGTCATGAATCAGATACCTCTATAGCATCTGCCCCTCAGGTCCATCTTGCCCTGTTACGGGACTGATGTGTGACATTGATTTTCTTACTGCATGAGATATTCAATTTTTGTTGTTGTCTGGTTAATAATTTGTTCAAGCGCGCATCCTCCAATACCTCAGCGACTGAAAAGTCCCCCCATTTCAGCCCTGATACTAATTTGTTTTTCTTTGCCATTTTTTACTTTGGGCCTTTGTTATTTTTATTAATTACGTTTAATTACGTTTTCTATAAAAATACTGATCAACTTGTTTATAAAAAACCCTCTGTACCTAGTATGCACTTACAAAATAGTTATATAACCTATTTGCTCACTGTTGTGATTACTCTCGTTCGTAACTGCCAACATGTTGGAATTATAGAAAATTTGACGTTTTCTCTAATCCGAATCTCAAACCTTCCTTTGAGATTCCACATATCGTTAGTATGTGTTTAATAGAGAGGTCTGTGTTAAATACCACCTTCCATATCCTTCCTTATACCACCTTCTATATCATTCCTAATACCACATTCTATATCCGTCCTAATACAACTTTTAGTATCCTTCCTAATACCACCTTCTGTGCCGTTCCTAATACCACCTTCCATATCCTTCCTTATTTCCACCTTCTATATCATTCCTAATACCACCTTCTGTATCCTTCCTAATACCACCTTCTATATCCTTCCTAATACCACCTTCTATATCCTTCCTAATACCACCTTCTATATACTTCCTAATACCACCTTCTATATCCTTTCTTGTGCCACCTTCCATATTCTTCCTAATACCACCTTCTATATCCTTCCTAATACCACCTTCTATAT
Organism: Gonocerus acuteangulatus; assembly: GCA_946811695.1. NCBI lineage: Eukaryota > Metazoa > Arthropoda > Insecta > Hemiptera > Coreidae > Gonocerus > Gonocerus acuteangulatus. The sequence goes on along the minus strand of OX328124.1, from coordinate 95,708,940 downwards.
CCTTCCTAATACCACCTTCTATATCCTTCCCAATACCACCTTCTATATCCTTCCTAATACCACCTTCTATATTCTTCCTAATACCACCTTCTATATTCTTCCTAATACCACCTTCTATATCCTTCCTAATACCACCTTCTATATGCTTTCGTACACCAAGTTTTATTTATTTCATTATAAAGGCTTCGCAACTATGGATGTGAGCCCACATAGCCATAGTTGCCATTATGCCACCTTTTGTATCCTTCCTTATACCACCTTCTATATCCTTCATTATACCCCCTTCAATATCCTTCCTAATACCAACTATACCACTTTCAATATCCTTCCTATAAGCACCGTCCATATTCTTTCTAATACAACCTTTAATATCCTACAAAATATATCACCACCTATACCATTAAAGTAATAGATTACATAACGTGTCTTGAGAAGTTACAATTACTGTTTAATGAGATTACTTGTTATCAGATTAATAAATGAATTACATTGTTTTGTGTTTTTTAATCATCATTAGTTGAAGATGACATGGGTTCGTCTGCCCTGTTTTGTCATTGTAATATAGTAATATATCGCAGAGTGCAATAGTAAAGTAATATATCTTCAGGATGGTTAGTTTGGTCACTCGAAATCACATCAGTTTCACTCCAGATATCTATTGGACCATAGGTGTGGAGTATTCTTCATGGTATATTGGATAAATGGCGAGAGAGAACGCGTGCTGGTGTTGGTAGGGTCTAGGTAAGGTGTCGGCTTAGTGATTTGCGGTCTTGGTCGAAGCTAGAGGGCCTGGGGCCGGTCTGAGTCAGAGGGATTCCATCGAGGTTTGTACAGCTCGCCGATAGGGGCGCTAGCAATAGTCACCGCTTCCCCTCAGTGCCCGCCCGGCTCCCGGACAGTGAGCTTTAGGAGTCTGTTAGTGCGTGTTTGTGTCTCCGAGAAGAACATGTGTCCGTCTTTATTCGTACTAACCATCCTGGCTGGAACTGCCGCAGGACTCGTCATACAGCATCAGCCAGCAAATTGCAGTGTCATTGCAGACATATTTAGGTTTAAAAACATATCCCTTGAGCTGCCAGATGATCCAGTGAACGGTCAGTTTATTTACATTACAATTTAAATAACATTACAACAATCACTTTTATCATGTCAATACTTAGTTATTTCTACGCTCGATAATTACCCTGTCATCAGTTTATATTTTATTGCTTTAGGTAATTCGCATTCTTAACATTTTTTTAAAAATATAGGTACTGTTAAAATCACTTACTTATACAAAAAAAAACAACTTTCCATTACATCAATAATTTGTATAAAATTAAGTGATACTTCATTTTTAAGTTTCATAGCATACTTGTCATCATTTTATCATGTATAATTTTTGGTAATCAACCTTCCCTTTTGTTTTATATCTTTTAAACATATTGTTAAATTTCCTTGGATAAACCATTGTAACAATCATTTGTATCAAGTGGTAGTTTATTTCTAACAATAAGTTCGATAACTTAATTGACATATAAACTATGGCAAACTGCCCTTGCCACAAAATAATTCTCTTTTTTTTTATTGTGAATATTTGAGAATTCTTAAATCATATAATTATTAGGCGTAATTATTAATGTTGTAAACATTTATTTCTAATCAACAATCGTTTTTATTGGAGATTTAATGCTATTATTATTTTTTCTTTCATTACGCGACTCTGGTATAAACATTATAGCAAGAGTGTCAAATATTTTCTGTTGCCCAATATTCCAATTTAACTTATTTTATCATTATTATTTATTATTTCGTTTTTTTTTTTTTTAAAAAAAACAACTTTCGGCAATTAAAGGAAATAATGCATCAATCATAGAAAAGATGGAGAATCGATGGATAAAAAATGCAGACTAGAAAAAAATAAATAAATCTGGGGATGATCAAAAAAGTAATGAATGTTCATAGGGGGACTATGAAACTGAGAAAGTTGAAAAATAATAAATATAATAAACAACTTAATAAATATAATAAACTAAATAAATATAATAAAAAACGTAATAAATATAATCTTAATAAACAGAATAAAAAAATTAAAAACTAGGAAAATTACTCGAAATACATGTAATATTTGCGAACTATTTTTTTTGCTATGAATAATTCATTGAATATAATTGGAGTTTGTAGAAGAAATATTTAGTTTTGAGAACATAACTCTTGAACTGTCAAAGATCCGGTAGATGGGTCAGGTTATATACTCTTACATATATTGAAGTTTAAATAACTTTTATAAAATCAAGGGATAGTTTCTTTCTATAAGGACATGTAGATAGTTAGCCGTTGAGGTGATAACAAGCAAGGAATGGTAGGGGATTCGGCTAAGAGAAAACGTAAGATTTTCAGAAAAATCTATATTTCGAACATTATAGCATTATTCTCTTTGGCAGATTTCTTTAGCTACAAATGCCTTGGTGATGGAGGAAGACCCGATAACGTTTAGGTGACAATAGATATGTGTGGTCACGCTTAAGCTTGTTCACCTTAAAAGTATAAATTTTTCTGAAAATCCTAATTTCACTTAGCCGAATCTCAAAAATTCCTCGACTTCTTTTCTTGTTTATTTCTTTGTTCAAAAACTTAAATGTCATCAGTTTACCATTTATAGTTTTTGGCAATATTTAACAGTTTTTATGCTTTGTTAGAATTAAATTCTTAGATTACTTCGCTTACCATTGTAAGAATTACTTGTATAAAGTCAAGTGATTTTTTATTCTATGTTCGATGAAGTATTTCTTCTCATTTTATTAAATATTATTTCAGTTATTTCTCCACCAATATTTAAAAGTTTTTAAACATTCTGTGAAAATACCGAAGTATGGTAAAATAGACTTGTCACACAGGGCTTCCATTCCTAATCCCTGGAAAACAGTACTAAGAATATTTCTAATTCACAGGATTTTTAAATGATATGATTTTCAGTAATCGTTGTTTATTATTTATCACTTGTGTATAATATCACTCGACAGTCTATTTTTGATTTCGATAACGGAATTGGCATCAGTTTATCATTTTTAATTTTAGATAATTCCCATCCTATATTTAACAATTTTTAATTATGTTGTTATAATTACTGTTTATAATAAATAGACATATATAAACTTTGATAAAATGTTATGGCCTCATAAGAAGGTTCCCATTTTTAATTGACGTAAATCTGTATCCAGAATGTTCCTAATACAAACGATGTTTAAATTATTATAATGGTTATGATACATTTTGAGAAAAAAAAAATTGTTCTTCTTTAAGTCTTAATGCTATTATGCATTTGAATGACCTGATTTGCTACACACGCTACACTTGTTTAAATATTTAATTTATCAATAGTGTCATTTGTCGCACAAAAATCCAATTTAGCCTTAATTTACTTTATTTTATCAAAAAAAAAAAATAAATAAAAAAAAATAAAAAATGAATAAATAAAGCTACAAGCTTGGACACTCCTTGCCTAAGGTCGTATGTTCGATTCTCACTAGCGGTAATGGCTTTTCAATCGAAAAAAAGAAAATAAATGTCTTTGACCCTATCCTGGATAGACAAGTGTCGTAACTTGTAGAGAACCCGTCCCAAAACTTTTTGTTACTTATAAGTGTACGAAATGCAGATATTAAAATTTAAATAAATAAATAAAACAGAGATTCATTTGCTTAGAAGTATTATTAAGAAACTATCGAATACGTATAGATAAATAAAAAGTCCGACTCGCAGGAACTGCGTCATCTTAGCGCGGTTCCAGTTTTTTTTTTTTTTTTTTTTTTTTTTTTTTTTTTTTTTTTTTTTTTTTTTTTTTTTTTTTTTTTTTACGGCACATATACATCTAGGTCATTAGCGCCGACATCCAGGGTGTAGCGAGGAATTTCACCAGCGAGCCGTGGGATGATAAAATTCCTGCCGGAGGTTGGGAATCGAACCCACCATCTCCCGCTTATGAATCCAAGGCGCTAGCCATTAGACCACGGGAGACCCCGGTTCCTTTTCATATCCCTATTCTCATTTGAAAAGCATAGAATAGAAACAGATAATATTTTCCTCGGCCTTTGTTCAAAGGGTTTTATGGCTATACCTGGGGTCAGGTCCGCAAGACCCTAGAATCCTCTTCTACCGATACTTCATTTCATACGTTTCAATGAATTGGAAAATATCAAATATATTCACACATTCCTGTGTTCTTTTACTATAGTAATAATTCTACAGATAAAATCAATTAAAAAATAAAATAAAAAACCAACAGCATAAAGGCAATTGAAAATATTCAAAAGACGTCAACGAATCTTTTTCTCTTGGCAAGCTATATTTCTAACAATGAATTGTTTTTCTTATTTTGCCTAATCTGTTTTATTGTAATATACATTATCCAACTATAAGCAATTAAAAAATAACAAGGAATAAAAACAGACAAAAAGAACAGTTCGAATAAGCAAAATCAATTACTTTAATGTTTTAAGCACTTATTTCTCCGATTGACATCGCCTAATCAAAACTTTCATCAGAACCTTTTTTGTAGAGCATTTAGTAAGCTTTCTAATGGTATTCTTTCGTTTACCAAGATTCTCAACCTTTTTCGAGATATTAAGGAAAATATACAAAGTTACCAAAACTTTTTAAGTCTGTTAATAAAATATTTTATTCTAACCCTTCCTTAACTCCAAACGTAACCAAAATTTCAACAAATTAGTTTTGATGAAAGTAGAACATGCAGAAAATGTTTCAATTGAATCCCATGATTCTAAGTACCCAAACCAAAAACGGTATTCAAAAAATATTTTTCCAATTTTCTCGAAAACGGTTAAAGCTATCGCCTTGAAAATGGTTTCATTCGTTTTCCTAGCCCAGGAATCATATAAAACGAGTACTTAGAAGCTTATGAACTCAAAAACGTAAGCGTTACGATTTTTTTTGCGCGAATTTCGCCCCAAACGCCATCTTCCAGTAGGCGGATTTTGCTGGTTAACGAACTTGACCTTTCAAATTGGACGAAGGATTTTTGTACCAAATTTCATCAAAATCTTCTAGCTAGAGAGCGAACAGACAAATATATATATATATATATATATATATATATATATATATATATATATATATATATATATATATATATATAAATAATTATATACATATATATATATATATATATATATATATATATATATATATATATATATATATATATATACAAATTTGAACCACCGTTATTTTCGGTCTCTAGGGGTTCTGAAACGCGAAATTTTCTAGTCGGCACTTCCGGATTGTTTCATTGTATCAACCCTATAAGCGGGGTTCCTCCCTATGGGGGAGGGAGGAACCGCGCTAAAACAATTCTGAGAATCTAATTATTGGACTCTTGTCTGTAAATATATTTTATTATACTTCCAGTAATTGAAAGTTGTGATCATATGATTTCGTATCCTGCTGGTTGATAATCCTCAAATAAGTTGTGGTTTTCGTTTTTACGTCAATCCTTCATAAAATGTTATTTGTTCTTTGCAGAATTTTTTTTCTGTTAAAAGAAGGCAAATTTTCTGTTGTTTTTTTGTTGTTGCTGTATTATCTTTCTATGAAATCATTTCTTTAGAGAGGAACCTATTTATTTGGTGCGATACTACAAAATAATCAAATACAATTTGGCATGCTAATTAAATAATTTATAATATAGCACCTAACAATAATAGTAAATGTACTCTTAGAGCTGTATCAACCTTGCTTCCGGATGACATATAAATACATAAATAGGATAAAGCTAGAGATATCACAGATCACAAGCAGTTACAGTGAATTACTTTATATATTCCTGAGAGCATAAAACACTTATCAGAAGCCTGATAACCTTCCGAAGTGGAACCTTCCCAGATCATGTCACCACACTTCTGCCATAGAGGTACCAATTATAGGCGCAGACGGACCGCCACATTCGGCTGGAGAGAAAGTCCTTTAAACTTTAAAAAAAGTCTTCAAATCTTCATCGTTGCTATTTACTAGGCGCGAAAAATAACTCGTTAAAATGCATTTATATCTACCTACCCCCTATCTGTATGTGTATGTGTGTGTACATATATATATATATATATATATATATATATATATATATATATATACATACATACATTTTTTTATTATAGAAGCCAATATTTTGGGCTTGTAAAATCAACTGTTATAGCAAAATCGTAAAAATAGTGATATGTCTTTGTTTCATTCCAGACGCCTCAATTGTAGTAACGGAACTAAATATATAACACACAGAGTTAATGTGAAAAATATTTTATTGAGATGGGTAAAATCGGCTTGTTCAGGGGTTACTACTGTTTTTTGTTTTTTTATTCCTTCCTAAATAATAGCACAATTTGAATTTAATTTTACTTAATATTTGCTTAAATTCTCTAAAATTTAAAGTTTTATTGGTTTTGGGTCTGAGTTTTTTTTTTCTATCTTTAAATATTTTAAATCAGATTGTCTTTATATTTTTTTCTGACTGTATACCTTTTTTTATTAATCTCAAGCCATGAAATATCAGAAAATTGTAAATCATACTTAACTTTTCTATTTTTAAATAAAAGTTATGAAGATGGCGAAAAGGTATTTTCAGATGAGAAGGGTGGACGTTTCGGACTTCATTGCCTTTCTTCGGGCGTAATATCGTAATTTAATATATATATATATATATATATATATATATATATATATATATATATATATATATATAAATAATATGAATTGTGATAAAATTCAGACCCTAGATAATATTAATATCAAGTCATACATAATCTATATATATAAAAATCACGTGTCTGTTTGTTTGTTCCTTATACAAATCTACACCGTTTGACCGATTTTGACCAAACTTGGAATAATGGTAGGTCTTGATACGAGAAATCTCCTAGGCTAGGTCAAAAAAATCTACCAGCTGTCTGTCTGTATGTTTGTCCCTTATACAAATCCACACCGTTCGTCCGATTTCGACTAAACTCGGTACACATGTAGATCTTAATCTGGAGAGTGCCGTAGACTAGGTCAAAAACGTCTTATAGCTGTCTGTCTGTATGTTTGTCCCTTATACAAATTTACACCGTTCGTCCGATTTTGACTAAACTCGTTACACATGTAGATCTTAATCTGGGGAGTGTCGTAGGCTAAGTCAAAAACGTCTACCAGCTGTCTGTCTGTATGTTTGTCCCTTATACAAATCCACACCGTTCGTCCGATTTTGACTTAACTCGGTACACATGTAGATCTTAATTTGGGGAGTGTCGTAGGCTAAGTCAAAAAAGTCTACCAGCTGTCTGTCTGTATGTTTGTCCCTTATGCAAATCCACACTATAGACCAATTTTTACGAAACTTGGTATACATGTATGTCTTGATAAGGGGGGTGTTATAGGTTAGGTCAAAGTCATCTAGGACTCACAGTTGGGAGGTCACGGGTTCATAACAGTTACAGATTCGTGTTATTAGATTTTAATAATACTTATTTGGTTTCTAATTTATTTAGGCTTTTCTATATGCAGAAAGTAGGTGTAGCATGGCGCGCCGGGTAACAGCTAGTCAATTATAAGTAAATCTTGTTACTTTTGTTGTAGGGAATTTGAATGTGTTAAAAGTGATGTATGCAAGAGACTTGTTGTAAAAATGACTCTAATTTTCTCTGGGATAATAATTTTTTATTTAAAATAAATAAATGGGAAAATAAGGATACTTCAAATTTCTAGAATTTACCTTTTACTCCTCAGAAGTTATATATTAATATCGGGATGCCTTCTCCTGTAAGTTGGAAATTAAACTGAAGAGATTAGTGACACTTTATGGGCAGGCTTCCATTGAAAGATAAGGCGCCGCTTTTCAGCGAGAATAATCTCTATAAATGATAAACATTTTTAATTAGAAGCTCTTACTTTCTAGAGGCGCTGTTAAAATCTTCAGTTTTTCTCCTTTTCTGTAATAAAAAAATAAAGAAACCTTTACAAAAGTAGCCCTCACTGCGGCAGCTCATTCAATCCGCCAAGGCATTTTCTATTTTATCCTGATTTTCCTACAATTTAATGACTGCCTCCATTATTTCGGCTTAATGAACGTAACTTTTTCGTTTTTACTTGCCTTTCTCCATTTATTTTGCTTTTTTCCTCTTTTCCCTGCGACATTAATTAATATTTTGAATCTGCTTTGCGTCATAAATTTTCTTTGTTGAGAGTTATTAGTTAAATACTTAGTAATTAGTAGCGTAAAAAATACTTTAATTTAATATGAAATTGAAATGAGTTATTTTTTTATTTTATTTTGTATGAATTATCCTGCCTTTACGCATGGATGTCAATAGCGGCGCTGTGTGTCTGTACTTCGGAGTATATTTTGCTTTTCTTATGAACCTTGTCAAGTTTTGAACAGTTGCTCCCTATCGCATTTGCTTATTAGGGGCGATGCAATTCCAGGATTTCTCGAACAAATATTTTCCAAATTCCTTCCTATAGGCGTTTATCTATTGATATTTACTCAATATATATTTTTACGCATAAATAAAAACTAATCAATTCAGATAACAATTTCTAAAACAAGTAGTGATCAAATAAGTTCCGTAAAAGGCCACAATGGCCCAGAGGGGCTGATATTACCCACCCATACTACGTTCTTTCCTTTCAGTGTAATCCTTACGGAAAGGCAGAGAGGATTATATTCCTCTCGTGGCCACTAACGGCAAGACTTTCCTGCAATCTTTCCTCTCAAGTTGTCCCGCCGTTCCATCCGTAAGGAACGGCTAGAGGAATATAATCCTCTCGTGCCCACTAACGAGAAATAGCAATCCGCGAGGATTGTTGACTGAAATCTATCCGGCAGGAAAGAGCGTTCGTGTATACATAGAGATGTTCTGCGGGCCCAGCGTCGTGGCATAAGCGTCCGAGAGATGTTCTGCGGGCCCAGCGTCGTGGCATAAGCGTCCGAGAGATGTTCTGCGGGCCCAGCGTCGTGGCATAAGCGTCCGAGAGTTGTTCTGCGGGTCCAGAGTCGTGGCATTTGCGTCAGCAGATAGCTTGAATTTCTTTCTATAGCGCTACTCCGGGCATTGTTCTACACGCTTCGCATTTGATTTGGGACCTCGTTACGTATTCCCGGCAGTGTTTGGCAAAAATTATTCAGAATGATGAATAATGATTAATGGATAAATGTATTATTTCATTCATGAATGAAGAATAATTACTTCTATTCATTATTCGTTATTATGTGAATGAAGTTTATGTTTTATTCACAAATTATTCGAATGATCATTCAGAATAAACATGTTTTAGTGAATAACGATAGATTTATTATAATGTTGGCAGCCAGAAATACGTTTATATATGTGTGTTTGAGTAGGATTATTCAGTAGACCAACTAGAAATAAATAATAACGAATGATGAATAATGAATGATGAATAACGAATTATGAATAACGAATAATTCCTTGAATAATTCATGATGTACCGTGTGAATAAGATAATTCAGTGACTTATTCATCATTCACTAAAAATTTATTCGAATGATCATTCGAATAATAATTTATTCGAATAATGCCCAACACTGGTTCCCGGTTAGGTTTACGGGTATAGTATCGTATGGTACTGAATCCGCCCGAAAAATTCTGTCAGCGAGCCCGCTGTCGTAGTCTATTTGACATTTTACGAAATTGTAATTAATCCGCTAAAAGTACATCATTTTAAAAGTTTCTTCACGTATTAATTTTTTTTTATATGTTTGCCGAAGTAATTATACAAAAGGAAGATTTGGGTCCTGATGAAAATTTTGCTCGGAGCCATCGGTCCTGAAAGTGTTAATAAATTAACCGAAGGCTGGGTGGGTGTAGGGACAGTCTGGGACTTGGAAAACAACCATCGAACGATTACACCGGAAGATCTTTAGTGAGCGCCCCAGTTTTGAACTGAAGTCCTCCAGTAATTTAGTCGGCTGCTCTACCATTGAGCTAACCTCGTCCTTAATTGAGTGACAACCTGCTAAAATGGCGATGTTTCCTTTTTAGAGTTGTAATTTATTTTTAAAAAGATGCATTATTTAAACGCAAGAATTATTATTTTAGAAGGCGCCCAGAACAGGGATATTAAACATTAGCAAATGGTTCGTTTCAAATATCATTTGGTTGAAAAACAGGCCTTAATAGGTCAATGAGGAATTCTGGTGGACAGCGTAGATTGGGTTTCTGGTTACTGTCATTCGATGAGTTCTTGGCTTCTGGTGGCCATATTATATTGCAAAATAGCTTTTAATCACCGATTAAATACGATATTATAGCAATGTTTTTAGTTCTTTCTTATGTCATAATTATGATCTTGTGTTTATGTTTTCATGGTGTTTAGCTTTCCGAATGTATTTTTGTAATTTTAATACTTTTACACTTTGACATTAAAGCCTATTCTCTCGTCTCCTTCAAAAATAATTAGTTGGGGTAAGTGAAGGTATTATTCTTGAGTGCTACCGAAATAGCTACACTCCTTCGGAATGTGTCAAAACAGAAAATAAAATGCGTTATCTTGCTAGATGGAGAGAGATTAATCGCGGTTTAAAAGAAATAAAATAAGTCTTAAAGAGGTCCTGGGTCTGTTTGCGAAGAGCACAGCCAGTAACTTGTCATGTATCAGTAGTAGTGATTACAGCAGTGATTCAGCGCACGCGCATAACTCTTTAGCTTTTCTATTGGTAGTTGCTGGTAGTAAAGTATCCTTCAACACTCAAGTCAATCCAACTCGCCAAAAATTAATAGAACTCTATTAATTTTAGCGAGTTGGATTGACTAGAGTTTTGAAATCTTCTTGAGCAGAAACGCATAGCACTTATGCCCATAATGCGAAATAAATAAAAAATATAAATATGTAATTGAACCACCGGACGAAAAAATCGGAGAGGAGGCCCCTAAACTTCACAATTACCATTGGTTTTTATAATATAAACCTTCTTATTAATAAATATTGCTTGCTGAAATGTATTCTGCTTATTTTAATTTATGCTTTACAAGCCTAAAAGTATTACTTACAAATACAAGTTATCTAACGGTTAGTTAGAAACCATATTTTATAAATATAGTAGTAAAAAAAAAAGTTACTTTTAGTAGCGATTGCAGTGATTTTAAATACTTTTCATTACTATATTAACTTTTGATTACTATATTTATATAATATAGTAATCAAACCTTAGATAACCTGTAAAGAAGGAATAGATAACCTGCAAAGAAGCAGTAAGCTAATCCGTAAGTGGCAAAATCACTGTTTAAAATCACGACAGGTACTTCAAAGTAACTGGAAGTGGTAACAGCAACAGACCCTAGGTCGTAAACATGATCAATATTAATTACCGGTTGGTTTTCTCCACGAAGGTTGGAAAATGTTACCTTCTTGGAAGAGCATTGTAGCAGTACATTGTTGTAAGGTGTGGTTTGCCTACTCTGACGAGCAGTCCCCGTTTGACAGCTGTCGTCAAGAACGGTGAGGTTTTTAATGCCCAAGACCGTGTTTATAGACACATGATACAGCAGATGGCGTCTTTTCAAAGGCAACACCTCTTACAGCGAATGTAATTTACAGGGTTGTAGTTCTACCGTTTTATCATTTTTAAATAATAAAAAAAAATAAAAAACATCTTGAGGATTTGCATTTTGAGGATAGGCAATTAATAAATGGGATTTGAGGTTGTGTGTTATTAATTGTATTAAGGTGTAGAGACTTCAAAGGACAAACCCTTCGCCTCTGGGTTTTAGACTACAAAGCTTCAAAAACATCCTCGTGTCGGTGGTCTCCTCTCAGCCTCTAGCAAAATATAAATATATATTTTGTAATTATTTATACATTTGATTATGTTGAAATGTGTTGTTAGGAGAGGCATAGTATACATTTTCCGTGTTTTTAGTGAATTCGGAGGGTATGATGTATTCTCGAAAGAATACTTTAAAATATTTCTGGAAACCTTCAGATTATACCTTGGTATTGAAAATATGTATAGAGATTTATTAATTAGCATAATCGGACTGTATGTTGTTACTCCGAAACCCCAAATGTTACCCTGGTGGCCGCACTCTTTTCCCCAGTAAAACTGTGAAATTTGTCTTTTCAATGAAACTCACCATATGACATTTGAAGAATAATATTTATTTATTTATTTATACATGATATATAAATACAATATTGTAAATTCTTGTCGATAATGGTATAAACTTGAAGAATAATAGAAGAGATGATTAATATAAGAGATGGATTTGAGTAAATCACCTTTGTTGCTATGCTCTACAAATAAATAAATAAATAAGATGAGTTTGTTATTAATAAAGTTTGAATACTTTCTTACTGGTCGCAATTTCATATTTTCCCAGCGTAAATTAATATATTAAAAATTGTATAAAATAGAAAGGACGAGTTGGTTAATCGGCAAAATTTGAATTCGACCAGGAAATTGTAAAATTATTTCTGCTGAAATAATAAAAATAAGAAGATCCTTTGTGAACATGTTATTCCCTTTAAAAGTGTTGCCCACAACGCATATTTTTTTACCAGAGAAAAACATAAATTACTATGATTTTTTGAAACATATGTGGGATATTACATTGTATTTGTGTTGTTATTTATACGTTTTAAGCATTTAAGTTCATTAGGAACCCAGAAAAAAAATCTGAGATATCTCTGGAAAAAAAATTTAGTTTATTTACAATTAATGTTATTTATTTAATCTACAAGTAGTCATTTTTTGTGATTATTTACGTTTCCTTTTTGTTATATATATTGTTGTTATTTAAAGTAGTCTCTTCACGTTGGTGGCAATAGCAGTTGCTATATGAATGCGAAAGAAACAAAAAATGAAAAGAAACATTAAAGAAGGAAAAAATAAATGGAAAAATTAAGATATAAATTAAAAAAAATACATATATAAATAAAATAATTTGACAATCCTGACATCAATACTAATTAAAAAAAAAAATCACTTAATAACTCAAGAGCATGGAATGTATGTTCGTGTTTTTATGTTAGGGTTCTGACGACTATGATGTTTTCCCGTAATACTTGAAACTAACAATCAAGGTGAAATAATTATCAGCCCCTGGATGAGTCTAGGTTTCAATAATTCCACAGTAGAAGTATATTAGTGAGCGCAACTTATCTTTAAACATGCGAGGAGAAGCCTATCCGTGGCCGATTTGGCTCCCGTATTTCGGCATTGCCTGTGTTCGTTCGTTGCATAATGCCTGTCAATTATTTATGTGTTTTTGTGTGTATTTCTAGCTTTGTTTCTTTGAAGGTATCTAAAATTAGTAAAAGGTGCGAGGGCGGTCTAGAGACTTGAGTGTTGCTATATTTTCTTACATCTCCTGCTTTAATATGTATAGCTGGAGGTGTACCACGTGACCAGGGTTAAGCCTTTCAGAGATGTAGAGGAGGGGAAGGGTGGGTTGCTCTTGCCAGCCCGCTGTTTGATCTGCAAACCCCAAACACCTGCTCCGCTTTTCCTTTGTATTCTTTTCGTATATCCGCCATGTTAAATATTTTTTATTTAATTTAACAAATTCATTAAAATGGAAGTATCAGATATTTTTATTTTAATGAATTTGTTTGTAACTGATTTTGGGCGGAAATAAAGTTGTTGATTGCTTACAATTCGAAGAAGTAAATAGTTAAGAGGCGAGGTCAGGTCAGTGGTTGATCAATCGACTAATATGCTGGAGGACCTGAGTGGAAACACGGCCAAACACTAAAGATTTGATCTTCTAGTATCTTCGTTCGTGGGTTGAATTTGGGGTTCCTTAACGTCCCTAGGCCTACCCAGCCTTTAACAACGTTATTAATAGGTACCTACAAAGCCTTATTGTGCCGCATGGTCAGATATTTTCTATCTGTCCCTTTCGGCCTTTGTAGCCTGTTACGATTTTTTTTTTTTTTTTTTTTTTTTTTTAAATAATAGATAGTTGGTTTTCGACTTAAAAAAGAACGCATATTTCGTGTTTCGACAGGCTCTTTGGTTCAGAAATTGAAATATGAAAAAATTAAATAATAATGTAATAAGCAGAGAAAAATTTCCTATTTCTTTTTTTTTTCTGAATTATCTATTAATTTTAGAAGGTGGATTTAGTCAGGGTTCGCTCTTGATATCTTAGTAAAACAACATTTTTTAATATAAGAAAATGTGATTTATTTTTGCCGACGCTTCGGCTTAAAATTCAAACCTTCATCAGGGCGACGGAAACAAAGGAGAACTATGCGTCACGGATGCGCAATCATTTCTATCAAAAATGATCTATTAATTTGTTTAATTTTTGTTTCAAAATTATACGCATTCCGTTTTTTAAACTATTGTTAATATTTTTCATTTCAATTTTGCACATTGTTTCTTAATTTGTTTGTTCCATTTTTATCGTTTGTTACTCTGATTTACTGTTTTATTATTATTTTTTTTTTTCTGTTTGTAAATGTTTTAGTATAAAAGCCTGCCAAGGAGTATACTAACACGTCAAATATAGATTTTGCTAGACATCTGTGTTATTCCTTTGCTGAATCTCGACTATCCATTTTTTCGAATCTCGCCAACAGCTATTTTCTCCTTGAAATAAATATTGAAATAATAAAACTTTGGTTGTTAGTAGTTATTTAGATAGATAGATAGATATACAGATCGCACTAGTATTTCTAAAGTGCCACAACTCAAAAATCGGTTTTATTGACACCGTCATAGGTTTGACTGTGAAAGACATGGTAAATATATCTTTATCAACCATCAAAACTGTATGTACCTAGCTTCAGAGCTCTTCAGAGGGCACTCGTGTCATCCTTCCTGTCTTAAACATAAGGCCCCTCCCTATATAGGCAAGAGTGACACATTTTCAGTTAAGTTATATTTCTTGTTGTGTCACTTTAGAAATACTAGTGCGATATGTCCTTGTGTAACTAGTAGTAAAAAGTCAACGATCGCCTGAATTTCGGCCTAAATTGGCAACAAGGGGTTTTAGACGAATCTATATTATAAAGTTTTAGGGGGCTTTTTTTATGAGCCAATACGAATGTGAGCAAGGTTTCTTGCGTCATGTATTTAATCAGTAAATAGACAGTAGAAAAGAAAACAAACAGATGTTTGCTTGGTCCACCAGCTGACGTATTGCACTGGATTGTATCTGTCTCGAAAGATAAATGTTACCGTTTGAGTAATGAGTTTGTTAAGAAGAAAAGAGCTTTTGAAGTTTATTTAAGAAAGTGCTTGAAGAAAAGCCTTCCTAAATGATTCGGCTAGCACCGGCTTCATAAAGTTGGAATTGGTCTGAAGGCTGGCGGTACTTGGATGCTCTCTCTCCCTCTCTTGGGTTTTACTGTCTTCGGCGTTATTGTTTTCTGCTTTTATACTCATCCGTTTGTCCTACGAACGGTTATGGTCTCCTGGAATGGCCGATTCTTTTTTATATCCTAACTCTTACGTTCGGTGGCTAAGTATATTGTGAAGCTCTATTCTTTCGAGATTCGTCCTCGCTAAGCTCTCTTGGATGCTTTACAGTTTTTCTTTAATTTGTCATCTTCGCACAACCATTTCTTACATACATATTGTGCGAAATCGGCTGGAGGAAAAGTAGCAGCTACTGAAATCAGAGACAAGATATAACTATCACAGATAGCTGCCAAACTTGCTTTGGACAACATCACTAACACTGATCACAGAACTATTACAATGTATACCGACTTATTCAGCAATGATGTTAACGTATTATAAGGCTTACAGGCAGAGGCCAAGGCAATGATAAGGCAAAAGTGTTAAGAGACGTGGCGCAGTACTACAGAAAACAATTTAACACAGATTAAGGATACCTTGAATGATCTTCAAGCAGCAGATGTTATAGCCGAGAAGTCTTCCTCTCCATGCTGAGGAGGACCCATTCCCAACCCCTCTCCCAACCCATTCATGCCTGATGGCGGCGACCAACAGTACAGACCAACATACCAGTTATTTAAACACCATCCTTACTATTGAACACCAACTCCCTAAAAAAATGAACGAAATTCTTTCAGATGTTAGTAAATATAGTGCAGGCATATTCCGATATTTCAAAAATGCAAAGCTTTACGCTTGACGTATTGCCTTTGTTTAATTATAGACTTCGTATTAAAACAGAATTTGGGATTATCTCAGAAATTGTATTGTTATTTTTTCCTACCAAATTATTCTGTCAAGATATAATATTGTGTCAGTTCAATCTCTTAAGTTTAATATAATAATTAATAATATAATATGCATTTTATTTATCTCATTTTTAACCCCCTAGTTGCAATCGAACCTATGACCCTGGGCACGGACTTTCTCGCGCCTTAATATTCACGGCCACCGAGTCTCCGGTGACTAAATAAAAATAAACTATTTGGGAGAGGAAGGTTAGTTCTGGCTATAAAGCTGGTTTTAATAAGTACAATTCTATTTTGTTATTAGAGTGTAGTTTTTGCTTTTTGGCATTATTTCAGTTGTAGTTTGAAGCACATTTTGTTGCAAGTCTTTGAATAAAACATTCAAATTTACTGGCCATCATCTGGTGCTATAAAGACTTGCTATTGCAAGCAAATTGCTGCGCAACTATAGTGCCGGAACACATGAGTGATGACATCAGAGCTGCATGAATCATGTTAAGCAAGCCGTCTAGTACATTATCTTGGATTGGATAGCTAAGAGACTCTCCTCAAGTGCCGGATATGTGCATGTGCCTGTATGTTACCGATATCATGTACTTCAGAACCTCCTTTCACTTTCACCTTCCTAAGATTTCGTTTTATTTAGCCTCATGTTAGCGCCTTTCCTCCCTCCCTCCATAGGGGAAACACGCTTCTAAGGTTGAGCTCAAGACGCAATCCGGAAGTACCTAGTTGAAAATTTCACGTTTCAGAACCTATAGATCACGAAAATAACGGTGGTTCAAATTTTGTGTGTGGGAGTGTATATCTGTGGCTTGGTGCTAATATGGCCAATGTCAATTTTTTCATATTTTGTGTTTTTTATTTACTTCCCTCAAAATACTAGCAAAAACACAAATATTCATGTATATAAGTATATGTATTTATACATCTATATGTATACTATAAAAATATATAAAGTATTGATATATATTTGGTTTTATGCAAGTATTACAAGGGGAAGTAGACCAACAAAACAAAATATGGAAAAATTGACATTGGCCCTTTTAGCACCAAGCCACAGATATATATTTTGCCAACAGAATTTGCCTACCGGAACATGGTTTTTTGGGCGAATGATCCTCATACAAACTAAGATATTTAAATGTTGGTACCTTTGGAGTTAAGGAAGTACTAGAAATAAAATATTTCATTGACAAGCATCAAATGTTTTGGGATTTCGTATATTTTCTAAAATATCTCGAAAACAGTTGGGAGATCGTGGTAACCATTCGAAAGCTTACTAAATTCTCTACAAAAAAGATTCTGTTGTAATTTTTGATGGGGTGATGTTAATCAGAGAAATAAGGACTTGAAAATTCGCAATTCTTAGTTTTGCTCTTTTGAAGGAGATTTTGTATCTGTTTACCTAATGTTTTATCTGGTTGTTTCCCATTTTAATTGCATTTAACAGATAAAATGAGTATTTGATTAAACAAGGTGTTATGTGAAACGTTATAGTGCGTCCAAGAGCGAACGTTGAGAAGGTGGGGGAGTTCTCGTGATACTGTCAGTTTCCTGTTGTGGTGCCTTAAATATATTTTCTCACGAGATTTTATTTTATATTTTTCATGAACGATCAAACCTCACCAATAACTGCTACTATTCCTTTACTAATAGTACTAGAGATATGAACGGAACCGCGCTAAGATGACACAGTTAAAAAAAACAAACTAATTTTTGGTTGTTTATAATAGAGCTTTCCGTGCAGAAGTCGAAGAGGCCTACAATGGTGCCTAAATCTCAATTTTCCTAAAGACTTTATGAAAGCAGGTGTTGAAAATGTTTACAAAATGTTAAGTAGATACACTTATTCCAAGGTTTCAAAATGACACCAGAGATAAGACGTTCCTGCAAGTGAGACTTTTGTTTTCCGTTGCAGCCTGTACATTCAATTTTTTCTTTGTATCGAGAATTCCTTTCTTTGTAGCTGGGAGCGATGGCATACATGTACGAATGCGCACAGAAGGCAGAGAGCATAAAAAGAGGAACCGGTTGGTTGAGTGGAGGTATTGCCTATGCGAAACAAGGAACCCACAGCCCAGGCCGACACCTACCTTCTCCTCTCCAGTCGTATAAGTTATATGTTTAAGTACCTTCTACTTTTCTCGGCTTAAATCCGCTTTTCTACTATCTCATATTTCAAGCCTGTTATAACTCGATGCAAAGCTCCCCGGCTCGCAATATGAAATAAAACTCTATTCATGAAGGATAAAACTCGGAATGTGAAATATTTGCCACTGGAACTTTATTAAATTACTCTCCACCTTCCATCCCTTTACAAAATAATATATAAATGTTTGTAATATGTATGATTTAATAATATCCCATTTAAAAACTGTCACAAATCTCATATTTATTTTTATAATGGCTTATTTGCTATGAACAAAGTAAGAAACTCTCTTTGTCAGGGGTACTTTTAAGGATTAGAATTATCTTTTAAACTAAGTAATTGTCTTCTTCAAAAGAAATTACTTATCTAGTCAAATGAACTAGAAATCTAATAGAAGTTGAATCTGTCGGTTAAATATTTAAAGCTTTAAATATTACTGCAAAACGACATATTTTGGCTTCGGCTGCACCGACATTGGACCCGTATTTCTCCCGATCCTATCCGATTTCGTTTGACTGACAACGGCCGACGTGAGTGCCTACATTGGTCCCGACCCGATCCGACCCGATTTAGTCACAGCTCGTCGTAGTGAAGTGAAAATGTGTGATTAATTTAAGAAAAAAACACCTAATAAGCATAGAAACCTTCGATTAGGTTGAATGTTGGAGGTATAAAGGAGGAGTTGAATGGGCAATCAATCTTCTGGAAGTATATCAGTCCCGAAAAAATAAATCTTAGTGTAACAGTTAATTTTTAACTGTTACACTACTATATGACATTAGTATTCATATTTTAAAATTATTTATAAGAAAGGTAGCTAGAAGGTTATAAACATTGGATGATTATGAACATCTTTTCACGTAATTTAATAAGCAAGGGAAACAAAAATGTGAATTGACAAAGTTTTTCTAACTTTTATTAGCTTTCATTTAAAAAAAGAATGCATTGAAATCAGTTAAGATGTAGAGGCTGTAGAGTTTTTTTGAAACACAATACGTCGTTTGGAGCCATTTTGCGTCGTCGGTCCGAAATCGGTCTAGAAACAAACAAGTTTCAACGGCCAAGAATCGGTGGCCATCGGCATCGGGACCAATGTGGGCACCTCCATTGACATGCATGTGTTTGTTTTTCTTCCGACAGTGGGTAGCTATCGGGTCAGGTCCAATGTAGGTGCCCCCTTAGTCAAAATAATCAGTCTATTCTAATCCGATCTTCTTTGTTTTTAAAATCGTTCTCCTAAGGAACGTTATTTTACATATGATGTTGTTGAATAAAGTGAGCGATATGTTGTCTGATGTTTTACGAACATTTACAACATTAGATTATGTTCCTCATTACGAAATAGAATGTCGAGGGCAGCCTTTTTTGTTAGTACCATGTTTTATCTACAATGACCTGTGTCTTACCATAACAACAAAACATAATAAGTCATTTCTAAGGAATCCGCCGACACTTTCTTTTAACAAAAAAATGAAATTACCGTGTGCCTCAAATCTTATTGATTTCTGATTTTTTTTGTAAAGAAGGAATTTATTTTTCTTGAATAAATAGATTATCTGTCTCGTGATGTGTATAATTTTAATGGTTTTTGTATTGTATGGGAATACACGTGAACGATTTGTCAGCTGAAGCCATTATATAAATGAGGGGCTGATTGTGTTTACCTTGTCACACAAGGACTATCCGTTCATTATTGATTCCATAAAAAATTGTGAGAATCATGCAATCCATCAATTGACCGAATGATCGAAGGTAATCATGTTTTTGTGTTTCGTATGACTTGCTGTTTGTCCATTTGTAGTTTAATCATTAATGCAGGAAATGTTTTTTTTTTTCTGCATCCTTGAGATTAATTTTCTCAATTTATCTATATTCAATAAAATTTAGATACATATTATTATAATCATGAGTTATAGGCGTTAACAAAACGTTTCTCTATTCTGGTTAGGTGCTAACCTGTAGATAACTTATCCCAAAAATCTGTGTTATTAATAAAGAGATGTTAAAATTAAAAATAAATAATATTTCACAATTTTCCTCTAGGCGTCTAGCGTAATCAAACCGTTCTGTGATTTGACAGTGGACTTCCATATTCTTCAGGCGTTGGAATTATTATTTCTTAATGTTTAATTTTAGTATTGAAGGTTTGTCAACCATTTCTGTAAGGAAGAACCTGAAGAAAAAAAACGGTCGTTAGAATTTATATATATTTTATTTATTTATTTATATAAGAGGTGTTGAGAATGCAAGTGGTTTAAACCATGGTTTTGGTACTTGGTGCTTAACTAAATATTATAATTTACAATTGCGGTTCTACCATCATTTTCAGTTCATAATGGCGCCAACATCTCACTTCTCTCCGACTTTCATGAGGGTAGGTGTTTAAACCTTATCAAAATATTATGTACACTTATCACAAGCTTTCTAAATGTCACCAGGGAGAAGTTATGAAAACGCGCTAAGATGACACAGTTCCTACGATTTCGGTATTTTCTTCGTAGTATCTTGTTGACAACAAATGTGGGTTAGTTCTCGTCTTCTGTGACATAATGAGTAGTATTCATGCTTACTTGGTAACAGAATTGGTTTCTCAATGTCTCCTTTTAAACAAATTTTGTGAATACAATGGGCAAAATGAGAAACACAAATGCCTTAGGTAATGGCAATTCTCCCTCGAACGAGGCTGTATTTTTCATACTTTTGACCTACTAGAATCAGCAGGTCAAATGTTTGACCATTCCAGACACCTTACAACCTGTTTGCATGCTCAGAGGCTGTTCGCCGCATTTTGTAAGTTTCTGCATATTTTTCTGAAGGAATAAATTTATCAACGCAGGTACGTTTAATTTTGAATATACAAATAATTTACAAGAAAAAAGAACGTGGTTATTAGAATTAAAGTTATTAAATAATTTAAAAAAAAACTCGCAGGATTGCGCCATCTTAGCGCGTTTCCATTCATATGCCTGGTGCCATGTGCAAAGCTTGGAATAAGTGTGCTTAATATTTTGTAAAAACGCTAAACTTAATCTAATGAATTCTGAAGATATCTGAGATTCAGGCACCATTGTGTAAGCTTAGATTGCAGAAATTACTCACTCGGCCTCTTTGACTCCTGTTTGGAAGGCGATATTGCGGAAAAAAAAAAAAAAAAAAAAAAAAAAATCAGTACTCTTTATAGGCCACGAGTTTCCAGAGAGTCAGATACTGTTATCTGATTCTTGACCATAAGGAAGATAGTATGGTCAGTACTATTCTTTGGCCGCCTGAACGAAGATACCAGAAAATAAACTCTTTGGTGCGCTCGAACTTTGATTGATGGTTGCGCTCGCCCCAAAGCAATATTACAAACAACCAAAAATTCGTTCTAATTTTAAATATATTGTTTACTAGCAAATTCAATTTACTGATATAACCAATTATATAAACAACGAGCAATATAAAACTTAATAAAACAAACGTAAATAGCAGTTCAAAGCAAAGATACCAATACTTTCTAGGTGTTAAGCATTTACTTTCTGGTGGGCAGATTCTGCTTGTTAACGAACTTGTGCTTTGGAGCCACACAAAATATTATTGTTCCAAGTTTAAAATCGGTGCATTACTGACCCAGCTTGAGAGCGACCCATACATATGTATACATGTATATATGTACCCATACAGGAGTATGTACGTACACTCACATTCTCATATACATATACAAATTTGAACCACCCTTATTTCCATGATGTATGGGTTCTGACACGTAAACATTTCTAGACTCCTCCGGATTGCATGATGAGATCAACCTCATATTCGGGATTCCTCCCTATGGAGGGAGGGATGAACCGCGTTAAAAAACATGGCGTTGCATTGTCTTCCGTAAATCCTTCTCACACTATAGTTAATTAATTATTATTTCCATTATGGAGCTTGGAAGGTGATTGGCAGCTACCCTTGTAGTGGGAAGAAGGGTAGCTTTTTGCCAACTTGACCCTTGTCTAAGCCGCCGCCTGACCCAACCCTCCCGGGGGAAAAAATAAAGAAAAAATCTTTAAAGGGAGTTAGTCGGCCCTTCCTTCCCCCGGTTGTTGTCACTCATAAATCTCAGCGTGCCCCTGCATTTGTGTAAATGATCATTGACCCATGCCGCCGTTTGGACAACTGGTTTTCCTTCGCCATTTCCTAGAAGAACTCCTAGTAGAGTGGGATTGTTATTTGGAAATTGCTCACATTCCCTTCTGATCCTCACTTGCATGTATGGAGTAGGTTGAGGATGGGTTCCTGGAAAATCTCTTCCTTTTAGAAACGATGGGAATCCCAGCAGATACCCCAAAGCTAATGTTTTGATGGAAAAAATCTAGATATACCGTAAACTTCCTTTAATCTGGCACGTTCGAGACTTGAAGCATACCGGATTATCAAATATTCCGAACTATCGGATGCATGTCGCAAAAAAAATGGATACAGGTGAAAATTAAACGAAATTTAGACTATGAGACTAGTACGTATTTAATGTAATTACAGAATTATACTGCCTCAGTCGAAAGCTATAAATTGAACTAGCAACAAGTACGTATTTGATCACGGATAAGTTTCCGGAAATTTTCCTACGACCCCGTTGGGCTCCACGGGGTTGTTAGGGGTAATGCATAAGAACTGAATAGGCGCAATTTTCATGTTTGGCCTTGCCGCCCCTGCAGTGCCGTATTATCAAGCGTGCCGGATCAGAGGAAGTTTACTGTAGTTTGAAATGTTGAGACAAAAATGCTGAATCTTGGTCAGAATGTGAACGGCGATTTGCTTCAGTAAGACGGCCCAGTTTGAAGTAATGTTGCAACTGGTTGAGATAAATTTCGATGGCTAATTCATTTCCCACATAGACTGAATTTCTGTCAGAATTTGAGTACAGATTGGTTTCTGGACCAAAAAGTAGCTCGGTTTCTTGATTCAAATCGCTGAGGTTTTTCAGAATTTACATCTTTGCCTTGATCAGCTGGACATCTGGAATCAGGAGACTTTTTCTTGAAGAATTTGAATGTCTCCCCCCGGTTCATCTGAAAATACATTTTTATTGAAAGTGAAATGAAACTCTATCCCCACCTAAGCATTGGTAAAAAATGCCAGGAAAGAAGAAAAACAAAGAAGAAAATTTAATAGACTCAAAATTACTGAAACAATTTCGTCTAATTGTCGTCATCATGAGAGTCTTTGATTTATCTTGAAATATTGCTCGTCCTTGCGGTAAGCTGCCAGGAAAGGAGAAACGATTTGAGCTAATTCTAGACTATAAGGCCACTGCTCGAATGGTTTCCAATAAAGCACCACAAGGAAAGCTGGTCAGCTCCTACCTTAATATTGTTGGCGATAAATATTCCTTCCGGTAGCCCATATTTTTGTTAGGCCTTTCAACTCGCCTATCTCCTTGTTCCTTTCAATTTTTTTTTCACCTCTTTTTTCATTGAAATTCATCATGTTCGTAAAAATGTCTAGTACCTGATCCACTAAAAGTCTAGTGCTAACTACTTTAATGGAGTTAATTAGAAGGGGTTTATAGATAAACATTGTCACAATAATATAAACATAAGAAGGAAAATTCCTGAAAACTGCTATCATTTTCACAATAATTACTTTCTTGAGTTACTACACTCGACATTTAATGTAAGTTTATAAATATGAAATACTAATAATACTTTTGATAGGCCCTTATAAGAATTGTAATTATGGCACGCCGGGAAGAAGACTCCCAAGACTTATGTGACCCACAGCTACGAGTATATTATAGCCTACACTTACACACTTACATCTAAAGTGAAGCAGCCCCTCGTAACAAAGCACGCCTAATAGGGGAGGGACTGGTATCAATAAATTATGTTGGCAGGCGATGCCCCAAAACAAAGAAAAAAATATTTTTAAGAGTCCAGAATGTTAACTTTCAAACTTTTATTTTGTTATGTTTGAAGAAGATATTATTTAATATTTATTTCTATTAGGAAAAAATTACTTGACACTCGGTTAACTTGGACATTTCACATGAATTGACAGTTAAGCTTTCTCAAAGCAGCATTTATATACAGCACTAACATATTTGAGAAACTCATATATATATATATATATATATATGTATATATATATATATATTTATATATATATATATATGTATATATATGTATATATATGTATATATATATATATATATATATAAATATATATATATATATATATATATATGTGTGTGTATATATATATGTATATGTATATATGTATATATATAAAACAAAATATAAAAGTCACATATCGTCCCTACCATGTCAAACTATCGAATATGAAAAATCTCGTTTTTCACATTTGATATTTTACTCTTGCATTGTGGACGATACGGGTTGTGGCAAATCGTCGAAACTCTAGCCTCTTTAGAATTGCCGGAAATGCCTTAAATAAAGTATCGAATATGACCATTTTTCAATATATTACTTTGTCAATCGAATTATATTGTATCGAATACGTTCGTTCGCTAGTTTGCTTCTAATCGTCATAAATTTGGGACAAAAAATTGACTTGGCAAACTATCGAAAATGGTATATTCGTTACTTTAATTAGTAGATATCACTTATACTATACAATTAGTACAATGCACAATGTCGAATACGTCACATTCGTTATTTGAAAGGATAATATTTATACAGTTAGTCTATCGGAATCAGCAAACTATCGAAAATACCACATTCGACATTTTGAAACGCCGATCCAAGAAAAATCACTTATTAGCACCAAGATCCAAACTCACGAATATGATTCCTCGTTAATTAAAAAAACTGTAAACAGTTTGTTAATAATTTCACCTTAAAACGATTAACAATATAAATAGAAAAATAAGTATAATTATTTTTTTGTAAAGGCGTTGATTTTGGAATCACTATTATTGTTTTATCTTGCTCTCTTGAAAATGACTGATTTTCATATTCGATAGTTTGACATGGTAGGGACGATACATCGTGTGGCAAGTGGTTACATTATCATAAGTAGAACATTTAAACACTCTGTAGGTATTACAATAACTACAGAACTTCATAGAATGATTTCCACGTTCATTTTTATTACTTTTTTTAATGTATTTATTTCTTATTTTATGTATTTATATTTTAACGTCTATTTATTGTTGGCACCATTTTTTAGTTTATTGTCTATTTAGTTATTTCATATGTTTTAGTCTATCCATATCACACATACGAAAGAAATTCAACTGATTTAGTTTATATACTCACTTAGGCTATCTTTTGTAGTGGCGTAGGTTAATCGATCGCCAGCATCTGTTCAGAACAGACAAATAGAGTGCTCATCGTCAAAGATGCGGATTACCATCAATAAATAATAATAATATTAGAGAAAATAATAAGCGCTGGTAGGTCTGTGTTACTCATGTTTTGCCCTGCTCTTACGGAGATCTTAAAAAGTTAAGTAAATGTGTTACTAGAAAAATGTTCTAATTTCCCTGAAAGCCCTGTCTTGAAAGTAAGCCATCGAGAAGTAACCTTGACCTAAGCTAAGCCGCCTACCATAGCCGTCCATCAGACAAGTCCCACCTCTGCTGTATTACGTCCCGGGTAAGGTAAGAGTCGATTTGAAGGTGCGATAAGAGCTGCCTTCACTACCCTGGTGGTCGGCCTGGAAGAGAGTGAGCCGTCACTACCTGCACCTCTCTCTCCCCGGCTATAAACTCAGGACCTCAATAACTTAGTATACTCCGCCCCAAGGTCTTTAAACTAAGGAGGTATGCTTGTAACCAAGGACCGTCCCCCCACTCTCCTCTCGTTGCTAGGTACGCCTAGTAATGAGGACGCCCTCTTTTCAACTTTCTGCCCTGTTAACTTTTTTTTTTTAATAGATTTTTCTTTTAATTAGGTATTTATATTTTTACTTTAAAACTTAGTTATTACTGTTAGGATTTCTAATTTCATATTTTTCGAATGATGTTCAATGAAATGTTTAGCCGGTGATAACTCACGAGTTTTTGCTTCAGGGACGGTTTTCATGGGGCAATTTTACGAAAGCGTGTTTGCTTTTGATCTCACTTTCGTACTTCTTGCCTCAAAAAAGTCCAAGTAGGGATGAAGCGTGAGATAACTTGATCGTCCAAACGACCACGAATCACGCTTTAGCATTTGCTTGGAAATCATTGGAGGAGCTTTTACAAGAGGAAATTTATCTGAACACTATCGATCATACAGCGGCGCCAGTGAACTGTAAAATACACATGAGCTAATATAACACCGCTGGAGGAGAAGCCAAATTCTCCCAAAGAAAAAATATCCGAAACTTAAAGCAACTGAAGAAACTTGAAGCATCGTTTTCGCGGATTGAGGTGGCCCTATCGAAGTTTATTTGGCTTTTGAAAGATCACCTTCCATTTACGCAACATTTTCTAGATTTGTTATAAAATATATGAAAAGTCCAAAATTTCACATAAAATAAAATTTTGTCCTTGTGCCTTTCTCATGGGCGTATATAAGAGGGAGGCTGAGAGAGATGCAGCCCCCTCCCCCGACATTTTGATTTGATCGGGTAAAAATGTGTCATAACCCCCTTAAAAATAAATTAAATAAGGTCACTTAGTTCATAAAAAGTATTTTATTTTGGTTATAATAGCGTTTTAGTTGGCTAAAACTATTCCAAGTTCTAGATAGTATTCCATACTCCGGAATTGGTCCCAGCCCGAAATTATTTCCTATCTACGCCCATGACCTTTCTTCAAAGCAACCAACATGTAAATATATTAGTTTTGATAAATGGGAGGCATTTGAAAAACTTAAGTCATTGCGAGGTTTTAGAGTGCCCGACAAATATCTCAACAAGAATGTTAGTATGTGAAAGATCTGAAAACGTTCCTGGCAAGGATCACTGATAAAAAATTGGTTAAATATACTTGGGTGATGTTTACTTTCGCATAAATTGCATTCTTAAGCTGTGAATAATACACTTTCTACAGAGCAGGACTATATTTAATCCGCTCACCCGTAGAAAACTCCCTTTGAGAGATGCAAGAGAAGGTGAATACGGAATCCACCTCGCAGAATCTCCGTCTTGGTCGACTGCCCAGAACTCGGCACCTTCGACCGCTCTACTATTTTTATTATATAGCCCTGAATCATCCCAAGGACTCTAGATAGTTTTGCAGCTTGAGTCATTCATCTGCTGTGCAAGTGTATTGTGTGTTTTTAGTGTCTGGTTAATCCTTATTTAATATAAGCCTTGTGCGAGTTTCCAGTTCTTTTCCGAAAAAAGGTTCTAGTTATATTAAAGAGTTTTCATTATCTGTGTATGAAAGAAGCAGGTTTATGAAATGTTGGTGCTTCAAATTATTTTTTGTTGAGTTATATTTGTATACATATAATAATGGCATTACCTTGCGAAAATTTTAAAAACATGGGTATTGATTTATAAGTTTCCAGATACCACTACACTCCTTCTAATATAAGTTTAGTATCCGAGTTTGAGTATTATTGGGTCTTTTTGCGAAGACCACATGCAGTTATTTTCAAGTATCTGTAGTGATGTTCTTTTTTTTTAACAGTGAATTAACCTTTATTTGTGAATACACTGGTATTTATTTATTTAAATTTTAACGTCCATTATTATTAACTAAGAATTTTAGGACGGGTTATCTGTAGGTTACCATCCTTTTCTAGCCAGCATAAGGGAGTGAGTCTGCACAGATTGTCATCTTGTTCTATCTTACAGGATTAGATTAATTTTTTCTTTTTAAAATCCAGATTTTAAATTCCTTTGCACCAAAAGCCAGGAGTAAGGCAGAGAAGCTGTATGTCACTCTATTAACATTGAGTTTAGAAGAATCTTACTTGTCATCTTATATTAATAAGCACATCATTAATATCTTTGAAAATAGCTTGGCAGAATTTCAAGTACCCCGTTTAAAACAGCGATCAAAGAGTTTTTATTAGTTGGGAATGTCTTTTTGAAAGTTCGTTGCCATAACGCATTTCGCTCCAATTTCTCCCCCTTCAAGTGCCTTTCTTTTCCCCTAATAATTTTCTGGACCTATTGGTAATTGCCTTCTAATGAGGTCCGAACTGCCTGGAACAAGGTCCTCCTAAAGTCTACTCAATTCCGATTCTTCCTTATTTCCAGTCCCAACTCCGTAAACTTGGACTTCATCTGCAAAGGGGAAATTGAGTTTGCATCCTTCGGAAAGTTGCCTCTGTTTGAGGGCCTAATTACGAATTATTGGATGGGTTTTAATCATATTTGACTTTATCGCCGGGGATTCGGCTTCATAGTTACAGGGAAATTGAGGGCAAGGTTTTCAGAGTGAAGATGTGTATTATTTCTCCTCTTCTTACGTTTATTAATACATCTTTTTTTCTCGTAAAATGTTTATTATTATTTAATGATTTTTCACCTACGCGAGCTAGAATAGGGTGGTAAACTGTAAAAATGCCACACTGGCATGGTAAAATGTAAAAAGTCCTAATAGAAATAATATGATTCTTGGTCATATTACTGTTTTGGTCTATGTGGCGATAAAACGATTCTATGTCTCGCATACCGAAATTTTCTATTTTTTTTTTTCAACGGAACAGAGTTGATACTAATGACGTGGCATTTGATACTGATAGTAAAATGTTCCGATTTTGATAAAATTTGGCACAAAAATACTTTTGATTTGAAGGTGCGTAAACCAGTAGAAATTGACCGCTGAAAGATGGTTTTTATAATTTTCGATGTAACTACATTGTCCATCGTAGAAAAATAATGCTTAAAACTTGAAAAATTTTCTGAAAGCTGTTTCTTTGTGTCTTTAGCTATTAAGGTTGCACTCATAAAAGAATTTTTGCAAATATCATTAAATCTTCATCGATCCTACCTGCCAGCACTAAAATGAAAGTGCCTAAAAATGAGTGTCTAAATTCCGCTTCAATAAGTTTTTGTGTATAATGGCGCCTAAAATATCATTTCTCTTAAAAATGTCCTTAGGATAGGTGTTTAAATTTTTCACAAAATATTAACTATATAGGTATCTTTTAACATGATGATTAGATAGTTAGCCGTCGAGGTGATAAGTAAAGATGGAATGGTTGGGATTCGGCTAAATAAACCTCAATATGATTTTGTTTTAAAAAAATCTATATTTCCGACGTTTCGGCTACTCATTGGTAGCCTTCGTCAGCTAAAATGACAAAAAAAAGAGAAATTAATACAAAAACAGAAACAAATTTTTTTTCTGTTTTTGTATTAATTTCTCTTTTTTTTTTGTCATTTTAGCTGACGAAGGCTACCAATGAGTAGCCGAAACGTCCGAAATATAGATTTTTTTTAAAACAAAATCATATTGAGGTTTATTTAGCCGAATCCCAACCATTCCATCTTTACTTAGGTATCTTTTAAGGTTACCAAATGGCTCTTGGGATAAGAACCGCTTGGAAACGCGCTAAGACGTCACAGCTCCTTCGAATCGGAATTCTGATTTCTTCCCTTGTTTCTACTTATATATGACGTCATTATTTTCTCAACAAGAAGCCTTGTGTAAAGGTGGGAGTTACCTTTGAAGAGAGCTATTTCTATACCATGTGCCGGTTAAAGAATCTTTTGATCTTAAGAAGAGTCAACTCAGGTCTTTAGAATAATGGCTGTTGACATTACTATTTCAAATAAACATGCGATGTTTAATATCAGAGCTTATAAGGTTTCTCTTCCACCAGTTGGTATTTCCTGCCTTTTGATGGAAGCCAAAAAAGAGATGTATTAAGGTAGCAAGCATCTAGTGTTACTTCGGAAGCCTCCCAGATTCTTCAGACTTCAAACAGATTTGTGAATTCATTACTGTTTTCTGTATTAATTATTTATTAGAGACCCGCAACTTTGGTTATCGACTCTTTTACCAGAGTAAATCATTTTAATATTTTTCTCTAGTTTGATTTTGAAAGTATTATTAAAACCTTAATCGTCCTTCACGCAGGAGCTAATAATTTGCTTAAAATCGTTTATATAAATACTATTGACCTCTTATACTTGTTACTCACGGCTGACTTAAATTTCTTCCTGAGTTTTCTGTTGTGTATGTGACATACTATACTACTTTATAAACACACACAAAAAAAAAAAAAAAATAATCCCATTTTTGTTTATAGTTCTTGATGAATAATAAACCCCAACTTCTAATGAAGGGATGTTTTTTAAATTATGTCATGGGTTGGGCGTCGTGTCTGCTGAGTTCCTTTGCAATAAACTGAAAATTACGGCCGTTATTGGCAAATTAATGTGCTAAGTGTGGAAAAATTTACGCAGCATTCCTGGATTATTCGGTTTAAATATAAAGTAATCATGAAGAGTTTTGACCTTTTATGTGTGTAATTTACAGCTGACTCGATTATTATTTTATTGAATTATTTTCTCCCGTACTGCTGTTTATGGGAGGTTCTAAACAATGTTGGGCAAAACTAAAAACTAAAACTAAAATTAAAACTAAATTCACTTTTTGGAATAAACTAAAACTAAACTAAAAATTGCAACCTAAAAAAAAACTAAAACTAAAATTTTACTAATTAATGGATTTTAACTAAACTAAAACTAAAACTAAATCTTTGGGAAGTCACTAAAAACTAAACTAAAAATTTAGTTTAGTTTAGTTTTACTGAAATAACATGAATTAATATAAATCATATGTTATTTCGATAATTAAGTAAATTATTAAAACTAATAGAACTTGCTTAAGAATAAGAAATTGTGGCTTTTTCTCGTAATTTGAAAACAAATGTTCTTTGATAAACTAAATTAGTTAACTAAAAACTAAAACTAAACTAAAATCACAAATTTAGTTCTCTTTTACTAAACTAAACTAATTGCATTACTAAAAACGGAGTCCATATGATTAATAATTATACAAATCTAAAACTAAACTAAAACTAAAACTAAAAATATAACATTAGTTTAGTTTTAGTTAGAGAAAACTAACGTTAGTTTAGTTTACTAACGTTAGTTTTGCCCAACACTGGTTCTAAACTATTTTATAAACACACAAAACTTCACATTTTTGTTTATTGATCTTGATGAAATAAAAAAAATGGTCACATTTACAGATAAAAGAACCATAACAACGCAAAATATCGGTCAGAAGCATTCAGCAGCGCCTATAGCAGTGTCCAATGGCAAGAATGTACGAATAACGGCCGATACGATCAAAATAATAATTTGGGTAATTGTAAAAAATGTAAACCTCTTCCCCCTTCGGCTGGACCTGTTTAGTTTTCTTCACATATTTCTATTTAGTTTTTCACGCAATTATAAGTATTACGGCCGATATGGGCAAAGTAGTAGTTTACTAACTGGTCCACCCCTCCTAACAGTAAACTACTGGGGGTACCACCCCTCCTAATGGACCTATTTTGGTTCATTAAAAATGATTAATTTTTGATGGACCTATTTTGGTTCATTAAAAATGACTAATTTTTGTTCGAGCAATATTAATTGTTTTGTCTTTTAGGTCTTTCAGCTTGAACTCCTGCCTAGGAAGTCAACGATCATTTATCCGTTATATTTAAAATAAATATCTGTGGCTATTGAAGCCTGAAAAATTCTATATCAGCCAACGTGTGTTGGCGCATAACGTTTTCTCCCATAATGAGATGCGCATAGTAAGCCTTGGAGGTGATAATATGTGATCGTCCGATTTTCAGAAAAATCTATATCAACGATTCAGCACGCCCTTTGGATGCCTTCTTCTTCAAAAAATGCCCAGTGTTTTGATAGGAGTGGAGGTGTCCCACTTATCCGTAGTTACCTAAAAGATATCGTGGTCTTCCTCCACGCGGCATTTGTTGCTAAAAAAGGCTTCAAAGAACATGCCGAAGCGTTCGAAATACAGATTTTTCTGAAAAACTGACGTTTTCTCTTTGCCGAATCCCAAACATTCCTTGTTTACTATCACAGTATGTACTTTCTCTGGCTTCACATATTGTGTGATTTTGAGGTCTGACTCGGGTTCTAGATTTGTGTGGTAGGTAGTTATCAGCATACTTCTAGTTTTATAATATTTTTGAAGACAATTAATGATTATTGGTTTCTTAGGCAATGGCGCAAACAACATGTTAACATATTGTATTCTCCATAATTCTGTTCAACTTTGGCATATAATGCCTTCACAAAATTGGCGTTTAAGAATGTAAATAAGATAAAAAAAAGAGATGCTGATGGCTTGGATGGCATGAACCAGAGCTGTATATAAAGGGAAATGAGAGTGAAGAAGCAGGATGAAATGTACAGCTAGCTTTCACAAGATATTACCTTCTTTACATAGAAATTGCTCCTTGTAGCCTTCGCTACAATGTTTTCTAGAATAGCATTTTATCTTGTAATATTTTCTCAGTCTTTGGAGTTAAGTTCCTTTAGGTAGCATTTTTCATATATTTATTATCATTTAGCATATTCCCAAAGAATTTAGCTATTAGGGTTCAATTTTGAAAAATTTCTCACCTACTAGATACCGTAAAATGGGCCCACATTAGTACAGTGTGGCGAAAATGGCACAAATCTATACTGCTTATAAACATATATAATTTATATGTTTGAGAGCTAACAGACAAATATATACCTATAGATTTGTCTGTTCGCACTCTTCGGGCAAAGTTTGACCCTTTGGTATCGGTTAAAGGAATAGATCCTAGTAGTACAAGTTCGTATCAATTTCACCACACTGTACAAATGTGACCCCATTTTACGGTACCGAAAATGAACCCCGTATAAAACGTGTATCTATTGAAATGTTTATAAGTATCTGTTATATGCTAGCGGGCCCAAATTTTGGTCTTTGTTTTTAAAACTAAAAAAAAAAAAAAAAAATAAATAGAAAAAAAGGTTGTTGGCTAATGTAAATAAGAAAACTAATTACTAGTTTGTAGTTACACAATTTAACTACTCAACTACTAGTTACTAGGTGAGTAGTTAACTACTCGAAGTGGCGCTAATAGCCAAGATGTAGATGCGCCGTAAAAAAAAAAAAAAAAAAAAAACTACTCGAAGTAGGTAAATAATTCCATAAAAAAAAATCAGTCCCAAAACAGGCGAGAAGAACCCAGAAGGGCAGTTACTGTATAAGTTTCCGATTGTTGATCATACGTCACACTACGGAGTAGGCGTGGTTAGTTCTATATACAATGCTTCCCCTTTGCAGATACCTAGAAATAAATTAATAAAAGGCTGAGAGGTCCTAGGGACGTTCTAGGACCCCGAATACAACCATCAAGCGAATACCATACGGCACAATTGGGGGATAGTGTCGTCAGTACGTTGCTCTGGTAGCCTGATTTTGCACTTTGCAGTTATCTATTAAACGTTGATATAGCCTTATTAAACGTTGATTGGGCCTTGGGACGGCCTGGAACCCCAAATACAACCCAAAACGAAGACACTAGAAGATAAAGATCTATAAATAAGAGTGCGCTCTGCTTTTTAATTCAAGAGTCCTTCTGTATATTAATCGTGTGCTTTACCATTGAGCTAACCTCGCCCCAACTACTGCCATACTATATTCGAAAATGGATTACATCTTCAGTGTCTATTACAACTTTCTTGCTTTATCCACAGCGGAGCGGCAAGTCCATGTCAAAAAAATATTCCGAATTGTTTTCTTTATTTAGTTTATCAATTTCTCTTTTATTTTTAATATTAGAATCTGGCCTTTATTTATAATTATGATCGAAGAATGGGCCCGGAGGATGAAAAGATAAGCCTAGAATAAATTGGGTTGTAGGAACGATTGTTCGAGCGAAGGTGCTGTATTTTTATTCGGAGCTTAGTTTTTACGAGGCTTAGCGTAGGGCACAGACTCGAGGGCTGCTGTTGGTAGTTATTCTGATTAAGGGTAGAGTTAGTAATTAGGCTGATACCCTACTACAGATATACGTTCCCCGCCACCTGCGCTTTTCCAACAAATTAGTGACCAAACAAGAAAACCTAGGCTACCGTTATTACTTCCCCCTCGTTTGGATAACAGAGTTCGTTCTTTTTTTCTTTTATTTTTTCCCCTTTTATCCAGGACAATTTAATTAAATAAGCCGGGTTAATTGGCAAAGGAAATTAGGCCTATCTTTAGTTAGTATGTTCGTTCTCATTGGATTTTGTAAATTCAACTTAATGTTCACTCTTTGCTGAGGTATTAAAAAAACGTTCGTTCCGCAGATGCTGCATAGACTAAACATATCCCTCAACAAGGTGATTAGTTACGACAAATCGTTGAGGAATTTGCCTAAAGTATACGTATATATTTTTTAACCTGGAAACTATAAATAAAGATCGGTACACCTAGAAGCAGGGTTTATTCCGGACAAAAGATACTAAAATGCCCGTAACGTTCGAAATTTCTGTTATATTGCAATGGAACTCGCCATACATTGAGTAATTTATTTTAGACCTGGGCAATACTGGAATAATCTATTCCTTAAATAAATAAAATGGTTATTCCTGAATTAATTATTTCCGGAATAACGGAAATTCTTTAAATGTTATTTCATCGTTAAATAAAACAATCTTCATCAAATAACTAGATGTATTTATTCCTTGAATAATTATTTGAAAATTTGATCATTCTTTGAAATAAATCAACATAATTCTAAAAGCTTTATTTCTGAAATAACTATTTGATAAATGATATTTCAGTATTTTTTATTCGTGAAATAAATTATTTCACTCAGATGCAAAATAATTATTCCCGAAATAACTCATCATGAAATAACGTTTGTAATGGATGAGAATAATGCGACTGGTTAATACTACCTTCAAAACACGAGTTAAGGAGATAATCCTTTAAACATTATTATTGGGGGTCTCCCCCCGTGGTCTAGTGGTTAAAGCCTTAGATTCTCATGCAGGACATGGTGGATTCGATTCCCGCCGGCAGGAATTTTCTCATCTAACGGCTCGTTGAGAAAATGTCGATGGGTCGTAGAAAAAAAAAAACACGTTAGCGGTGCTAACGTGTTGAATCAGTCTTCAATTTTATTTTTTTATTTTTTTTTTATTTTTTTTTTTATTTTTTTTTTTTTTTATTTTTTAAAGCCTTATCGACATCTAGGCCAATATCGCCAACATCCAAGGTGGAATTTTCTCAACGAGCCGTTATATGAGAAAATTCCTCCCGGTGGGAATCGAACCCTCCCAAAAAAAAAAAAAAAAAAAAAAAAAAAAAAAAAAAAAAAAAAAAAAAAAAAAGTCGTTTTTATTTTCTACAACCCATCGACATCAGGGCCATTATCGCCAACACAGCTCAATGAGGCTTCACAGGAAAACATGTATTTAGAGGATTTTTTTTGAATAAATTAAGATATCAGAATATATTATTCCATCAAATAATCATTTCGGGAATAAAGATATCATTAATCATGAAATAATTTAATCCTTGAAATAATTATTTCCGAAATAATATTTAAAAAAAATTATAAAATAAATTATTTCTGAAATAATCTGTTAAGGTTATTTCATGATTTATTCCGAAAATATTATTTCAAATAAATTATGCCCAGGTCTAATTTATTTATGAGTATCTAACACTAAAACGATTCGCTCAGTACAATTATACTCATACATATCCAGTTATAATTTAAAAAATACATAGTAAACTTACTTGAAAATCAAAAGCTCTTACAAAAAATCAACTTTAAGAATGACAGACGAGAATCATTCATTGACAAAATCAACGAAATTAATTTTGCTTTTCTTCTCTTTAGCGAAGACCTGTTCAAAATTTCTACGTGAAAGAATAAAATAAGAATAATCAATTATTGAGAAAATACTATAAATTATATAAAAGATTTGACAATGAGCATAAATATTAGGCAAAGTAATAATCAGGAAAACAAGAAAAGCAGCATCCCTTAAAAAAAAAAAAAAATAACTCAATAGAATGAAATGAGATAAAAATAGAAATTATATTAATTATCTTAACACATTTTAAGTGTGTGGGCATAAATATGTAATAAAATAAAATACTAAAAAAATAAATAAAAACTTTTATTTAGAGTGAGAGATCAAATTAAAAATTACCTCAGGCTGTTGAGATTTTCAGGATTAAAATTGATTCCGAGATACGGGTATAATCGTAGTATACTTGTTAAATTTTAGGAGTGATATTTATTTCTTGAAAGTGTTGAAGTATTATTTTTATTTGTTGGCTCTTGATTGTATATGTCCTCTGTTAGTAGTTCTTGAATGTCTTAAGGAATGTGAAGTTGATTTATCTGCCTGCAAGTAAATGTTTTATAGTAAAAGTCCTGTTGCAATTTTTTGCAGATTTCTCTGTCTTTTCTATTAAGTAAGTTTGTCAGGAATGAGTGTCCAATCCATAGTTTGGTCAACATGACTTGGTCTCTCCTTGTTAGGAGGCATTTATGTTTCGACCAAGGTTCTACAGTTGGCTTTATTACACCAAATATTTTGTCTGTTTAATAAAGAGAAAAATGTGTTGTAAATGCAAAGCTCTATTTTAGGACTAAGGCGAAGTATCTCTTCCATATGCTACTTCACTTAGGAAGACACTTAGCACATAAAGATACGAACCCACCATCTTTCTCACTTTGAGTGATTTCCATCATCAGAAAAATCATTTTAATCATGAACATTTTTTATTCCGATAAAATTCTCCGCCAAAATCTATTTTTAGTCTCGTGACCGATGAACCGGCTTGGAGCTGGGCTCGTGTAACCAATGACCTCCAGCCTTATGACATTTGAATGTCTAGATTAAGGTTTTCAGATAAATATCTACTTTAACTTATTTCCTTCGTATGAAACACTACTAGTTTAGTTGAATGTAAACAAAATTATACCCCGCAGGTGCATATTTACATCCTATCTTGGAGTGTGGTTCTGGTTTACTCTAACTCGTAATTAGATGCAAATATTTAGCCGTAGAGGTAACATCAAATCAAGGAATAGTTGGGTTTCGGCTTAGATTGTAAGATTTTCGGGAACGATTTATAATTCGGACGTTTCCCCGTGCTCTTTGGCCGCCTTTTTCGGCAGTAAATCACTAGGAGGCGGAAAAATAACAAAGATACAAGTTAGGTGATCACGAGGTAGATGTAAAGAAATTATCTTTTATCTATCTCTATATATAAAAATTACGCCTCTGTCTGTATGTTCCTTATACAAATCCACACCGTTTGGCGGATTTTCACCAAACTTGGCACACAGGTAGGTCTTGATCCGGGAAGTTTCGTAGGCTTGGTCAAAATCGTCTACCAGCTGACAGTCTGTATGTTTGTTCCTTATACAAATCCACACCGTTTGAATGATTACGACCAAACTGGGTACATATGTAGGTCTTAATCCAGGGAGAGTCATAGGCTAAGTTAAAATCGTCTAGGACTCACAGTTCGGAGGTCTCGGGTTTGAAACTGTGAACCCGAACAGTTATAGATTTTTCTTATCTTTTCATTCTCCTTTACTTGTATTTCAAGTCCATCTAACCGGTACCTTTGTTCTTGCTCCCCCCTTCGGGATTTTTTGCTGGAGAAGGCTTGCAAAGAACAAGCGAAAATGTCCAAATTATAGATTTCTCCGAAACTCTGACTGTTTTACTAGCCGAAATAAAAATATTCCTTGAATTCTTAACTCATAATGCACTGAGTTTCGATATTTTCACACCATACCTTTGTCATTAGTTTGGAACTTTAAATGCCGATTTTCGTTCCAAAAAAGCAAACAGTCGGGCATTACAGAAAAATTAATATGTTGATCAGTGTTGGTGCGTATTGTAACCCCAATGCTAATGAACTGATTTTGCTTTTTATCGGACCAATTTTATACCAAGTTTATATATACCTATATATATATATATATATATATATATATATATTTTACATGTATGTTTTTTTTTCTTATCTTAGTTAATTTTGTTGAATTTAGTATTTTAGTTAGGTTTACATATAATTCACGTTAACTTAAAACAATTAGTATACAACAAGGAGTAAAAAAATAAACTTATATATTCAGTAAGGTCCGCTTTACTTCAATAAAAATGCAATTTTTCATTTTTCACTCAATCGTTGAATAATTTCTTTGCAGAAAGTTGAGAATAATTTGTAATTATTAAAAAACAATTTATTGCTAAAACCGAAAACCATTGAATAGTGTAAACTATGTATATATATATATATATATATATATATATATATATATATATATATCTTCTCTAAGATTTATATATATATATATATATATATATATATATATAAATATAAATAATTGGAGGTCATCTTGGGGCCTAGTAGACGGAAGCGTTGAAGATTTGAAGACAAAAAGTCTGTCCAGAGTACCAACCTCAAGTATCGGATTTTGTGTTCTTGGTATAAAATTAAGATATCCCAATGATGTGCAGAAAGTGTGATAGGCCTGTTGCTGAGTAGGACTTGCCTAACCTTGGAGAATGAGTGCACCACCAGCATCCTAGCTCAGCATTCTCCGAATATGCAGTCTAATCACACACATCACTGCCCCCTTTTAGCATGGCCTTACTCCTAATGGTATGCCATTAAATACACAATGTCATTTATTAATGTCCATTAAGGGAATCATCAAGCTAAAAGGGTTTGTCATCTTGCTCTTCGCTCAGAATCGTAAACATTAAGATTTCGATGAGCAGGGTTTGGTAAAAGTTATTGCCTTTAGCTACAAAGAAAATTAAGCGGTAGTTCTTTACTGTATTAAACATGAAACCGGAATATGCACAAGATCGCTGTCAAGTTATCGTGTTCAAGAACTTGAATTCCCAGCTGACCAGCGGCGTAGATAAAAAATAATTTCACTTGGGCCCTAGGAGCACCTCAGGATTTGGGGGTATGGAATCCTAACAACCTAGAACTTAACAAGCTAGACCTTTCAATAATTAGCCAACTAAAATGCTATTGCACCCAAAAAAAATCTCTGACCCAAGTGGTCATATTTAATTTATTTTTGAGGTGTTTATGACTCATTTTTACCGATTAAATCAAAATTTCAGGGAGCTGCAGTCTCATCAGCCCCCTTATATACGCCCACGTGTCTGACTAAAAAGATAATCTAAACAATTTCGTTAGTACTTTCTGTTTTAGTGAAAAATGGTAACTTTCTGGCTGTTTGGTTCGAGCCAATAAGCATTTGTCACTATTCTGGGTACTTTGTATTAGAATGATTGGAGGATTTTTGTTGATGTGTTCCTGCCAGTTTCTGACTATAAATACTGAACGAGGTCAATGAAAGATTGGTTAGTTGTTCTCATGTTCCGTTCTGTCGGCTGATTTACATGTACTGTTAGTCGAGAACTGAACAGCGAGGTTTTTCTCTCTCCGCATACAGTCGGTATCTGAGTTATTTTGTAATTTAGTTTTATACTTTGTTTCCCATTATTATTTTTTAATTGAAATCGATCCCTGATTCTGTCCTTTCTTATGTCATTCCACAGCTGCGTGGACCCGACGTTTACAATTTATGTTATATTTCATGTAGGAACTCTATAAAAAAACAAAACAAAAAACATTGAAAGTTTATCATCTCCCTGAATTATGTTTTCCTAATCATTAAAATTTGTTTTCATTGTTGAGTCTATGTTGTTACAAGTGCAACGCAAGTCCGAAACGGACTATTGACATCTTCACGAAAATTTATGTCTTATTTTTCTAACACAAAGAAATAATGTTTTTATTTATTTTACGTTCGAGTGTCATAACCGGGATTTTCTTATTTATAACTAGTAAAAATAATACTTTTTATATATGAAAATGTACAAATGAATGTACTTTACAAATTAATATAAACATTTCTATAGTTAAAATATATTGATGCCAGATATCAGAAACAATTTAAGAGCGTAATATTAAACTTATTCTTTAGCTGTGTGTTTTAAATGTTGTTTATGAAATGGCTGTTCTCTGTGAAAAGTTCACTCATATGATATATTTTTTAATAGTCACGTTTCGTACACTTTGTAATAATGTGTTTGTACGATTCTCACACGACTTGATCTCGCCTGATAGATGATCATGTTTGAAGTAAATAAACTAACACAACTTCACAAATACAGTGAAACCTCTCTGTAGCGGACACCTCTGGGAGAACAAAAGTTGTCCACTGTAGAGAGGTGTCCGCTATACAGAGGTGTTGGTCGAAATGGATACGTACCGAATTTGTATATTTAACTCATGTTTTAATTAACCATTTAATAATTTTCCATAACAAGTTTTTTTAAAGTATATAGAAAGAAGTTCAATAAGTATAAACGGGGTCTCCCGTGGTCTATTGGCTAGCGACTTGGATTCATAAGCGGGAGATGGTGGGTTCGATTCCCACCTCCGGCAGGAATTTTCTCATCTCAGGGCTCGCTGGGAAAATTCCTCGCTGTACCCTGGATGTCGGCGCTAATGACCTAGATGTAGATGCGCCGTAAAAAAAAAAAAAAAAATAAAAAAAAAAATAAGTATAAACTTAAAAAAAGTTTTTATTCTAAAACGTTTAAAGCATAAAGAAGTTCTTAGTTCTCGGACAAAATTTTTGTCACAATTTTCCGTCCATTTCTTCAAAATTTCATCTTTCTTTTTCAATATTTCTGCTGCTTGTGTTTTCTCTATCTTAAAAAACTCGTCAACTTTACGCACACCACATTTTTCGCGATTGGAAAATGTTATCACATCAATTTTTTCTTTAAGTGTCAGAGATTTCCAAGTAGATATATTAAAGAGAAAG
Source organism: Gonocerus acuteangulatus (assembly GCA_946811695.1). Taxonomy (NCBI): domain Eukaryota; kingdom Metazoa; phylum Arthropoda; class Insecta; order Hemiptera; family Coreidae; genus Gonocerus; species Gonocerus acuteangulatus. The sequence goes on along the minus strand of OX328124.1, from coordinate 95,667,942 downwards.
CACGATATTTACTCAACAATAGCTAAAAAGAAAAACTGATAAGTGAAGCGAGGGGAAGTTCTGCGGAAGGAATGTGAACCGAACAGACTTTTGGAATATTCCTGGAACCGTGATACCGCGTAGGCAAAACAATAGTAATCTGCCAGTGGGGAAATCATATGCTTCTGCTGAAAAGGAAGGGGTTCCTATTGTGAAATGGTTAGGAAGATATTACTAGTCACTATTCTATATATATATCTTATTCTTTCAAAGAGTTTGTTATTGTTAACGCATTTTTCTGGAAACCTACACCGATGGGAATGCTTCTATAAATAGCATTAGCTGGGATTGTCCGTAGTAAGGAGGTAAAAAATCAGGTTTTACTGTCCGTGTCCTTTATACAGAGGTGTCCGCAATATAGAGGTTTATTTTACCTATAGAAAAATTCGGGACTGTGAGAAAATGTCCGTTAAAAGAGGTGTCCGCTGTAGGAAGGTGTCCGTTAAGGGAGGTTTCACTGTATTAATGAATACGCTTTAGAATGTGGGACTTATCTGTTAACTGTCTACATTTCTTTACTCTTATTAGTATCGAACCTCTGTGCTACTTTCGACTATTTAGTAATATATATTTCTTTTTTTTTACAGGTAAGAAGGATATTATGGTAGTTGCCAAGTTGTGCTATAGTGAGTACGAAACTAAATCCAATAATTTCGACTTGTGATACGCTTCCTAAAGTAACAATCAATAATATGTGCTATGTGTATATATATATATATATATATATATATATATATATATATATATATATATGTGTGTGTGTGTATTTTCAAATGAATCATGCCATCCTTTTCACAGATTCGAATCCTACGTTGTAAAATCCGAAACTTTATTTTATCCCATTTTTTTGATATAATGTAATTTTCTACTTTTACTTCACCTTTGCAATTGATTGGATGTTGTTTAAAATCGTGCTTGTGCAGTTGACTTAAAACGATTATAAGTTGAAAATTGACTGTCTGTTTGATTAATTTAACAGTTTTATATCCGATAAAAAAAATTGTCATTTATTTTTTTTAGCAGATATACGGCCGCAATTCACTTTTCTTTTTTTTTATAGCGAATTTGCAAATTTTAGTTTTCCCATTACAATTAAAATGAAATAGTAAACCTGCATTACTGTGGTTATTATTTTTAATTACTTTTTTTTGACGTGAGATTTTGTACGCATTGGCATGAAAAGTCTGGATTTCTTGACCGCTTTAACAATTGCGTGATTGTTTCAACGTCATAAGCGGGGTTTGCCTCTTATAGGGAGGGAGAAAATAAGTTGAAAAGGCTTTTTTAGATTCTTTCGTTTTTGAACGTTCTTGTAAGATATTTAATGGTCGAAAATGACTCGAATACATAATTCCAGAAGTACAGCGACTAGTGGAATGAGTAAACGAAAAGGTACGGTGAGCTCTGAATCCATGACTTGGTATTGTAAAGTGTAGGCAGGTTGGAGATAAACAGTCTCATTATGTAGTGTTGAGGGTCAGCACTGCACGAGAACACGCCAACCCTTTCTAGCGTTAGTCCTAATGCGGGAGGCTCTTAGTTTGGGGGCAAAACCATAGGAAGAACAAAACTTACAGTGAACCCTAATGCTTTAAGAAAAGTATATACATTACCAGTAGTGTGGGATACATTATTTTTAGTGCAATGGTCTAAGTAAATTTATAATTAAAGTAATTAAAAGTCCGTCACGCAATTGCTGGTGTAACTAAGCACTTTCCTCAGAATTTGGGTAATGCCGACTGCATTCCTGAATAATTTGCTTAAAATAACCTACAAAAATAAAATAAAAACATGACTAGTTCTGCTCTCTTACATTTGAGCAACTGGAATTGTTATTTACACTACTTAATAAATACACAAAACCTTCAAATTTTCGTCTATTGATCTTTCTCGAGAGAAATGATCCCGCATCTGTGAGGTATAGTTCTCAATCTTCTCATCGCCCTGATGAAGGCTTGAAGTTCAAGCCGAAACGTCGGCAACAATAAAACCATTTTCACGGCAAAATGTAGTTTTATTAAGTCGCAGTGACCGAACCCCGACAATCCCTACCTTGAATCATCCACGGTCAACGATCTCCTCTCAATTAATTTTTTATGTTAGAGAAAAGTTTATAATTAGTCTTAGTTTAAGTTATAATTTCCATATTTGGTTTTAAGACAATAATATAATGATCTTATTTTATGAAATAGTATAGTAATAGTAATATAGTAGCGATATACAATAATATAAAAAACATCTCATCATCACATACATCTAAAGAACTACACCTATCTCTCAAACTCATGAAACTCTCAAAATATAATTAAATAAGCCAAAAATTTGTAATACAGAACCCAAACCTTTTCTAACCGATATATTGGAAGACGCAAATAACCTAGTAGTAGAGCGTCAAAATCCATATCTATCTATCTATTATTATGAAGTTGTTACCCTACATTACAAATAAGTGATTTATATAAATTATTTATTATTCTTTATTCTGCACAGCGACAACGATTTACTTCTTTCTAAGTCAGAATGAAACCTCTAACATTTTAATACGTAGAATACTTATTTTTTTTTTTAAATGAGAATTTACAAAACTCTCTCCGAGCTTGGAGACAAACGATGCGTGAAATATACAAACTTTTCACTGAGGATATAAAAAAAAGTAAAGTTGAGATAATTTTCTGAAAATCCTTCCAATTTGTAGTTCGTTGCGCAGGAAAGTTGTTTGAGTACTTGAGGACGCTGTCCCTTTCATGGGCGAAGTTGGTTTATTCTTCTTCCAACAATGCATTCTACTTTCTAGGGGGAAAAATAATTCTAGCCTCATGAATTTTGAATACTAGTGCCACAAAAGTTGGACTTATTTAAGGAAAATGAAGATTTAGTGTAGATGGAGATAGTTAGCCGCTGTAGAGATACGAAGACAGGTATAGTTGGGATTCGGCTAGGAGAAAAAACGTCAGACTTTCAAAAAGAAATCTGTATTTTGGACGTTTCCATTGTTGCAGTCGAAACGTCCAAAATACAGATTTCTTTTTGAAAGTCTGACGTTTTTTCTCCTAGCCGAATCCCAACTATACCTGTCTTCGTATGAAGATTTAGGTTTTTATTTTTAAAAAAGTACAGTCCGTAGAAAATATTAACTAAATCAGATATAAAAATTGTTGTTTAAGTGAAGGGAAAAAAAATATATGAGTTTATGTCCTCGCAAAACTTGACGTAGTTATAAAAAACATTATTTACTCAATGTCAGCATCTAAGCTTAGTATCTATGACTTAGGAGCTGTATCTAAGTCTTAGGAGCCGCTTACACTAATAAAACACCTCACAAAGACATATAATAAATATACATCGTTTTTTCTTTATTTTCTTTTTAAACGAGCTCACTCAATTATTATTGTTAGAACATTTAGAAAGAATGTAGTTATGCTACGAATGAATGTAGTTTAGGCTGGAAACTAAAAATAACGATAGGAGCCGCAGTTTTTTTTTAACCGAACTCAGTAATCTGCATCCACAGAAAAGTCCGACTCGCAAGAACTGCATCATCTTAGCGCGGTTCCGCTCTTATCCCTAGTCTAATTTGGAAATATTAAAATAGAATCAGTTATTATTTTGGTTCCACCAGTCGTGAAAAGTCTTGATTTATGATCTTACCTGTATGGGTCGGCCAACCCATAAGTCGGCTAGAAAGGCCTCCGCTCAGAGGCATTTGGAAAGCCTTGGGATCTCTCTCTTTGAACGCTACATTTTTAACAATAAATTGATCTTCTTATTTTACTTAATCTGTTTTATTGTCAAATACATTATCCGACTATAAGCAATTTAAAAATAACAAGGAATTAAACAGACAAAAAGAACAGTTCGAATAAGCGAAATAAATTACTTTAAAGTTTTAAACACTTATTTCTCCGATTGACATCGTCTAATCAAAACTTTCATCAGAACTTTTTTTGTAGAGCATTTAGTAAGCTTTCTAATGGTATTCTTCCGTTTACCAAGATTCTCAACCTTTTTCGAGATATTAAGGAAAGTATACAAAGTTACCAAAACTTTTTATGTCTGTTAATAAATTATTTTATTCTAACCCTTCCTTAACTCCAAACGTAACACAAATTTCAACATATTAGTTTTAAAGAATGTAGAACATGCAGAAAATGTTTCAACTGAATCCCATGATTCTAAGTACCCAAACCAAAAACGGTATTCAAAAACTATTTTTCCAATTTTCTCGAAAACGGTTAAAGCTATCGCCTTGAAAATTGTTTCATTCGTTTTCCTAGCCCAAAAAGCCTATAAAACGAGTGATTACAAGCTTATGAACTCAAAAACGTAAGCGTTACGATTTTTTTTGCGCGAATTTCGCCCCAAACGCCATCTTCCAGTGGACGGATTTTGCTGGTTAACGAACTCGACCTTTCAAATTGGACGACGGATTTTTGTACAAAATTTCATCAAAATTGGACCTTTCGTCTTCTACCTCTCTAGGTAGAAGACGAAAGGCGGTCTCTAGGGGTTCTGAAACGCAAAATTTTCTAGTCGGCACTTCTGGATTGCGTCATGAGATCAACCTTATAAGCGGGGTTCCTCCCTATGGGGGAGGGAGGAACCGCGCTAAAAATGGATGAGTTCGTTGACAAGCAAATTAGTCCATGGGTGAGCTTAGGGGAACTCTTCCTTATTCCAGGTTTTTTTTTCAAGTTAGGAGGTGTATATTGGGATATTATGTATCATTATAACTCTCAAGAACAAATAAAAAATTACGTTCGCTAGGGGATCCTTTTCCAGGACAAAATGTCTCCCACTTTCTTCTCAAAGGTGTCAACGGAAATTAGACGTACTGTACTTACCACATGGGATGACTCCTAACTTACTGGACAGGATGAGCCTAGCATTGAGCTACCAGATCTTGTTATAACTGAATTTGACTAAAAAATATTTTGTACCATTATACTGGCCGACAAGGCTTTCTTCACAAGAAATTTGATTCGTTGCTCCAATCGTTCCGGGATTTAGATATTTACTCAGAAATACCCTTTCGTCCCAATTTTACTGTGACAGCTACTTTTTAAAATCTTATTTGATCGTCCTCTTTGTCCATTAACAAAAACCTTTCTGTGTAAGTTGTATATGTCCCCTTACACTGTTTCGTCACTTCTTGATGCGAGATGAGTCGTCAACCTTCGATTTCGGGACACTTGTAAAACATTAGTCATGAATTTCACCCAGGATGTGAATTTAGTGATTTGGATAAATGTGTGTTGTGCCTTGTATTGAATACAACATCTAAAACTGTTTATGCACTTTAGATATTTATTTAAATATACAATTAACTAAATTACTGATTACCATCTATGGAGTACATAAGCTCTGGCGATTGCTGAACTATTTTAGCTTTTAATAATTTTTATTATTTTCTTGAAGGAAATATATAAATGTAATCCCAGCCTAAGTTTGTCGTGCCAAATAATGGAAATTGGCCTGGTTTGGAGCACATTTCATATGTAGCGACTTGTAAAATGGGAATAGGCGTTCATTGAATTGAGTGTTTAATCGACAGAGCAATTGGCCTAAAGCATTTCAATTTAGATTGTCTCATTCTCAGAATATGTAGTTTGAATCAACTGGTTGCAGTTGAAGGGGATTCTCATGTACCTTCCTGTGTGGTTGAAGACGATAAATAATTAATCTTTAACTGAAGGTGTTAATTATTAATACCTCTTTGTCTCCATTTCAAGTCAATCAATTAATTTCTTGACAAACAGAAACCTAGTTAATAATTCACTATTCTGAAGGACTTCATCAGAAAAGGAAAAATATATCTGCGTTTTAATTATATTTAGGTCCAGCTGAGGTCTGGTATTGGATTAGTGGTTATAGCAGTAGACTCTGAAATAGGACCACCTGAGAGTCCCTGGTCGATAACTAACTTTGGAAGCTTGAACTTTTGCTGGGATAGGGCTCTCTGAAAAAAAATCTTGCCGTAGAGGAGATGGTAATGGACATGTACGACTCACCTTTAAAAAAAAATAGGAACAGATGTGTCAATAAAATAGCTTGAGTGCTTGTACTTTCGCGAAAATCACTGGCGAATAAGGTGTTACGTCCCTTGGCATTGAGTCTTCACGCCTTAACACTCATGGCCATCGGGTCTCCCAATCACTTTAATAAAACGCAAACTTAATCTCTCCCGAAACATATGTTCTTCTTCCATGTACCTTCTACCCGTCAGCTTTCTATAAGAGCATCAAATCTGTAAATGTATTAATTTTATTTAAAAATTTTAATTGAAACAGTTATATTTTGTCTTTATCGCATAAAAAAAAAAATGCTGCTAAAAAGATGAAATAAACCAACAAACTATCAAAACTGAGGAAATCAAATACAATGAACCGTTTAATCAACGAATTTAACACTTTCAAAGTTTTATGCACTTATTTCTAAAATTGAGATTCTCCTGGGGTTTGAAATGTGGGCATTTCTCATTGGCGCCTCTGGTTTGCGTCATCAGGTGGACATGATAAGTGGATTTCTCTCTTAGGAGAGAGAAACGAAATGCGCTAAAAGGTTAGTAATTCCTTCAGATTCAGGAAGTATAAGGTTCAACCAAGTTTTTTGTCGAAGTGTTAAAGTAGCTGATCTAAAGTGAAACAGACTCTCAGAGTTTAAAACATTAAATTAACTTACTAACAGGATGGAATTTGGACCTTTACCTGTGCTCTTCATGCATATAACTTTACCAGATACGCTACCAGGCCTCATATACATTTATTAAACCACTCAATTTTCAAATATTTAAGTTAGCAAACATTGGATTATTTCTGTTTTACGAATTTACTCTAGAAAGGTAACCGATTCCGTTGGAATCGCTTAAATTGCCATCTGGTGATATGTAGCTCCGTATCCATGGTGAGGCGAACAAAGCATCTATGGAGAACAGAGGAATTGTGCTCAAATCCGAGATTTAAACATGATATCAATGAGGGTGTCGAAGAAACAGTGATTTCATAACACATTCAAGATTTCTTTATGGATCAGGCGAAAACACAGGTTGACGCATTTCCATGGACTTGTTGAACCATTAGTTGCATTGAATTATGCTGTTAGGCCTATGTAATTTTATTTAAATTTTAACGTCCATTTATTATTTACTAAGAATTTTAGGACGGGTTATCTATAGGTTACCGCCCTTTTCTAGCCAGGATGGGGCTGATACCTTTTCTTTTTTGAAAGAAAAGCCACCACCCTTAGTGGGAATCAAACCCTTTGTAATAAATTAGGATATTTATTGAACTCTGAGGATTTGAGAATGAAGGAATTGCATCTGGTTGCAAAATGCTGGTCGCATATCGATGCGTTTCCTTTGAGGAAAGGAGAACGGCGACCACCCATCTCCTGTTTGGGGCTGGTTTTTTAGATCTACAGCATTCCCAATGGAGCTTTTTACTTCCATCGCCGCATAGTCTCTCCATACCTCTCTTTCTCGGTCTCTTTTATACACCGGCAACCGACATTTTTTAAGGCTTTCAGGGTCTTAGCGGAGGTATTGCCGTCAGACCGTAGTAGGCAAGCAACTCAACCAGATTCAGAGGAGTTCAATCCGGTATGCGCGGGTTTATGGGGTTGTAGAACACTAGAACGGCCAACAATCTGAAATTGTTTAGTTTAATTATATACAAAAATTATAATTAAAGTAAGCAAGCATTTCGGTCACGGACCAACATAAAATTACTTACAAACATTTAAAATCCTACTGTACTGAACAGACTTACGACCATCTTATATTTGACTGCAGGCTACTTGAAAGGAAAGGATCAAATTAATGAAGTCTATTATATTAAAAAAAGGAAACTGGCAGGTTTCTAAGTGTGAGATTCTCCTCAAAAACTTTGATGAATTCGATCAATTTATTGGTACAATATACTACGGCGTACTGTAAAAACAAGCTGTAATATTTCATTATTTTACACATTTAATTTACCTATTCATTTTATTTTTTTAAGCAAAGAATTATATTTGGATTTCTCTTCTATTCATGTACGGTTTTTTTTGTCTATTACATTTATTAGTTTTGGTATTATTTATGTTAATTTTATTTCCTTACCTTTAAGCACATTCACTGTTGATTTTTTTAAGGTATGTTAATATTTAACTTTCCATGTTACAAAAATGTCTAAAATAAGTTTACATCAAAACATAGAACCCACATATTTTAGCCCAAAATTCTTGGAGATAATACGAATCGTAGTTTTCCTTCTTATTTGCCAATGAAAAAAAACAAACAAAAAAAAAAAATAAATAAATAAATGTATGTTGGTTTCGAGGACTAATTATTTTTATTCAAATCTATTTTGTAAAAGGTAAATATTAGAAAAAATATACTTATTAGTTCCATTAATTAGAATGTGTAAATGGTACTGACACTGACTGATCGCGAAAAAGGGCCCATAAAAGGGCCGATTTTAATGAAATTTAGTTCAAAAATACTTTGTGTGATTTTAAAGGTTCATTCATAATCATAGTTCGTCCCCTTGAACGTTTTTTTTGGGCGCAAATCGAGCAAATCTTAGAAAATGGTAAAAACTCCGTTATCTAGGGCTTTTCGGATACATTTCTATATCTCGAAACCGGTTGGGAAATCATAGTAAACGTATTCGTAGTAGAATCCATTCTTAGCTTCTTAAATTCGGAAAGCTTATTAAATTTCCTACTAATAAGGTTCTAATGTGATTTTTGATAGAGCGATCCCCTTCTTTGTTTAAATGGAGTAATTCCAGCTTTTAATGCTATCAGTTTCCTATTTCGGTGCCTAAGATCTTTCTTCAGATATCATTTTATAATTTTAAATGTGTTTACACTTTTTAAGAATGATTAAGACAAAAAACCAGCCTGCTCTATTCCAAACTTCGCAAATGGCACTAGGGATAAGAACGGAAACGCGCGAAGATGACGTTGTTCCTGTGAGTCGGAATTTTTAATTTTGATTTAGAATCTATACAGTCTCTGGAATTGAATTGAAACAGTCTCCTTTAATAAACAGAACTATTTATACATAAAAAGTATCACAAATAAAATTCTACCAATGCTTTAGTTATATTTCTTGAAATTAAGTGATTTCTTTTGTTCCTTATTGAAATGTTGTTTATAAACGTTTAAAACTGAATGCTTGAACAATATGTTAATTTTTAAGGTTGTTTCATATGTGTAACGCGCATTCTATAGTTTTATTGATGAAATGGTAGCGTTGAAAGCACTCTTGGTGATAACAAAGCTAGCAAGTGCGAGCCCAGTATCCGAGCCTGATTTAGGTAACGTACAAACCAGGGTCTGAAGTAGGAGGCAAACCCAAATTGGTTTTGCCCAAAGGGACCGGGATAGAATTATAATGAATCACAACAATTTCTTCGAGCACCTAATTATATGTAAGTCCCCTCGAAGGGGGGGGGGGTGGGGGAGGAGGAGTTGCGATGACTCCTAATCGGTGAATTTATTCTATAACAGACGAACAATTTTTAAATTTGTTAGTGGAATGATGATTGGTTCATCTAGGAGTTGGGTGAGACTTCTGGGGATAAGAGATAGTCGAAAAGTCGGGATTAAAAAGTATCAAGATTGCTAGCGCGGCAGATAGACACCTCCAAGGGAATTGTGGACGGAGGAATCACAGAATTTTTCGAATCAATATTTTTGGTGAGAAGAAATAAAAAAAAATTGGAAGAACAGGAACGGGTATCTTTTTGATTGTGTGGTCTTTTTGATTGGATGGCTGTAAGAAGGTACTGGCGACGATAAATAGCCAATCCAACTCGTGGTTGATGTGCGATGTATGGTTATTTCTGGGGATCTTGACTATAAATCGAATGAAGTTCATGTGGTGTATGAATTTATCCTCGAGATCTCCAGAATGTCTCCAGTACACCAATCAACCGTGGTCTGATAGAAGTGGTTACAAGGTGTTGACTGGTCCTTGTTGGCAGGAGGTGGTTTAAGTGGTTAAACCTTCCGAGGATAATTTTTGATGGAAGGTTAATTTGGGAATTATGTTTTCCATTATGATTGGAAAGGTTTTGGTCAAATATAATACCAAGAGTTTTAACAGCTGTACAATATTTATTATATTATGGGATGTTGAGGAAAAATGTAGGAAGTGGAACTTATTACATTATGGAGTATGTAGAGTGGCTCGATATATGGACATTACATTTCAAGTAATTGTTTTAATGTTTAATTATGTGAAATCCTGAATACTCGTTATCGAAAGAAATATTCCAAATGGAAACGTTGGGCTTAGCCTCAATTTGATTACTTTCATATACCTAATGAAAATAATTAATAGAGCTCCATTAGTGATTATTATCTTTGAGAGGTTTGGGCTGCTACAAAAATGGACCGATTTGAAATTTGGTACAAAAATACTGGTTTGTGTGATTTGAAAAGCCCAGTTCCGTCCACCAAAACATGTTTTTTTTTGGAGAGGGGAGGGGGTGAAATACATGCGAAAAAAGCTATTATTTGTGGATTACTTATGTAAGGTATTACATTATGGGTATATAGAGCGAATCGACGTAAAATACGTTTTGTCTTTCCATGAATAAAAAATGTTAGATCCTATTGGGCATGGATAGCGAAGCTGCTATGGACTAAATGTGGGCGAAATGCTTTTTAAGGTCTCCAAAAAATGCTTTGTATAAGGTTGTTGTGAGTATTGTGTGAAGAGATACATTAGCCCTTAAGCTGTGTGTATTGATTGAACGGAGAGGAAGTGAGCATCCATCCAGAGCTGTAAGAGGGCTGTCACCTGAAGACAGATAATACAGGCTGAGCACTAAATCACAGCACCGCACGCTTCTTCAATAGATAATCTCTCTTGCACGCCTAACATTCTAAGGACCGAGGCTAGAATTATAATAGTCTAGAGCCATTTCATTCCAGGGGAAGATCTTAGCAGAATTACACAGGCACACAAAGTAAAAAGAGTGGTCATTTCCAAAGACACCATACATATATTCTTATTTATTTCGGCACGGAGAATCCGAATTCGGAGTCCGTTTCACACCAGCACGTCAGGTTTAAGGGCACTTGAAGGTCAAATTTCAAAAAGAAATAATTAGAGCTTCCATGATTTTGAGGGTCGCTGAATTCGAATCCTAGGACTGTTTTACCCCATCGGCGCAAAATCAAGGCCATTTCAAGGACAAATATGTCCGTTTTGCAAAAAATGAGTCTGCAGTCAAAAATTCATTTTTGCAAAATAGTCATATTTGTCCTTGAAATTACCTTGTTTTTGCGACGAAGGGGTGAAACAGTCCTAGGATTCGAATTCAGCGACCCCCAAAACCATGTAAGTTCTTGTTATGTCTTCTCAAACGACTTCATATGACCTTCAAATGTCCTTAAACCTGACGTGCTGAAGTGAAGCGGACTCAGGATTCTGATTCTGCGTGTCGAAATACATATGAATATATGTATGGTGTATCTGGAACGGACCACTTTTTTTATTTTGTGTGCCTGTGTTATAGTTAGAAAACCCTGAAACGCGCGAAAGAGAGTGTACTGATGTTTTCAATTAGATTTTTCAGAAGGTATGTAGATATGAGGAGCTTAGTATCAAAGTTGGACAACTCCATTTTTTTCAGTTTTGAGATTTTTATCGATTCTTAAGTGGATTTTTATGCTGCATTCGATTTTACAACTGTTTTTCATTAAAAACGGACAGAAAATAGGTAAAATAGCGTTTATTTCAACCGTTGAGAATCAAAATATGGACAATTCCAACATAGTTTGGTTTCAAAAAATGACAACTCCATCAGTAGCCAATGAGAAGCTTGCATTCATGCAATCTGCTCCCAACATGCATTGCAAACCATCATGGCTGAATGTTTATAGTTACTTGTAATAAGTGCATTTGGCGATAATTCTTATTAATAACTAGCTGTTATCCGGCACACTGTGGTTCCGAATGCCGGATTTTGGGACGAAACCTCTAGGTACTTGAATCTTTCTGATTTAGGTATGATTTTTGAAGAATTTCTTTTGTGCCGAGTCGAATGAGACCACTACCCATTCTATAGAATAATTATTTTATTAATAAACGGGCTTTTTATAACAACCGTGAAAAACAGCAAGTATTTAATTTAAAATATTCATACTTTACTGAAGTGGTAGAGCTATGTATCCTTCCAAATGTATTTTCAAGACCTCAGGTGAATAAATTAATAGCTAATGTGGTACTGGTCACTGTTCTCGACATATTCCTCTTTATATATTTATATAAACAATATTTATTTGTTATATCCTCGCGTATAGCAAATAAATATTGACAGTTTCACACTAGATATTAAATAGATCTCATCGTTAATGTTCAGTTATTTGCTATTAAAAACTTTTCAACAACTCTCTGCAGAAAATAATAATGGTTAACTCGTTTTTCGTAAAATAATCGCATCGCTAATTGTTAACTTTATTTTATTAGCTGTGCACAGGTATGGCGGAGTACGGCGATGAAAATTATAGCACAGCCACTTCAATACATGTAGTTATAGGTAAAACTGTGCGAAGAGGATAGCTAAGTACCACTTTTTTTTTCTAAACTTAATAAAATAAGGATAATTTAGTTTCATTTCAGTTTGTCAAACTGTATTTAAATAACATTTTTCATGTAATTTTTAACTATATAATTTTGATTTAATACGTTAGACATAATTACATTATATTAAAACACCCTCGAGCATATCAAATTCATATTTGTTTGGTTTCAAAAAAGGATAGGTTCAATTTTCAAATGGCTCCCTTTGGTTTCAAAAACAGACAAATCCATGACTTGGTTTCAAACATGGACAACTCCACTATTTAAATTGTAATTACGGCCATAATACTTATATAATATTGTAGTGCCTTTGAAATAATGTTTCTGAGGCCTATAAGAATAACATATAAAAAAATCACAATGATACTGACATCAATATAGTAGACGGCGCTAATGACCTAGATGTAGATGCGCCGTAAAAAAAAAAAAAAAATAAAAAAAAAAAAAATATAGTAGATATGGTTTTTTGCCTCTCCTGTAAAAAAAGCAAAAGTGGAGTTGTCCAACTTTGATACTAAGCTCCTCATATAGTTATGTAGATCCTACCTCCTTGGCATCATTAGTGACCCTCGATAAAATAAGTAGATGTTTATCTTAATCTCAGTTTTGTTTTTAAATTACATTTTTAATGAAAAACTTACTGTAATCAATTTCATCAACTGTAATTTTAATTTATTTTCGATGAGATCACCAAATTAAACACAGTATTAGTTTTCTTTGTTAGTTTCGCCGTGGATATCTAAAAGCAATGACCTTTTTTTTAAAAAAAAAATAAACTAAATATATAGAAGTTGGGGTTTAATCTGTATTATGTTCAAATTGAACTAAGTCACCAAACCTGCTCTGGCATTGGCTGTTACTTCTACTACTCGAATCAGTGAACGTAGACAGTGCATCCGGTTTCTGCTCGTTATTGTGTCAGCTATTCGTTACAAATATAAAGGAGCAAAACTATTATTTTTTTAAAAATTATTTATGTTGGTTATTTTATGAAAATTATCCAGGAATGCATTTTACATTTGGACGTTTCTGATGACTTTTTGAACGGTGATTACGATTTTCTATCTGTATTCTGCTCTTTAACCACAACTGTTTTTCCCTCAGTTAATCTAATCAGACAAGAAATTCATCTGGAGTAGGAACCTATACAATGCAAGCACTCATGCATATAGTAATTAACCTGAACAAGTCATATAAAGCAATGAGTAATAGAGGCGTTACGTTTTGATGTCTTTTCACTTCGATCATCTGAAGAGAATCTGTAAAATTACATTGTTCAACATGATGACGTTAAATCGACCCTGTTACCGTTGTTATTGTTGATAAGGCTATCGATAGCATATCTCTGTCTGTTATCACATCCGGGATTCGGGCCACAGAATTTACTCATCTCGGATTAAACCGCTTAGGGAGATGTGAGCTTTTAGACTCAAACCAAATATGTAACATTTTTTTTAAAATGTCAGGCAAAGTGTACAGTGTGTATTGAATTTCGGAGTTTCGATTGTTTGATTATTCGCCTTTTTGAGAGACAAACATGTTCTGCCCTGTTAAATGAATGCAAGCTCGCGGTTTACCGGCTACTTACATTGATAAGCAACATTGATAAGCATCAATGTTCAAAAGTAATTATTTAATTATAACTGATGACGCATGGAGGGACTGATTATTTTGGGTGTTCTAAAAAGTGGTTTTTAAAAAAATCTAAAAATTATTTTTTCACCATGTAAGGGTTATCTTAGAAAGATACTACACGGTCGCTGTTATTTTGATAGGAATTGTCGAATATTAATGTGTTCCTTCGTTTCCGTGCCCTCCACATATTTGTCACGATAGCTCTCACCAAATCACCGAAGATGACAGTTCGCCGAAACACATCAACATTTTCATGTTAATCTACCTGTCTCTTGCACACTTCTATACCTCTCCCCCAGCTTTCTTGAAGGCATCTCTTCATATTGATTCTTCGCCTCTCACTTTTCAACCCTCTTGTTTATTTATTTACCTCGCCCCTTTATTTACTCATTTTTATTCTTCCTTGACAATTTTCTCTTGCGTTTGGCGGGCATGGTCTGAATGTTTTCGGAGAGAGATTTGTGTCTATATCTAAGTCAAACTATGACTATGAAGCACTTCCTTTGACAACCAGTCGCGGGATGACCTGGTTCCTAGTCCGGATGATGAGACCTTGGAAAACGTTCACCGAAGTATGCAATATAAGGCTTATTATGTGATTTCTACTTGATAAACGAAATTCAAACTGCAGGAGTACATAGATGTTAGCGGTGAACACTTCATCATACATTCTGATTCGCTTTGCGGTCGCATAGAATTCAGGACACCCGGATGAACTCGAATCCCTGGTATTATAAATTAGCTCTAATCTCTCTCTTCCACTACACTCAGGGGCATTCATTGTCTTATTCTCTGCAGCAATTTGACCATACGAATAGACTAAATTTGCCGCAATACCTAATAATACTTCAATTTTATGATTATTGATTTTCGCAAATGTTATAATATCCTCATGGTCATCATAATAAGCAAGGGTTTTTTATAATACATCGCTGTAAATCATAGAAAAAGTCAATACCAAGTATGTTCATAATGAGCTAAGAAGAACGCCCCCAACAAGAGGAAATAAAAGGTTTCGAAACATGTTGGACATAAGATTAAATTAGGTTTATATGAAGATAATAATTATTAAACCACTTCTGTGTTTGCTGATATTAATAAAACAATATTTCAAGGGGGTCAATATCTTAATAATGTTTTCAAATACAAGCAAAACCGAATTTTAACAATTATTTTTTAATGTTTCTTCAATAACTTAAAATAAATATTATTTAAATTGTTTACATATTTATTTTCTTTCTACCACTTCTCTTCGATATAGATCTTTTATTTTATTTTATTTTTGTGATATTTCTTCAAAGCCCTAATATTAGTGAAGTCGAATACGTGGTTATTTTTTGACTTGATTTGCAAGTAGATACTGTTTTTTTCATGTACGTCTACATTCTTCACGTGATGTTTTATTCTGCTTTTCATTTACACATATATGTTATATTTTTGGTCTGCTTATTGATTTATTTTATCTTTTATGGGTGATGACTATTTTGTACTTAAATGTAATACTTAATAGTAAATCTTACAACAAATTGTTAGGAGGTTTTGTTACTGATATAAACTTTTTTTAGTATATATTATTCTACTTTAATGTCTTTATTTTACTGTACCTAGTTCTGTTAATTTACAGGTAGAATCTCCTGTTAAAAAAAAACAACAACAACAACAAAAAACTATTATAAAAATATCGTCATGAATTAAAATTAACATTTTGCAGATACTCTTGCAATTTTGTAAAATAAAATTGATTGGAAGAGCACTATGAGATTCTTTCACATAAATAGTGCCCGATTCAGAAGAGACAGCCAGTATAGGCTTCCTCATTGAAATAAAAACTGGTCAAGGGAGGTTTTGCGCCTTCCACGTTTCGTTTCTATATATGTCGATGAAGACAGTGCCTCAAGTATATCCGAAAAAAGTAAAAAAAAATGTCCAATTAAAAATAACGTTTTTATTTTGGTTTTAGCTTATCTTCCTAACCTTCGCAAAATAATAATCAAAACCAGTTGACATTTTTGTAGAAAGAATTCAAGAATTTCAAACCTTCTTTGGGTAACTGAATGACCAATTTATTTTCGTTCAATTGGCATTCTTGCGTTCATTGCCATGGATTTGAGCAAAACGTGAAAGGCCAACTGTCTTGAGAGAAGCTATTATATGTACATATGTAGACGCAGAATGTGCTGCTACGCTTGCAAGATATGATCACTTGATTTTATATTTTGTAATCTAACATGTAATCGTGAACTAGTTTTTTTTCTTATAGTAAATTACCTGTATTTCAAAGTATAATATTTTCTTGAGTATCGAGGGATTTTGGTTACCTTGAGTGGATTGACGTAAAGTACTGGAACAAATGACAAATTATTCGATGAAATAATGGTCAGTGATTTTTTTTATTCTTTTTTAAAATCAGTTATTCATTTTCTATTAAATGTAATTCACAGAATATATTTAAGATTATCAAACTTATTTGAAGAAATTCCTTCTCCTCGTTGTGTTGTGTTCCCATGATCTTTCGCGGTTAAATACGCTTAAAAATACAAAATAAAATGAGTCAGAAGTTAGTTCTAGACCCAGTTTTAGCACTACAGGCGCTCTAATATGGAAATTAAACTATAGTTTACATTTCCAAGCCCTTGGAAGATTTGTTTTATGACGAAAATTTTACTAACTTATTTTTTACACATACGCAGAGTTTGTGGCTTGCTGAGTGCTGCTTTCTTATCGCAACCTCTCACATTAACTTGGGTCTGCATGAATCTGACAAAAACGTCAGCATATTTTTTGATCCTAAAGGTGTAAAATAATTATTTCTGGATTATAAATTTTATGAAGTAAATTGTGTCTCTCTGCACAACTATTTCATACTAAAAACACAGCTTTTTTGGTGCAGTTTAAGCGTTTTTTTGTTTCCGCTAAATTAGTTACTTAGCCTAACACTTTCGCAGGTTCGGATCAATAAAAATAGATCCTTATTTTTCACAGATTTTCGGAAAGAGATGGTGGCGAAAAATAGTTTTGCGAGAAGAAGAAATTAGGTCATACTGTACGCTGTTGACTCACGATTAACGATCAAAACCGGAATGCAGTCTCCGCAAGGTTTCATTGACTGTGACGCACATATGAACAAATTGCAGACAAAGAGTTGACATTGACATTCCACATTACTTACGTAGTCCACAGTTCAACACTATATAATTTTTTTATTCCCATGTGATTGTGCCGCTTTATTGAGCGCGTTTTAGTACCAGGGAACATACATTTATTTATTTTGTTTCTTGGTGTTACTTAGGACCTATTTAGAAATCGTTTCTTGTTAGCTGCGACAAAATACTCCCACACCTAAAAGGTATTAAACTATTTAACAAAATATGAAATAAAAATAGCATTAACCGAGAGCAAATTTCGCTCTCTCTCACTCTCTTTCCCTCCACATCTTAAATAAGACTTTGGGCGGGTTATCTACAGCTTACCACCCTTTAAAAGCCAGGAGAGGGGTAATGCATTTTATTTTTCTAAACAAAAACTATTATGCTTAGTAGGAATGGAACCTATAATCATACGCAAGGAATGCTCACGCCTTAGTACTCATGGCCACCGGGCCTCCGCAAAATAAACTTGAACAGTTAATATTTGTAATAACAGCTGATTTAGTTATTCATTTTTATTTAAATTTGGTCTGGAGAAACCTTCTACCTCTAATGGTTTGATTATTCTGTTAGTTGGCCATGATATCTATCGTGTTTCGATGCAAGGATGGGAAAAACGGCCGTGTTAAATAATCCCTTCGGTTCTAGAGTAAACCCCCCTTTCTAAAGGCCTGATATAATTTATTTGTACAACACATCTTTCTGTTTAGATGTGCATCCCTTATGACGACTTTCGAAGGAGTAAAACAAACATTTAGACCAACAGACATTAGGAATTTGTGTCCAGGCGAAACCCCCATCAGATTTTTCTGGTTTACGAACGCGAGCTGTCGTTTGTTATGGGAATGCTTTATATCACGTTTCGTGGCGAAGAAACCAAAATCTATAAAGATTTGAAGACATTTTCAAAAATGATTTTATGAATGCAACCTCAATAGCTTCATTCGTCAGCTAAAAAAAAATCCGTCACAGAGGAACTGCATAACTAAGCCCTTTCCTTAGAATTCGGCTTCTATAGACTGCAGTACTAAATAATTTGCTTAAAATGCCCTGTATAAATAAAATAAGTAATTCTGCTCATTTACGTTTGTAATGAGCTACTCAATCACATTATTTTAATTATTAATTTTTTAATTAATTTCCTTGCAGAGTTTTGTGTGTGCGTGGTACTAAACTACTTAATAAATACACGAAAACTTCACATTTTTGTCTTTTGGTCTGACTCAGTAACAGGATACAGTACCCCTAGCGATAGAAATGAGAAGTAATATCAAGACCTAGCGGCAGCTTTGCCAACTAACGTTTTACTAGAAACTAGAAAATTCTATTCAAACGCAACCACAACAAGTACAAAGTAAACACCGGTTCAGATAGACCAATTTAGTTTATTTTTAAAACACTTCTTTCTGATTAGATAAGCAAGCCGAATTCCGATTTTCGTTACAATTCAACATAAATTACGACCGGTATGAGAAAATCAGTAATTTCGCACCGGAGTAAACCCCCCCCCCCCCCGCCCTTCTAATAAACGGACTTAGTTTATTTTTACAACGTATTTTCCTCTTTAGATGACCACAACGAATACCGAGTTTCTTTAATATATAACAAAAACTACGGCTGGTAGTGGCAATTTGGTAATGTGGGTCCGGTGTAATCCCCCCTCCTAATAAACCGATTTAGTTTATTTTTACAACGTATTTCTCTCTTTAGATCAACATAACGAATACCGAGTTTTGTTGAAATATAACAAAAACTACGGCTGACATGGTCAAATTAGTGTTTTGGGTCCGGGGTAAACCCCCCCCCCTCCCGGTGTACTGATTTTGGTGGTTAACGAACTCGTACAATCGTTTGCTAATTGAACGCTATATACCACGTTTCGTGAAGAAAAAACAAAAAACTCTGGCCGGTATCGTGTTAACAGACACACACACACACACATATATATATACATTTTAACGGGGGCCATTTTCGGTGTCTACTAGGTAGGATCGATAAAGATTTGAAGAAATTTTTCAAAAATTCCGTCATGAGTGATGATTAATTTAAATATATGATTCAAATAATACACTCTTTTACATCTTTACGTCAATGAATTTTCAATTACACACATATAAATATGCATCCATGACCGTAGTGGTTGAACTGCCTTAAAACAAACAAACAAAAAAAAAACAAAACACATTTGAAGAAATTTTTCAAAATTCCGTAATAAGTGCATCCTCAATAGCTACTTTCCTTCGGAGCAAAGTGCTAAAAGAACATTTCAATCCTGCTTTACATTTCTCTGCGGATTTTAGAGCTTTCTATCCTCTCCTGAGGAGAAAATTTAATTTCTATCCTCTATCATTTTTGAATATTGACAATATATTGCTATTTTCAGACAGATTTGGGCCTCTACAATCAATGTGAGCCCGCCTAAAACGTGATAATTATAGTCGAATAGCGTGATTAGACTACAATACTCCAATTGATTCACCACTTGGCCTCTCTGATTGGATGAAACCTCATTTAGTTGATCTACATAATTGTTAGTTATTATTTTAAATTAGACTATCTTAACGGGTCTTATTATTAATAGTATTAAGAAGCGATAAATTATATTTTCAGTTCCTTCAGAGATCTAAGCAGTTGCCGCTAATATATATTTTGTATAGCTGTCGTATTCCTATGTGGGTCATGTTTTATGAAAGAAGAAAGAGGACAATAGATATAAAAATTTTAAAAAAGGAAGGAAAACATACTGTAATATGACTTTCCGTATGTCTGATGGCTTTTCAAAATTCTAAACATTCTAATTCGAAGAAACAACGGCATATTAGTGTTTTTCCATCTAATCATTATTTTTGGGTGCGATTTGAAGAGCTTTGAATAGATACCCTTAATATGTTGTTCTCAAACGTTTTGCTAATTTTGAACGTACTTACTGGCATGTAAGTTGTATGAAATCGCAATTTTTTTGGTGCTACATTATTCTTAATGGATCTATCAGCAGGAGTAAGCCAACGGTCATAGCCACGTTGAATACACCGGTTTTCCGTAGATCTCCAAATTTAAGCCCCGTCGGGAGTGTTCTGTAACTGAATGGGTGATCGTCCAGATACTGTTGGAATTTCAAAAAAGCGGCACGCTGTAGATAACCCGGCGCCAATAGTCCAGTTGTTGATGCGCCGTAAAAAAAAAAATAATAAAAAAATAAAATGAGAAAAAAAGTTAGTAAAAAGCGACAGTGTCGATTGACAGCAGATACACGCCCTCCATTTGTTTCTAGACTTGCTATTGAACCAAAACATAGAGCTAACGTCGTTCTCATCCTTAATGTCAAGTTATCTTGGTAAATTAATTTTACTGCTTCAAAAAACTTAAAAAAAAAAAAAAAAAAAAAAAAAAACGAGTTAAGAGGATTAATTTAAGTGGTAAAAAAAAAAAAAAAAAAAAAAAAAAATCGGCTGGAGTTAAAATGGCTATTACTACCTAAGGTTCAACTGCACATTAATGGATGGTGGTAGCATATTACAGGAGAGAAAAATCGTGGAAATAAGTCCACCAAAATTATTGCAGTTATTCCTTCAACGACGCTTTCTGTGAGAGAATGCGCTTCATGCGTCACTTGAGACGCATCACGCGAAGAGACTTCTGCGTGTCAATTTGTGACCACATCCACTGATACTTGGGACAAACTGACGATGGAGTTGTTCTTCAGAAAATTATAGTTCCGTCGCAAAGAAGTTGTGCATAAGTTAGCAAATTCCTTATGGAAACTGTCCAGTTTAATCCGCACTGCCAAAAAAAAAAAAAAAAAAAAAAAAAAAAAAATGTGCTTAACTAAAGTCTGTAAACATAAAATACACATAAATAGATTTGTCTTTTATATCTATTCTAACCAGCTTACTTAATTATTTATTACGAGTGCAACCTCAACAGGTACATTCCTTATTAGCTAATAAAGTAATTCTGGTGGGGAGCTGGGGTTTTTATGTCCACCTGTAATAAGGTTTAAGTTATGTCACTTAACCATTTAGAGCGACATTAAATATATGAATTCCCGAAAAGAACAACCTATTCTGAAAAATATTTTAAAAAGATACCAACTACCGCTGCTTGAATTCTGTCTATCGCAAGGTTTAGAAATAGACCAGTATAGAAATAATACTGTCAGAGCAACAGGTGAATTCTATAGATCAGTAGCTAGATAATGATAGAGAGTACTTTAGCATTATCAGCCTCCGCTCTTGCACCCAGCCGATTGCAAGGGTAATCACAGACATTGCATAATGCAGATGGGCGCAATGTGATCCAGCTCATTTACATCTGGCGACAAAGAGGACGTGCTTTATATGAGGAGGGGAAAACTCCATTTGTTAGCGATACGAAATGTTTTTTTGATAATGGAAACTCGAAAGCTAAAGTATTTTATACTATAGGGATTTCTATCTAGATGCGAGAAAAAAAAAAAAAAAAAAAATTGAGAAGAGATCGTTGATTGTTGGGATTCGTAAAGGTATATATTCTCGGGGTTAGGTATTGGTATTTTAATAAAACTAGATTTTTTATTTTAAAGAAAGCGCGATCAACCCGATTCAGAAATGATTGCACATGCATGAGACATGATTCTCCTTCTTCTCATTGGTGAGCAAAATTTCACCCTGCAATTATCAATTTTATATTTATTCTTATGTTACTCATATTTTAAGCTTTAAATATGTATCAATCTTCTTTTAATTTAATCTCTAGTTATAAAACATTTACATTTACATTTACACATTCCAAAGGGTCGTGGGTTTGATTCTCACTAGAGGTGGTGGCTTTTCTTTAGGAGAAAGAAAAGGCATCACCCCTATGCTGGCTAGTTAATAATAAATGGACGTTAATATTTAAATAAAAATAAAAATTAAATCAATGTTTTTCAATTCTTTAGATCAAACCTGTTATATGGGATGTTGAAGTATCCAAAAAAAAAATCAGTTTCAATTCTTTGAGAAAAAAAGATAGCAGCACTCTGTCTGACGAACGGAAACCCTCTCTTTTCGCGGGCGATAGTCTTCAGGTGGCAATTTTTAATCTAGAACGGAAAAAAAAAATTATGTCGAAAGAAGAAGATTAATTCTAGTAAAGTACGGATTTTTAAGAAATTTTAGTTTATTTTTAAAGTGGTGAACAATTATTCATTTTCTATTAAAAAATCCGCCGAAAATCGGTCTTAAAATCGGTCTTAAAATCGTTATAATTCAATGAATCGAAAACATCCTACGTACTTTACTAGCAAATATCATTAGGAAGCTGTAGTTAACATTTGACGTTGATCGGGCAAAAATTGAAGGCGCCCGATTTGAAAAACGTAGTTTTGAGAAAACGACTTTAAAGTTTAATGTTCATTTTTTTCCTATTTAATTTTCTTTTCAAACTTTCTTCAAATAAATATTAAAAAAATGGGTTTTAATTTTGAAATGTATTGAAGGAGCACCAAATAAAACTTGGAGCACCAAATATAACCCATGGTCGTCATCGCCCTACCGTGCAAACACTACACGAATTATTCACCACATGCTCCCGAGTTTTCCTTAATTTTTTTTTTCCCTTGGCACATTTAGTCTCCCTACTTGAATATACCTATTTGCAGTTATTGCTTTATTAATCTTAATATAAGTTCACAGAACATAAAATAATCTAAAATTAAAAGTATACACTAAAAAGTCTAAACAACTAAAACGAAAAAACCTAAGGTATCACAAAATATCACAGCAATGAGTTAAAAACATTTAAATAACACATTTACCATAATATGGTACATATTATGTATCAATCATCTTCGTATAATGTTTTCTACGTATAATTTTTTCCTTTCATTTCATCTGTATATAATGTAGTATTAACTCTGTCCTTGTTTTACAGGCTTGAATTTCAAACCGAAATGTCGGCAAAAATAAGACGCATTTTCTTATTTAAAAAAATGCAGTTTTATTAAAATACCAAGACCGAACTCTGATTATATCTTCCTAGAAATTATTAGAAAAAAAAAAAAAAAATGGAAATTGTACTAAGTAAATAACTAATGTGTTCTGCCTAGGGTTTGTTTACTATCACATTAAAAGGAGTTCAATTCAAAATGTATTCAGACATTCATTAAATTTAAGAGTTTGGTTATGGTTGAAGTAAGAGTAGTATTACAGAAATTAAAAAAAAAAAAAATATCAAATGGTACGAGCTGCTTTGGACTCTTCCTAGACATTCTTAATTATCTCGAAAAGTCCTGCGAAATTCTGGTGGGAAATGATCATATAAAAGCCTAATGAATTTTGTAGAAAATAGATTTATAGGTAAATTTCGTTTTTCCATTTCTTTTTAAACAAGTGGTCCATTTATGAGTGGTCCAGACAAATTACCTACGAATCGAATATTGCTGAAAAATAATCGGTGGAAGTCCAGAAACGTTTTTATTTATTTAAATGACCATAAGTATGTGTTCACATATTTATTTAAATGGCCACAAGTTGACGTGAAACCCCCCGCATTTTCGGGCTTTTTACGGGTTTTCTAAAATTCCTCGGAAACAGTGAATTTAATAAAAAAGTTTATTATTTACAAACACATATTTAGATTCTGCGTTGATTGAATAGCAAAACATTCCAATTCAACCGAGAGTTTTTGAAGTTAACATTCGAAAAAACACCAATTTTTTCAATGTTTGTTTGGCAAAAACGAAAGGTCAGGTTCGTTAACGAGCGGAATCCACATGCCGAAATATTTGTTTATCGGAACAATTCTCTTGAAAAAAAAATCACAGCACGTAAATTGGCTTCCGGGAACACTTTTGGTAAATTTTAGAAATTGAATTAAATCCCTTACAAGTTCTTGAGTTTAACAATCTGGAGAAAATTGAGCATAAGTAGAGTTTTACATTTCCGAATATGAGCAGATTTGGAGTTCAAATAGTTTCAGATACTTTCTTAAATATCCCGAAAATGAGTGTGAAATCGTTTTGTCTAAGAAATGATTATTCGAGAATATTAGAAAAGTCATACGAAACAGGTTTAGGCATAAATTTCAGTAGGGCCGCCCCAGTCGGAGAAATGGATGCTCGAAGATTCCTTGCAGTCTTGGTTGAATTTATTCAAGGCAAAGTATTAAGAGCTTGAACCAGAATAGTGCATCATATGAAAACACGCTAAGTTCCTGCTTTTTGGTTTTGTTTAATCATTTTAGTACAACATAACAATTCGTCTTCAAAATGGCAGAAGGTCATATATTATAAAACCTCAAATTTTTTGTGCCATTATAAATCAATGAAAACAATTCGAAAACGTTTGTAATTACTTTTCTATCATCGTACTTTGTTGAAAGAGGTTTCAACGTTTTTCCAAGTTTCTAGCAAAAAACAGAAACAATTTGTACCATGCCAACGGCCATAGCCACGTTGAGTGCACCGGTTCCCGTTGATCACCGAAGTTAAGCAAAATCGGGCGTGGTCAGTACCTGAATACCTATAGATAGCCCGGCGTGAATAGCCCAATTGTTGATACGCCGTTAAAACATAAAAAAAAAAAAAATTGTACCATGAGATTAAATCAGGTCCATCCTACTAAAAAGTGTTTATTTTTTGATTTGCTATGCATAATACATTTTATTTTATGCCCTGTTAATTTTAATTTCATAAATCAATGTACAAATTTTAACGTCCGTTTTTTATTGGTATTTCACTCCACACGTCGCTAAAGTTAGTATTACGCGAACAACGCATTCCAAGTTGATGAATTTTCGAAAATGCAATATTAGCTTAGCCAGGGGGTCTACCCAAAACCCTTAAACATGGCGAGGGGTCCACGAAACAAAGATTTTAGGGACCACTGATCTAAATTAACAAATGTTTGTATTTAGCTTAGTAACATTTTGCAATACTTACGTAACAGTCACAGGTCCAAAATACTACATGCTTTATGTGAGAAACCCCCTAATGTTTACTGAGGTATCCATTTATCTATTAGGTTCCATGTTCCTGTCCTTGATGCGGTTGTTGATTCTCTAGACATGGTAGGGGATGTAACCGACGGGAGAAGGCTGGATGTTTCACCTTTCATTATGTTAGCCAAGTTAGAACCAACTTGAAGCGACATAATGGCTTAAAAGGGTTTACCCTCCTCCTTACAACTTCTAAACTTCGGCTCGTGTATATTCTTAAATTAATAATCCATGTATTCTCGTTATGGTTCCTCTACATGGACCATCAATTTTAAAGTCAGACTCGCAGGAACTGCGTAATCTTAGTTTCTACCGTAGAATGCTTATGTTTGTAGTAATTTGGAAGGCAACAGTATTACTCAAACATTCATACGGGCAACAAACATGGGTAAGTCATAGTGTCGCGGGCCGCAAAAAATAAAATTAATACAAAAAATTTGGGGATGATTTCTTAGGGGTTCGCGATTAATACCAATTGAATTAAACAACTATGGACGGATTCATCGCCTATATTTAAAAACAAAAAAATTGACATTTTCTAACGTTTAATAAATTACTTACTGTAATGAAAAACCTTTGGATAAACTCCATTTATTGACCTGGTATAATAATTTAAAAATATATAAGTTTAAATATTATAACTAATTATAAATAGACCCTTTGCTCAAATTTAGCGAATTATCGAAATAGGCGGGATGTCAATAATAATAAAATCTTTCGCACTATTTATTAACCCTTCCTACATGTTTCGCACCTTTTTGGTGCCTCTTAAGGGGAATATGTTTTAAATAGAACAACTTCAGCCTCAATTTGAGGAGAACATTCTACTAATAAGGCCATGTCTAACTGGTTTTTCTTTTTTTGAATTTGATCTGTAGAAAGTACAGAAATAATACAGTATCTCGAGGATTGCACGAAAAACCACCATTTTCCGAAATTTATTGTAAACAAGACAAGAAGACGGTGCATTTCCGAAAACCCATATTTTAAGTACAAGCAATATCTCAATTAAGAAGTTTTCGTCATACAAATATAAATTACTAAATTTTGAAAGAAAACGAGTGTACAAACCTTCTACTTGAACAAATTAAAAAAAAGAAAAAAAAAAGTCCGACCCGCAGGAACTGCAGCATCTTAGCGCGGTTATAGTTCTTATCCCTATACTCATTTAGAATGATTAAAATAGAAGCTGTTATTATTTTGGGTCCACATTTCTAGAAAGGTCTTATTTACAATCTTACCTGGATGGGTCGGCCAACCCTCCCTAGGAAGGACCCCGCTAGGCAGTTGAAAAGCTATATCTTGGAAATCCATATCTCTAACATTAAAATGTTTCTCTTATTTTTCTTAACCTGATTTATTATCAAATACATTATCCAACTATAAGGAATTAAAAAATAACAATGAATGAAAACAGACAAAAAGATCAGTTCGAATAAGCGAAATCAATTACTTTAAAGTTTTAAGCACTTATTTCTCCGATTGACATCGCCTAATCAAAACTTTCATCAGAACCTTTTTTGTAGAGCATTTAGTAAGCTTTCTAATGGTACTCTTCCGTTTCCCAAGATTGTCAACCTTTTTCGAGATATTAAGGAAAGTAAACAAAGTTACCAAAACTTTTTATGTCTGTTAATAAAATATTTTATTCTAACCCTTCCTTAACTCCAAACGTAACCAAAATTTCAACATATTAGTTTTAATGAAAGTAGAACATGCAGAAAATGTTTCAACTGAATCCCATGATTCTAAGTACCCAAACCAAAAACGGTATTCAAAAACTATTTTTCCAATTTTCTCGAAAACGGTTAAAGCTATCGCCATGAAAATGGTTTCATTCGTTTTCCTAGCCCAAGAATCCTATAAAACGAGTACGTACAAGCATATGAACTCAAAAGCGTAAGCGTTACGATTTTTTTTGCGCGAATTTCGCCCCAAACGCCATCTTCCAGTGGGCGGATTTTGCTGGTTAACGAACTTGATCTTTCAAATTGGACGACGGATTTTTGTACCAAATTTCATCAAAATCGGACCATTAGGGAAGCCAGAAATGAGCGAACAGAAAATATATATATACAAATTTGAACCACCATCATTTTCGGTTTCTAGGGGTTCTGAAACGCAAAATTTTCTAGTCGGCACTTCTGGATTGCGTCATGAGATCAACCTTATAAGCGGGGTTCCTCCCTATGAGGGAGGGAGGAACCGCGCTAGATGTAGTTCTAGTAGTGGAAGATGCTCTTCTTCAAGTTGAGGCTGAATATGTGGCATTTAAAAGATATTCCTCTGAAGACGCTCCAAAACGGCGCGAAACATGTAGGAAAATCATATAAATAATATGAAAGTGTATATTGTAGTATTATTATAAACGCCTAGGTATGGACGATGTGAAACGATCTTTTACATAACAGTGTCCAATGTCCAGTAATAGACATTTAATAAATATATATTATTTTTGATGAAAAATTTATTTATTTATTATTTTTTTTTTTTTTTTAAGGCGCTTCAACGTCAAGGCCATTAGCGCCAAAAAATTGTTAAATCTTTTTAAATTTTAAAAATATACATTGTTAAATATTGTAAAAAATATATATTGTTAAATATATTGAAAAATATTGTTAAATCTTTCTCTTTTTAGGTTACAGATATATTTTTATATTATCAAGTATTCAAATCGACTTATTTAGGACGTTTCGTAGTAATGATGGGCGATTCTCAAATGAGAATCAATTCGAATCTAAATGAAATACGAATTTCTTAGGTAATTATAAGAAATCGTGAAATCTATCCATATTGGAAATTGATTCGTATCGAAGATCGATACATAACGTGGATTGATCCGTATTTTAGATCGATCTTCTGAGCCTAGAAGATCGATATTTTGAATCGATATGGACTCGCCCATCTTTTTTGGATGAATCTTTTCATTTCGATTCGAATCGATTCAAAAGATCGATTCACATTAAAGAATTGCCCATCACTATAAACGCCCAATGCTACGCATCGCTAATCCAAACACTTGATTTTCAGTATTTTTGAAAACACTAAAATTAAGTGTTGCCTGTATACAATGAGATGTCTGCTGCAAATTAAAAAAAAAAAAAAAATGAATAAATAGCCGTATATTACGGCAAATTACCCTGTCAATTACAGCACTCCACACCGCGGTACGCTAGCTTAATGTAGGACCTATTTACTCAGCACGCTCTCACTTTCTCTAATGGGCGCGAAATTTAAAATGGGTTAAAATTAAGTAACACCACATGGGCCAACCAGAAAACCCCTGCGGCCCTACGTATAACTTAAAATGTTTTCTTCATTTGAAGATCACAAATTCATCCGAAACCTTATCACCGTGTTCTCCATTAAGCTTTCAATTGATTACATTCTATTGGGACGAAACCAACACTTAAATTAAATTTAGTAAGTGTAGGAAAGGTCTCTTTTTTGTTCGAAATCTAGGATGTGTCTGAGAAATACCACAGTACATTGTTTATGGAAACATGTATTACAAAATAAATGGGCGTTTTGCAGGGTTACATAAGAAACTTTATATATATATATATATATATATATATATATATATATATATACAATAGAAATTTTTATAAACATAAAAATATGCGTTTAGAGGCTTTGCCATAGATTTCGTCGTTTATTAAAAATGTTCTCTCGCAAATTCTGATATTGTTAAAATTGGATTTTTCTTTTATTTGAGTAAAAAGGTTCTTAGAAGAAACATTATTGTTCTATTTACCTCCTGATAATATACACCACTTAGACCTGGAGAATGTTTGACGAAATGAACTGAGTGAGAGTTCCGTATTGTGTTGTGTATTCAGTTTGTTAAGCCTGTAGGTCTGTAGAAACAAGCAGACATGCTTTGTCCACTTGTGGCCCATGGTAAGCTGTTCAGTGAGTTCCGAACAATCGTCTGTTCCCAAGCTTAATTACATTTCTATGTATGACAGTGGTACTCCAGGAAAGCCTGTCATGTACTTGTTGAAAGTCTTGGTTGTTCATGCTCTGCTTTGTATCATTGATTTGTTAAAGAAATTATATTTGGAGCGATGAGTCTGAAATTTAAAGTATGACATTTTTCTTTTACTTTTATTAAAATTAAAGGTCTCTGTAATAATAGTATTTTTTAAATTTTATTTATGTTCGAATACAGGCATTCCAGTCAAAGGTCCTCCGTAAAATTCTAAATGCCCCTTTCTATGTATCCCATTTGTCCTTGACCTCGCTAAAACCCGTTTACAAACGTTCCACTCCAAATTGTCTTACCATCCTAATCCTGAAGGTCAATCCTTATCTTCCCAATCCCATCCAGGCAATCCTCCCATGCGGCTTAAGAGACAGTGGCCCCGAGACAATTTACTCGCCTGATCTTTTGATGATCAATAAAATATTTATTGAGACACCTCTGGAAGTGCCAACAATGGTTGGCTTCTTCCAAATTTTGTATTTTTTTTATTTTATTTTACTTTTGCCAGTTTTGTCAACTTGTACATAAAATATCTGCATCAACATACTTGATCATTGTACTGTTAACCTGTACAGATTTCAAATAAATAAATACTAAATAGAAAGAAACGATTGATTCAGTAGTAACTGGTTCCAGACGTTTGACATTCATCTAAGATATTAAAATTTTTGTTGCGTTTGGAGGAGTGGAATTATCGGAAAAAAATACATTTTATTAACAGACACGAAAGGTTTTCGGATCTAGGTATGTCGAAGATGATTATTCGAAAGCTTGCTAAACTCTTTACAAAAAAAGGTTTTGAAGTAATTTTCTTTAGGGTAATGTCAATTGAAGAAATAAATGATAAAGTGAGATGTGTCTTATACATTGCTAATTTAATTTATCTTAATGCATAATTTTTTGACCATCATGTTGAAATTTGCCGTGTCGTACTGGTGATTTGCTTTACTACAATTATTATCAACGGTTTTTTTTGGCGCATGATGCGAGTAGTTGTACGTTATCCATCCTACGACTGGGTGACCAAAATTTATTAATGATAATCAAATCATTGGCTGCCAACTGTGCTGTGACCTATAATGCCAACTCTGTAATGCTGGTGTACTTCGGATTATAGGATAAAAGTTGGTTTGCTGCGTTGTTGCCTAGGACGCCAATTCTTGCTCTTGATACAGACCACCAATTCGTTCTACAACGGAACCCTGAAACAGTTGCAATAATGTTATTAAGAAATATAATATTCGTTGAGGATGGGAACATAAATTACTAGGAACTAAAATGTTATAAGCAATCAGGGAATAGATGAGGTTCGGCTAAGAAAATATCAATAAGATTTTTGTAAAAATCTGTATTAAGGACGTTTTGCCTACTCTTTGGTAGCCTTCGTCAGCAATAAAGTGCCGTAGGGGCAGAGAAAGATCAAAGTACCATATAACAGGTATATTTTCACAATGGCCACTTAACTGTTAACTTTGGTCTGTCTCTGCCTCCCGGCACTTCATTGCTGACGAGGTCTACCATACAGTAGCCAAAACGTCCTTAATAGAGATTTTTACAAAAATCTTATTGGTGTTTTCTTAGCCAAATCCCAACTATTCCCTGATTGCTTATGGCCTCGTCGGCTAACAATCTAAACCACATTTAAAACGTTATATATTGTCAAACCCCGCTCGAGTAATAAGGTGACATGAAGCATAATTTCTTATCAAGAAGCTCGTTGAAGGAATAAATATAAACCTTCTTGAGATAATTCATCCTGATTGTCATCTTTAATCTACTGGTGAGTCATATTGAAGGATATGCGTCCCTATCCTTCAATAGCCCTGCTCCTGGCGGAAGGAACGCTTTAAGGTAATGAAGGAAAATAACCTTCTTCAAGGATAATCTTCCTAAATTGTTGTTTGCCTAATAGTTATCCTCCTTAAACAATGCCCTTAATAACGATATAAAGTTTATGTCCAATTTCCTACCAGTAGGTATATTCCTAAAATATTGCATTGAATTACTATGAATGTATATTTAAAATTGCTTTTTAAATGCTTCTGTTGATACGGTTCGACCTTTCTGATCATTTGGGTAATATACTGGTAGGATTTAGTATTTTTTTTAACTAATAGGTACTAATGATTGTTCGATTATTAAAAAAAAAGCTAATCAGGAAAAAACAAAAAAACAACGCTTAATTGCACTCAACCAATAGCGGAGGGATGGATATTGAAATCGTATAACAAAATATTTATTTCAAGTATTTATTGAGTTAATTAATATTTTCCAATTAATTTTAATCACATACATACATACATTTTGGGATCAATTGCACGAATTATAATTTTTATAGTAGTGAATTAAATCTTCCAAAATTTCATTAGCCGTTTTATTTTATGCAGAACGTTTTCAGAGACATAGCCCTTTTTCACGTCCTGTGTCACAAAAATCTCAAGACCACTAGTTTAATAAAGAAAACGGTATAATATAAAACATTCAGAAAAACAATACACATTTTTTTTTCAAAAGAAAATCAAACGTAAGTTTCTTAAGAGGTTCATTAACCCATTTTTGAAAGTATTTTTAAAGGGATATCTCTAACCCTCCTGGGGAGTAGTATCCGCTTAAAATACTATCTCTTTCCACTTGTGGAGCCTTGAATCTTCCTTCTCTTTGAGATGTCATTTTATATTTTTTACGAAAAATCAATACCTACCAATAACTGCACCTATTCCTTTCCTAATGATACTAGGGATATGCACAGAACCGCCCTAAGAGCAGTTCCTGCGAGTCGGACTTTATCCGTTTTAAAAAAGTCCGAATAAATATAATAATTTTTTTATTAAGAATATTTTCTAATATTTTTTAATTATTCATTATCATTATTGTTAGTGAATAAATAAATAATTATAAAAGAACACTTTAATTTTCGCGATCATAAATATTTCGGATTTTTTATGGTATATTACCTGATCAGGATATTGGAATTTGTTTAATTTTTAATTTGACTATTTATTTAAATTTTAACGTCCATTTATTATTGACACAGAATTTTAGGACGGGTTATCTATAGGCTATTTTCCTTTTCTTGCCAGGATAGGGCTGATGCCTTTTCTTTTTTTGATAGAAAAACCAGCACTCCTAGTGGGAATCAAACCAACGACCTTAGACATGGAGTGCATACGCCTTAGCACTCACGGCCACCGGATGAATTTAGAATAGCAAAGCCAATCAAAATGAATCTTTATTGAGAATTGAAACGCACAATTTTAAAGTTATGAAATAAATGAAGTATGAGCTATAGATAATTTTTGATTTGATACGAGATTACCTAAAATTATGATATGCAAAAAGAGGAAACAGGGGCAAAACAGGTTTTTTATCCTAGGTTGGTGCATGAGAGCCTCAGGGGTCACATCCAAGGCCGTAGGGCGAAACCTGTTCATGCATGTGCATAATCGACCTTCTTCTACACACCCCTTCTGGGGATTCCTCAAGGAGTCTACTAGAAACTAGTTATGAAACACGGATCGAAGAATCACTTTCAAGGATTAGAACTAATATTTTTAATCAGGTTTTAGAAATATTAACACCTCACGCTCGGATTTGGACCCAGAATTCTTTCGCTTGGGCAAGTTACTGATTATGCTACGGGGTTTTATAATGCAGCGTGGTAAATTAATTCATGGCCAATAGAGCAAAGGCTTTTGGCAGTCCGCACAGCGTCATATTTACCATTCATTTCATATTTATTTCATTGAATAAATTAACTTGCCATGATTCTTAGATTTGACCCGCTAGCATAATTGTCACTGCACCAAAGCGTGAAAAAGTCCAACTCCATGCGTAACGTTCGGCTCCATAACGGTAGCGCGATTCCATAACGTTCTTATCGTTGGTGTTTTTTAGAAAGCTTTGAATTACTAGCTTGATATAGTATTTTGTGGAAAATATAACTCCACAAAACCAAGGAACTACCAGTCCATGGAAATCATGTAGAAAAATGATATTTTAGGCGCCATTATGCACAGAAACGTTATCTTGTTTCGCTGGCAAATTTATTTTACTGCTAAAATCAGCTAGAAAAACGTCAGGACATTACCAACAGACAGAACAAGAACCGTTCAATGCAACGAAACCAACACTTAAGCATTTATTTTCTCTGCCTTACAAGTGGTGTATAATGTGGTGGGGTCATCGATCGGGACCATTTTTTTTCTTATAATTCTGCATTGAAAATTAGTCGACACGTGTTTGGTACAATGCGCCTTAGATATTACTCTAGATGATTTTGAATAAATTAGCAATAAAACCATTAACTTTATGGAGATAACATTTGAAAAATTTCAGCCTAGCAGAAAAGTCCAGGCAAAAATAGGAGCATCGAAGTGAACTGAGCTTCAAATTTATTTTTTATGATTTTGCATCGAAAAATAGTCAACACGTGTTTCGTCCAATGCGCATTAGGGCCTGAGAAATGAAATAAAATAGGTTGCAAATGTTTTATTTTATATCTCGAGTTTGGTAAAAGATATCGACTTGTTTTTTGTCACAAATTTATTTGTTTTAGAGAATAAATTAAAGGAAAACTACAATCGTTAAATAATGATATTCTTTATTATTATATTTCGTCAAGTAAATTTAATATTTTTCCGCTTTCAAGTAAACTGGCATTATACATTTTTTAACACCAAAAATAATTGCAGATTTAAAATCATCACCCCAAGATAATAATTTTTCCCAATCCGTATGAGCCTAAACTCTGTAAGCGAAAAATGTACCTGACGTTTTTGAAATTCCATATTAAGATTCCGACTTAAGATTGTTCCATTTTTACCTCTTGGGGCTCTTTGAAAAGAAGAGAGCTTCCTTTTTCTGGTCATATAAATAACTATTGTATTATCTTAGAAGGTACTTTTTAGAAATGGTTCTAAGAATACAAATAGAATGTAAACGTTTGTCATATGACATTGATTCCAGAACATGTAGAAATACCCCAATTGGACAGAAATGTGTAACTTTGGAACCTTTATCGACCCTCCAAATTTGGTTTATATCGGTAATCAAAATCAGAACAGGTATAACCATTATTCGAAAGAAGATGCAATTCCAACTAATCGGATTTGTACTGAGGATCGGAGCTGAGTGGTAGCTCTAAATCACCAGAAATCAGATGGAACCACGCTATGATAACATAGACCATAAGTCGTTTTTTTGCCGCCTCCGTTTCCGTTCGCATTTTCCATTTCACTGATATCCAAGACGATAGATGAGACACGCTTTATAATAAAATTTTATTATGAACGCTAGGCGCTTTCAGCATCTCCTGCCGCTATCATCAGAGCTTAACGTGTTCAGGTTCCCGTCCGAGAGGCGTACTCAGAATTGACAGGCTCACTTCAACTTAATGCGTTCTCTATATACTACCAAGTACATATAAGAGCTTTTTAATTCCTTAGTTTGTAGCATTTCTAGATAAAATGAAGTAAATCCAGTAAGTTGATATGTTTGCCGAGTAATCCAAGAGAGAGAGTTGGTTCTTAATCTTGTGTTTTGGCCGATTAAAGTTGTAATGAGGGTAGTTTTCCCCCTGAATGCCCCAGCTTCATACGGTTCGCTTCCCACCTCCGAGAGACCATCTCCACCTCTTGGCTTCCCTTAACTTTATTAGCAGGATACACAGGGGTAGACCGCTGCCGATATAACTCACAAACCGTTTATCTCTGGAAAACTTATCAAACAGGCCGTTCGTTTCGTTTGTTAAATGTGTGCGAGCTTTTGATATCTCCGAAGCTTAACAAATTCTATATTAAGGTTTGGAAGTTATTTCCTCTTGTTCTATACTATCAGGAAGATTAGTAGAGCGGTTGATAACCTTCCTTTAGAATTGAATCATTCTTCTTGCTTACTTTCTTCCTTCTGGCAGGAAGGAAAACTCACCTATCAATTCGACACGATGACGCAATTAGTGCAAAATAAAAAGTTTCATAACCCGAGCACAATAAATAAATGAATATATCTATCTATCTATCTATCTCTCTCTCTCTCTCTCTCTCTCTCTCTCTCTCTCTCTCTCTCTCTCTATATATATATATATATATATATATATATATATATATATATATATATATTTCATATAATTTTTTTGGCACTTCCTGACGTGATCGGGTCGAATTCATAGGTCCTTATAATGTTATTTAAAAGTATAGACTCTGTTTTGTAAGTTTGTTGACGTTTTATTTTAAAAAAATACATAATTTTTAAAATCAAAATCAGAATATTCTTTTGAAAAGAGAGCTAGAAACGCGTGATGAAAATAAAAAAATGTTACAAAGTACGAGATCAGCCATGGCTCGTGCATTTTATCTAAAAGTTTAATCTGTTTTTGTTAGTTTATAGACGTTTTATTTAATCATTAAGAATCATTTGTTAATAAAAACGCGCCAAGAAAATAAATAATGTATAAAATTTATTGACCTACGAGGCCGTTTATTGAGAAGAGGTCAATAATTGACCTCTTCTCAATAAATTATTCGTGACATAAATATACATATATATTATATATATAATATAAATTATTCGTGCGTGCTTGCGTGTGTGTGTATAAATGTATATTTGATAATTTACAAGTCAAATTCAACTTTTTCAAATCTGATGTCAATGAGAAAAAGTTAAATTTGAAATGAAAAATGTTGAATTTGACATAGAAATGCTATACAAGGTGTCCCAGAATTAGACATGCGCGCCGCGCCGGCGCCGCTACGCCGCGCCGGGTTTTGAGTGGCGCGCCGCCGCCTAGCCTATCCAGTCGGCGCGCCGATTTCGTTGGCCAAATTAGACAAAATGGTGTAACGGGTGGGTGAGGGTAGGAAAACTTGCGAGTGCGCTACGTCTTGACCTGCCGGCGCCATTTTGAGCTTACCTTCTGATCCCGTAAACGCTTGTGTGTTGTGATTGTTGATCAGAAAATGACAAAGTTTGAAGCTTAAGATAAAATAATTTAATATAAACATGCTCCTTAACTTAACAAATAAATCCAGCTTTTGAGGGAAATAGTTTGGAAACCTCGCAAATTAAGAGAAAAACTAAAAAATAGTCCGACTCACAGGAACTGCGTCATCTTAGCGCGGTTCCGTTAATAACCCTAGTGCTATTAGTGAAGGAATAAATACAGTTTTTGCTAGGGTTTGATGTTTCGTTAAAAATGTAAAATAAAATCTCAAACAGAAGTAAGTCACCGCAACTGGAAACTGACAGTAACCTAACCGGAACTGACTCCCTCGCCAACAAACAGAAGGAAGTCGCTGCAACTGGAAACTGACAGTAACCTAACCGGAACTGACTCCCTCGCCAACAAACAGAAGGAAGTCGCTGCAACTGGAAACTGACAGTAACCTAACCGGAACTGACTCCCTCGCCAACAAACAGAAGGAAGTCGCTGCAACTGGAAACTGACAGTAACCTAACCGGAACTGACTCCCTCGCCAACAAACAGAAGGAAGTCGCTGCAACTGGAAACTGACAGTAACCTAAACGGAACTGACTCCTCGCCAACAAACAGAAGGAAGTCGCTGCAACTGGAAACTGACAGTAACCTAACCGGAACTGACTCCCTCGCCATCAAACAGAAGGAAGTCGCTGCAACTGGAAACTGACAGTAACCTAACCGGAACTGACTCCTCGCCAACAAACAGAAGGAAGTCGCTGCAACTGGAAACTGACAGTAACCTAACCGGAACTGACTCCCTCGCCAACAAACAGAAGGAAGTCGCTTCAACTGGAAAGTGACAGTAACCTAACCGGAACTGACTCCCTCGCCAACAAACAGAAGGAAGTCGCTGCAACTGGAACCTGACAGTAACCTAACCGGAACTGACTCCCTCGCCAACAAACAGAAGGAAGTCGCTGCAACTGGAAACTGACAGTAACCTAACCGGAACTGACTCCCTCGCCATCAAACAGAAGGAAGTCGCTGCAACTGGAAACTGACAGTAACCTAACCGGAACTGACTCCTCGCCAACAAACAGAAGGAAGTCGCTGCAACTGGAAACTGACAGTAACCTAACCGGAACTGACTCCCTCGCCAACAAACAGAAGGAAGTCGCTTCAACTGGAAAGTGACAGTAACCTAACCGGAACTGACTCCCTCGCCAACAAACAGAAGGAAGTCGCTGCAACTGGAAACTGACAGTAACCTAACCGGAACTGACTCCTCGCCAACAAACAGAAGGAAGTCGCTGCAACTGGAAAGTGACAGTAACCTAACCGGAACTGACTCCTCGCCAACAAACAGAAGGAAGTCGCTGCAACTGGAAACTGACAGTAACCTAACCGGAACTGACTCCTCGCCAACAAACAGAAGGAAGTCGCTGCAACTGGAAAGTGACAGTAACCTAACCGGAACTGACTCCCTCGCCAACAAACAGAAGGAAGTCGCTGCAACTGGAAACTGACAGTAACCTAACCGGAACTGACTCCTCGCCAACAAACAGAAGGAAGTCGCTGCAACTGGAAAGTGACAGTAACCTAACCGGAACTGACTCCCTCGCCAACAAACAGAAGGAAGTCGCTGCAACTGGAAAGTGACAGTAACCTAACCGGAACTGACTCCCTCGCCAACAAACAGAAGGAAGTCGCTGCAACTGGAAACTGACAGTAACCTAACCGGAACTGACTCCTCGCCAACAAACAGAAGGAAGTCGCTGCAACTGGAAAGTGACAGTAACCTAACCGGAACTGACTCCCTCGCCAACAAACAGAAGGAAGTCGCTGCAACTGGAAAGTGACAGTAACCTAACCGGAACTGACTCCCTCGCCAACAAACAGAAGGAAGTCGCTGCAACTTGAAAGTGACAGTAACCTAACCGGAACTGACTCCCTCGCCAACAAACGTTCGCACTGCGAAAACACTATTATTGTTTATTGAGAGGAGATCGTTGACCGTTGATGATGCAAGGTAGGGATTGTCGGGGTTCGGTCACTGCTACTTAATAAAACTACATTTTATCATAAAAATGGTTTTATTGTGCCGACGTTTCGGCTTGAACTTCAAGCCTTCATCAGGGCTGTAAAAAACAAGTAGGCCCATTTATTAAAAACTCCATCCTAATCCCCTATACCGCCTGCAATATAGCCCTTTATACCTGCCTCCCTTTCCATTAACACAGCATTTTATGACTTTATGACCCCTTACTGTACTTTGCCGCTCTTTCTTTCATCTTCTATGTTCTCTGTCCATTGGGTGGTCCAGAACCCCCCTCCCCCTCACCAACTCCTTTCTTCCTATATTTCCCTGTATTAACTGTCAGAAATGATCCCGCATTTGTGAGGAATAGTTCTCTATCTTCCCATCGGTAAGCCCATATTGTTATTCTTATATCTAATCTAATATGCAACCTGTTATTCTTATATCTGTTTTCCTAATAATCCAAACACTATATATTATGTTCTTCCAAACACTATATATTATGTTCACTTCTATATATTATGTTCTAGTATTTTATGTTTTTGTCTTTTTCCACATATGTATGTATGTATATATGTATGTGTATTTATGTTTGTAGGTATATGTATATATATATATATATATATATATATATATATATATATATATGTGTGTGTATATTTCAGTACTACATCCGTCCTACTTGTTTTTTACAGCCCTGATGAAGGCTTGAAGTTCAAGCCGAAACGTCGGCACAATAAAACCATTTTTATGATAAAATGTAGTTTTATTAAGTAGCAGTGACCGAACCCCGACAATCCCTACCTTGCTATTATTGTTTAGTTTCTTATTTTCTCGCCTTCTTTTACTAATAGACTAATTTTTCTGACAATTACAATATGAGGCGCTAATGACCTAGATGTAGATGCGCCGTAAAAAAAAAAAAAAAAAAAAAAAAAAAAAAATTACAATATGAAACAAGTGAGTTAAACAAACACAAAACCCCGTTCAAAAGAACAAAAGAAATGCTTTCGAAGATTTAAACCTTTATTTCTCCGATTTACATCACCCCATCGGAAATTACTTTATAACCATTTTTATAGAGTCATCAGTAAGCTTTCGAATGGTAACCTTCCCCTTGCCACAACTTTTCAACCGATTAAAAAAATTTTTTTTTTCGAATACTTCCTTAACTCCAAATTAAGTCCTTAACAATATCTTAGTTTAGATGAAATTCAAACACATACAACACATTTCAATGGAATCCCACGATTTCATAAAACAAAACCGAAAATGAGTTACATTAATGTTTGTTCTACTTATCTCAATGACTGTTACAGATATAGTCTTAAAAATGGTTCCATTCGTTTCCTTATGTTAGGGGACGCGATTATCTGCAAGCATTTAAACCCAAAAACGTAAGAGTTGCGGTTTTAGCATAAATATGTTTGAGCGGTGACTAAACTGGAAAAAAACGTTACAAAATAGTGTACGCTGGCGTTCGCGCGAACATTACTAGGTTTGTCGGGTGGACCTAAAGCATATTTATTTTCCTGAATTGAAGCTGAAGGCTCTAAACATTTTTTTTTCGCACGAATTCCGTATCAAACCCCATGTTCCGGAGGACGGATTATCCTGATTAACGAGCTTACGCTTCAAATTAGACGATTTTTGTACCAAAGTTCATTAAAATCGGACTATTTCTGAGCCTGTGAAATATCGGACAAATATATATATGTATGTATGTAAACATATTTAATGAGGTTAAAAAATAGCCCACGCCGCGCGCGCCGCCACCGCCGACCATTTTTGTCCGGCGCGCCGCCGCCGGAGGATTTAGCCTCGGCGCGCATGTCTACCCAGTATATGTGTCCACCCCCTTTTCCTCCTAGAGTTGTTGGAATTTCGAAATAAATCTTGGTAGGTCTTAGTTATGTTGCATGAGGGTTCTTTTAAAGGTTTAGTTGACTTTGTAACATTCTCCA
The DNA here is from genome assembly GCA_946811695.1 of Gonocerus acuteangulatus. Taxonomy (NCBI): domain Eukaryota; kingdom Metazoa; phylum Arthropoda; class Insecta; order Hemiptera; family Coreidae; genus Gonocerus; species Gonocerus acuteangulatus. The sequence goes on along the minus strand of OX328124.1, from coordinate 95,627,686 downwards.
GTTTTTCTCCAGCGCATCTAACTCTTGATTTTCTAATGGCGGCAGGTATTTTTTATGACGAATTCTGATAGAAAATTTAATTTTAAGACTAATTTATTCCGAGACATCTTTTGATCCGACGCAACGTTGGCGCGTGAAACGCAAAAAAAATGAAAAATATCGCCCTTTTGTAGACAAATTCCTATTTATCACTGAAACCAAGCCTTTTACGTAAAAACACCTCGATAAAAACGTTGTAGCCTATTAATTTTCCTTTCAGGTGATACCAAGATCAATGTTGTAGGTTTAATATTTAACGGGATATTATGAATGAAAAATATACCTTAAAAGTTTTAATAAGTAACAATTCAGAAAATCGATATGAATAGAAAAAAAAGTAGCTGACATAAACAATAAAAAAAAAAGTACTTATTTACTTTATGAAAAAAAGTATATAAAAATGATTATAAAACAGAACAGAATAAATTTATTTTTCCATATGAAATTATTATATCATAAAACTAAAAAAACTAAAAATTTGCCTTTGTTTTCATTCATAATACCCCGTTAAATATTTAATCTACAACTTTGATCTTGGTATCATCTGAAAGGAAAATTAATAGGCTACAACGTTTACATTGAGGTGTTTTTACGTACAAGGTTTGGTTTCAGTGATAAATAGGAATTTGTCTACAAAAGGGCGATAACTTTCATTTTTTTGCGTTTTACGCGCAAACGGTGCGTCGGATCAAAAGATGTCTCGGAATAAATTAGTCTTAAAATTAAATTTTCTATCAGAATTCGTCATAAAAAATACCTGCTGCCATTGGAAAATCAAGAGTTAGATACGCTGGAGAAAAACTGGAGGATATTACAAAGTCAACTAAACCTTCAAAAGTAACCTCATGCAACATAACTAAGACCTACCAAGTTTCATTTCGAAGTTCCAACAACTCTAGGAGCAAAAGGGGGTGGACACATATACTGGGACACCCTGTATATTTTAAAGTATTAGTAGGAGGGTTGAATGTTTTACTTACAAATATTTTGGCTGTAAGGGACTAAATTATAATTTATGACGGGAGTACAAAGCCCTTCTAGTTGAACTAACTTTACTGATTAAGAAACTCTTCCAGTGACTTGGTATAACAATAATATGTAGCAAGTATTTTGGCAAAGAACGGGAAATTCAATATCGTGTTAATAGACACAAACACGCATATATGTCTAGTATAAATTCTTTCATGAGCCGGGCTCAATAGTTAGATTGAATAGAAAAACGTATAGGTATAGAGAAAATAAACACATTTCGTTTTATATGTATTTCTGACAATTGCGTGGTGTGGTTCTCTTTCCGAATTTCGTGTCATTGAAATAGTCAGCTTGCATTGTATTGGGTGATTTCAATGGAATCTATTTTGAGTTGGAGCATTGGCGGAACTCCCGCTAAGCTTTTGAAATGGCGGACAATCGCCGTTTAGTTGGAGCTTAGGGTCCGACGAAGCATAACAACTTGGGCTTGGGGTTTGGTAGGGTCGTGCTGTTATTGTCCCAATCAAATATGCCCTTGCATTATTCCAGAATCACTTTGAGGGCTTCATCATTCGGTTTGAAAGGATAGGTTCTTGTTATATCATTTCTTACTACTTTAAAATCATCAGCAGTTTTTCGTTTGTTTCATGGGTTTTAATAAGAGGAAAATGGTCTCAGGAAAGGTGGCAAACTATAGATAGGCTGGTACTACTTGCCCAGATTTCAAACTTCCGTAAAAAAAGAAGTTTTCTATGATGTAATCTTTTTATAAAAATTGCACACTCGAACTATTACTATAAGAAATTTAATTTTTATCTTATTTTGACGTCTGAAAGGAGGCTTTTGGCATACTGACCTGAAGTATGAGAAACTCGTTTATGACCTAATCGGGATAGGTTTTATCAGACGAAAAAAACCTAAGAGACAAATAAAAAAAAAAAATGTATTTGAGTTATTGAGTACATATAAACAATGAAGGTATTTGAACGGTTTTGCATGTTCCTCATTGATGAAAACTAAAATATAAAAATGTTTTTTACGTTTGGATTAGAATAAACTTTATTTCTACTGTTATGTAGGCGTGTACGAATTTTCGTATATTTTGTTCTTAAAATCGAGATGTCAATATTGTAAATAGCCACCTTAAGAGAAAATGTATCCTGTACTAAAAGTCCAAGACAATAGGTTTTGGCCAATGGGCCTTTTTTCCTATCTGTCTTTCATGACATGTAATCAAAAAAATTATAAAAAATACTTGATGTATGGTATAATTGTCAAATAAAAATATTTTAAAAAAATCTAGAAAACCCGACCATTCGCCCTTTCGATAGTCATATTAATTTGAGCCTAGCAAAAAATGTTGTTTTGGTTCTATTATATCATAATTTTGATAGTTTATAATCTAATCTTAAAACTTACAGCCAGGATAAGGATTATTTGGAAATTGAGACGCATTTACCGCGAGTCGATTTTTTTTTAACTTACTGGTTTGATTCATGTGATACGTACTGCTAGAATCTATTATTTGTAAGGTGATTTAATTTTTTTTTAAATATCCATTTTTTTTTCAGGTAAGTAAAGGACGCATTACAGCTGTACAATTTAGTTTCGTAAGTAATTATTCTTGAAGATAAGTGTACATCAATTATCAATAAGTCACAATTAAACTTTTATTACAAAATTTATTGTTGGGGAGACACCTAAAAAAGTGATCCTAGAAAGTTCAAGGTGGAATCCTCCGATAATATTGTTAGTATCACGACTCTTGTAGCACTCATTAGAAGAACTACAGAGCAAAATACATGCTTCAATTGTTACAAGAAAATGTTGCGTGATTTTGAAAATGGCTTAAGGGGTAAAACTAATTTGTAACTTTTTTTACAATTTTTTTATGGATAAAATTCTTCCTTAATTAATCAAAAATGATATCCAAGATTATTTATGAGAAGAAAACATTTTTTTAATAGGGAAAAATACGATTTTCCGAGTGAAGTCTCTTTGCCGAGTGAACGCTATGCTGATTTGAAAATAATTTGTTGTGCGAGCTTTTATTGGTCACTTTTTAATTGTTAATATTTTTTCGGTCCTTCTTCAATACATTTTAAAATTAAACCCCATTTTTTTTATCTTTATTAAAAGACAGTATGAAAAAAAAAATAGGAAAGAAGTGAACATTTCAGAACATTAAACTTTTTTTCCAAAACGACTTTTCTGTTTTTCAAATCGGACGTCTTCAATTTTTGACCGATTAACTTCAAATTTAAACTGCAGTTTCCTAATGATATTTTCTAGTAACGTACGTAAGAGTTTTTCGATTGATAGAATTATAATGATTTTGTGACCGATTTTCGACGGATTTCTTAACGGAAATTAAATAATTGTTCGCTATTTTCGAAAAAATTTATATTTCTTAAAAATTCTTCGTACTTTACTTGATTTAACCTTCTTCTTCCAAAATAATTACAACGAACTTACGACCGAGCCGTGCAAACAACATAGACCACATTTCATTTTATGCCATATTTTCAATATATAAATATTATTTTATTAAATAAATATCCGTAAATTCGTTCTGTAACCATTCTGAGGTCCTTGTTTTATTTCCCGAGTGATGTATGGATATTAACACAGCTAAGGCCTGTTGGTAGAGTTCTTTTCCACCTCACTGGGATTCTTTTCTATTACTACGGAAGCCAAGATAGCAGGGGTTGGGTCGAAAGGCAATCGCCATCTGGGTGAAGTCAGTCCTGGAGAATAAATCTCAAGAAAAGAGTGTCTGGTAGTCCTGATCTATCCTCTCTCCCCATCCTCAGTGACACTTGGCTTTCTCTCGGATCAGCTGAACTCTTTTTTTGGGACTTTATTTTCTCTTAGTATCCGCAAAAAGAGGAAGTAGCAGTACCTATTGCACCCTTTGTAAAACAAAGCATAACTCACTGTTTGAATTCAGTGAGCTAGTATTTAAGCGCGTTTCCTCCCTCCCTCCATAGGGAGAAACTCCACTTATGAGGTTTACGTCATGATACACTACGGAAGTGCCGACTAGAACATTTCACGTTTAAGAGATATATCGGTGTGTGTGTCTGTTAGCTCTCTAACAGGTACAAAAATTGAGCAATTTTAATGGAATTTGGTACAAAAATAGTCCTTTTGATTTGAATGGTCAAGTTTAATTACCAGTAGAATCCGTCTACCACAACATGATGTTATGGGAAAATTTCGTGCGAAGAAAATCGCAACTCTCACGTTTTTGCGTTACTTGGCTTCCAGGTATACATTTTATGAGTGATTGGGCTAGGAGAATCTAATGATACTATTTTCAAGGCCATGTCTATAACCGATGTCGAGGAAAATGGGAACAACAAGATTTTTCTTATTACGGTGTAGTTGATCGGGGCTTGGTCATTTGTTAAATAAAACTACATTTTATAACTAAAATGTGTAATTTAACAAAGGACCGAACCCTGATCACGTTCTTAATTCCAACGGACGATTAATTCTTCACTATTTCTATGGTTTATGGATATATTCCTAAATATCTTGGAACTGGCTAGATAATGTATTCGAAAGAATATTACATTTGTCATACCTGTTTGTGGAGGCCGTCTTCACTGGCACCCATCTTCGCCAAAACGTGTCGACGGTCTTCACCAACATGTATGACAACAGTACATTTACTGTCGGACCTCACCCCTTAGATTATTTGCTTATTACATTTCCTAAAAATAATGTTCTTGAGTGACCTCATTCTGTGAAATCGTCTCTTAAATGTAGCGATTTCCCCTTATAATAATACTCTCAGCTTAGTTGCGCCTAACATCTTGCTTCGCTTTGAGAATTCATTTTACATTTTTACAGGTGTTTACATTTTTCAGAAAGATTGAGACGAAACTCTAATTGCAATAGTGTTAAGAACGGAAACGTGCTAACATGACGCAATTCCCGCTGGTGGGACTTTTTTTCCTAATGATGACTCAGAATAGTTTAAAAAAAAAATAAATATAAAATTTAAGAAATAGTTTTAGGTTAAGAAAACCAGTCAGACTGTTTTAAAAATCTATAATTTCCACGTTTCGGCATGCTCTTTGTTAATCCTATTCAGCAATAAATGCCTAGGGGATGTAGGACCAAAGATACCGGTTAGATGGCCATAAGTTATACAGTAAACTTCCTCTAATCCGGCATCCTATGGTCCGGCAGGCCATGTGAGGCCATGAAAAGTGTGCCTCTTCAGTTCTTGTGCATTAATTTCACAAAATCCCCACCCCTACAACCACGTGGTGCCCGACGGGGTCTTAAAAATTCCCGGAAACCTCTCTCTGATCGAATACGTACTTGTTGTCAGTTCAGTTTGCAGCTTTCGAGTGAGGCAGTATAATTCTAATAGTGTGCAATTTTATTTAAGTAATTTTACATTAAATATGTACTAATCTTATAGTCTTCATTTCATTTAATTTTCACCTCTATCCATTTTTTTACGACGATCCGATAATCCGGAATATTTGATAATCCGGCATGCTCCAAGTCCCGACCGTGCCGGATTAAAGGAAGTTTACTGTATTTGACATTGGAGCTATGTTATCGCTTCTCGTAAAAAATACCTGGAATTGTCTTATCAACTATCTTATCACATCTAAAATGTAAAGAAAACAAAATTGTTTACATAACTACAGTAGGGATGACGGCAGAGATCCATTCAAGATTCAATTCAATGAATGTGAGATCAAAATCAATTGCCAAAACTATTATGTATTCTTGTTGCCAACTAAGGAAATTCCCAGTTGTTTCATTCAAAACAACTCCTGTAGTGAATATGAATTGATTGCATGTTAATTTGTGGAAATGGCACGTCAAACCGACAAAGTTAGTTGTGCGCTTACCTCGAATTCTAATTAACAAGTATTTTTAAATGCCTCATTGCGCTCTGGGAACGCAAGGCTGAGAACTACAGCCAAGCGTTGCAAAACCGAGGCGCATATCCAGACCTATTTTGCAACAGAATTGTTTTCAATTGATTAAAATTTATTTGAACATTATTATGAAGAATTACCCAAGCTTTGCCGTTCCCAAGACCTTTACTAGTTGTAGACAACTGAATTAAAAACCTCGAAATCGTCACCATTTCGTTATGTAAAGATGGTAAAGAGGAAGGAAGAGGGACTTCTCTCAAACGACAATAATATTAATTCTCGCAGACTTTCAGGCTCCATGTTATCCCGCTCTCTCTCTCCCTCTCTCTCTCTCTCTCTCTCTCTCTCTCTCTCTCTCTATATATATATATATATATATATATATATATATATATATATATTTCATATAATTTTTTTGGCACTTCCTGACGTGATCGGGTCGAATTCATAGGTCCTTATAATGTTATTTAAAAGTATAGAAAAGTATATATATATATATATATATATATATATATATATATATTGTATTATACAAAGAAAGATTTACGGATTAAATGACTTACTTAACAAATCTTTATTATTATTTTTTTTTTAGAGAAGATCTGTGTTCAAGTCTCAGCCTGGGCTGTGATTATTTTTTTTCGTACTCTGTATTCCTGCTATAAACAAGGAAGTAAAAAGAGTTTTTATCTGAACGAGGCATCTTTATTATTAAAAAAAATATTCACGAGGAAAAACAAATTGGAATTAAATGAATAAATGAGGGATTAACAGAAGTTTTCAGCTGTGGCTCATTTGTATATTCGTTATAGGAAAATATCCCCTAGAATTCTATTTAATGAGCTTATTGACAAATTTTCATCAGTGGTCTAACGGTTTTTCCGGGGATATCACTCAGCGCAGCTTGTTCGTAATGTCGGAGTTAAAAATGAACCTGATATGATTAACACTGTGCGGGTTTCCTGGGGTTCTTTGAAGTATAATGGAGTCGGAAAATGTATTTATAGGGTTTTAATTTGTTTCAGTTATATTACGGTTTGGCACATAAAATATTTTTAACCGTATTATTATTTATAGAATAACAGTAAATAACGCTGTCATGTTTCTTGAACTTTTTTTTTTTTAAATAATAATAGAATTGGGAAAAGTGAGGGTAGAATTATTTTGCGGATAATTAATCATACCATATTGAATATAAAGGTGCCTGTTTCCTGTTGTAAAAAAACGTTCCGTTAGCATCTCAAATGGGTGACAATCTTTAAATATCCCAGCTTTGTATTTTTTGTTGGCTATTGTGTAATGAGTAACTGAGCACTCCAAATGGGACCTTGACTCGGAAACGCTTTACGCTCTAGAAAAATGGTTTATTAGAGGGAATTGTTGACTCTTCTTCAAGTTCAAATTTAATAATAAGTCTAAATAATAAATTCTAAACGTTATATATATATATATATATATATATATATTGTGCCATTAGCGCCGTCATATATATAATTTTGTGAAAACAGTGATTTTAGTTATTTTTCAAATATAAAATGAAAAATATAAACTTTCAGTCACCTAACTGGGTAATATAATTGGAGTTAGTTGACCAGACCTCGTATTCAAAATTAATTACCTGAGTATAGCACCTTATCATAAGGTTCTCTCTAAATGAGAACCTTATGATAAGTGGAAGCAATTGGCTTACACAGCTTAGAATGGGCCACTCTGTCATTTGAAGAGAATCATTTCTTGCTATAAGCCATTACTATAAACTATACAGGTCTGTATACTGTGTGGTGTGCTAGATAGTGTAGACAATACCTAGCTCCGAATGCCTGGTTTCCTCAGGCTCCCCTTAGAACTACACCAAAAGATAATATCTACAATGAGCATCGTGAGTTTGACTCAGGGCGGATGCTGTAAAACTTGGATACAACCGCCACTTAAAATTAATAGTACTGACAATGCTAATTTTATACTTTCATATATATATATATATATATATATATATATATATATATATATATATATATATATATATATATATACATATATATATATATTATTTATTCTTGCAGATGAACCAAAATATATCTAAATTCTCTCTGATCTTAGGAGGTATAGAGTAATAATGTTAAAACGTTTAGGGTAGGTCTAACATTTAATGGGGGTTAGTAAAATTTTAGTGGGGCATTCCATAGCTTTTATAAAAAATTGTTTGGTTTGGACGTACCAAAAAATAATAAGTAAAGATGGAATGGTTGGGATTCGGCTAAATAAACCTCAATATGATTTTGTTTTAAAAAATCTATATTTCGGACGTTTCGGCTACTCATTGGTAGCCTTCGTCATCTAAAATGACAAAAAAAGAAATTAATACAAAAACAAAAAAAATTATAATTGTGATAGGTAACAGAACTATAGGTACAATTAACTTATAAAAGGACATATCGTCTTAAATTCTTAGAATGAAAAAGTAAATAGGTACAATAATTACTATTAAAATCAATTATTGTACCTATTTACTTTTTCATTCTAAGAATTTAAGACGATATGTTCTTTTATAAGTTAATTGTATCTATAGTTCTGTTATCTATCACAATTATAAACTTTTTTTTGTTTCTGTATTAATTTCTTTTTTTTGTCATTTTAGCTGACGAAGGCTACCAATGAGTAGCCGAAACGTCCGAAATATAGATTTTTTAAAACAAAATCATATTGAGGTTTATTTAGCCGAATCCCAACCATTCCATCTTTACTTATCACCTCGACGGCTAACTATCTAATCATCATGACAAAAAATAATGTTTTGTTGTAGAAGTGCCCCTGAAGAGGTGCGAAAATATGCACGAAACATGTCGGGCCTAGTAAATAGTAAGTAGTGTGTACTAATATATTACTCTAAACCAATTCTCTAAACTGGGATTAATTGAATTGCAGTATATATATATATATATATTTGTATATATTTATTTATATATATATATATATATTTATATATTTATATATATATATATATTTATATATTTATATATATTTATATATTTATATATTTATATATATATATATATATATATATATATATATATATATATATATATATTTGTCTGTTCGCTCATTTCTGGCTTTCCTAATGGTCCGATTGTGATGAAATTTGGTACAAAAATCCGTCGTCCAATTTGAAAGGTCAAGTTCGTTAACCAGCAGAATCCGCCCACTGGAAGATGGCGTTTGGGGCGAAATTCGCACAAAAAAATTCGTAACGCTTACGTTTTTGAGTTCATAAGCTTGTAAGTACTCGTTTTATAGGCTTCTTGTGCTAGGAAAACGAATGAAACCATTTTTAAGGCGATAGCTTTAACCGTTTTCAAGAAAATTGGAAAAATATTTTTTGAATACCGTTTTTGGTTTGGGTACTTAGAATCATGGGATTCAGTTGAAACATTTTCTGCATGTTCTACTTTCATTAAAACTAATATGTTGAAATTTTGGTTACGATTGGAGTTTAGGAAGGGTTAGAAAAAAATATCTTATTAACAGACATAAAAAGTTTTGGTAACTTTGTATACTTTCCTTAATATCTCGAAAAAGGTTGAGAATCTTGGGGAACGGAAGATGACCATTAGAAAGCTCACTAAATGCTCTACAAAAATGGTTCTGATGAAAGTTTTGATTAGGCGATGTCAATCGGAGAAATAAGTGCTTGAAACTTTAAAGTAATTGATTTCGCTTATTCGAACTGTTCTTTTTGTCTGTTTTATTCCTTGTTATTTTTAAATTGCTTAAAGTCAGATAATGTATTTGACAATAAAACAGATTAAGTAAAATAAGAAGATAAATTTATTGTTAGAAATGTAGCGTTCAAAGAGAGAGATCCCAAGGCTTTCCAAATGCCTCTGAGCGGAGGCCTTTCTGCCCGACTTATGGGATAGCTGACCCATACAGGTAAGATTGTAAATCAAGACCTTTCAAGACTGGTTTGTTTGAGATTTCATTTGGATAGCTGTTTCGCTATTGATCTAAACAAAGTAATAACTGTTTCTATTCTATGCCTTCATAAACACTAGAGATAAGAACGGAACCGCGCTAACATGACGCAGTTCCTGCGAATCGGACTTTTTTTTTTATGTGTTGTCAATCAAAAACTATGATTTAACTAAATATAAATTCAATTTATTTCTTCAAAATTTTTGTGCCGTGGTAATAGAGATCATTTCTTAATGATAATTGTATTGATTAACAGTATTTTTAAAAATAATATATAAACTTCCCTCACTATTATTAATGAATAGAAATTAATTATACTATATAATGCCTTTTTTCTTTGTTTATGCTGCCTTTAACCATATATAATTTTCATCAAACATAAAGATCATTTCTAAATAATAATTTTATTGATTATGTTAAGGGATTTTTACCTTTAGATTTCTAACCATCCTGGATAAGTAATAATATAATTATATTATAGGCATTATTAAATTTATAATTTAGGAAATAACGGATTCCACGTGCTACTCCTTGGCATTTAATATATTGGGATTATTTTTAATATTATTCCAAACATAATTTGAGGGCGGGTTCTGGAGGAGTGCAAACATTTCGTGCGCTCTGATGGTTTTATCTTCTTGTGTAGTCGTTTGAGGATTGAATTCAGGGCCAAGACCGTGCCTACGCCCTCCCACCCTTTAATTAATTTAATGGGTACCTGCAAAGGGGCAAAATAAGGCGACCTGAGCATAGTACTAACTGCACTATCTCCCTATTGTGCCTTATAGTCAAGAGTCAGATATCCTTATAGTATCTGCCTGTTGGCCTGCTACTGGACTGATTTTTTTTTTTTTTTTTAACTGAGCCATAATTAGTTCCTTTAACAATTTTCCAAAATACAGAAATTCTGTTGAACCAGGCTTCTAATGTGCACATGTACACCCCTCTTTAATAGTGCAACAATTAGGTTTATAAATGTTAAAAGGACTGTGTAATCCATGAGCATAACTGCATATTTGTTAATTGGGAAAGCGGTGCCTTTGAAATGCTCCAGCTCCTTTGTACTGTTGGTTTTTACATTAAGTTAACGAGGCTTGTATGTAAAGGGGAGGTTGATATTGACTTTTATCCGGCCTGTGTGAAATTATTAAAGTATCTTTATTTGCTAATAATCCTTTTAATCTCCCTTATTAGCTAGCAAATGTTAGCTCTTTCAGCTAAACGTTGTCAATTTCAATATTTTTTCATTATATTGAAATTTACAACGTTTTCGAACATTTTTTGTTGAGAAAATATTATGATTATGACGACTATGATTATATTATGACGACTCAAACACGCGCACACGATCATCTACAGGTAGCCTGGCGCTAAAGGACTAGATATCGATACGCCGAAAAAAACTAAAACCAAAAAATTGTATAAAAAAAAAATCATGATAATGTTATATGTACTAGCTTTCTGTTTTGTAATCGAGCTTTCTGTTCCGTGTTGAGTTCAATGTTTTGGAATATTTTGTTAAAAGTAAACTCTCAACATAACAACTTCAATTTCTTATTTCTTTTTTCTATTTATTATGTGGTTTACAAGTTTCGTGCCACTTGACGCCTCTTCAGGAGCAACTTAAATTAGTACATTTCACTTCAGCCACAGCTGACCTAAAGAAGGACCACATCTAAACCAGTTTAGCCTAATTTAATTTAAGTTGCTCTTGAAGAAGAGTCAATTGGCGCGAAACATGTAAATAAATTAATAAGAAATTGAAGTTGTTATAAATATTACCTTCTAACAATTTAAAAGACACACACACACATATATATATATATATATATATATATATATATATATATATATACATATGTATATGTGTGTGTGTGTGTGTGTGTGTGTGTGTGTGTGTGTGTGTGTGTGTGTGTGTGTGTGTGTGTGTGTGTGTGTGTGTGTGTGTGTGTGTGTGTGTGTGTGTGCGCGCGCGCGCGTGTGTATGTGTGTTTGTGTGTAATTCTAGTTTATTATAAAAATAACAAGATAGGAGTAAGATGAAATCACTATAAAAGTAGCTACTATACCATTCTGTAATAATGGCGTATAAACTATCTTTGTTTGATATAATACTTCTCTATGAAAATGAAAATGGTTTTTCTCTTATTTACAAAGGGAATGTTTATGGAATCCATAAGAGTGAAGGTTATCCCAATCTAGGAGAACAAACAAGTCTTGGTTTATTGGAATAGTTTTGTTTATTATCTCTGATCGTTATCGATGCTAATCATTGGCCAAATCGTGCGAGTAAAAACAACATCTGCTCAGCTGACTCATTGATCGATTCCTCACATACTGTCCGAACTTCTTGATAAGATAAATTGGTTTAAACTCCTTTATTCCACGTTACAGTTTTTTCCAGTCATTACCACATAAGTAATATTTATTCATTTTTTCACATTTACACGTGGACAATGTACTGCATTATGTAATTATTAGGTCATTATTATTTCCCGATATGCTTATCGTCAAATAGATTCACTTGATTATAATTTGTAACACACCTCTTTCCGAAGGACTGTAGGTTTTAAGGTTGCTATTTTCTCATTTCAGGGCTCGCTGGTTGCACCCTGGATCTCGGCACTAATGGCCAAGAATTATGTCGATGCGCCGTAAAAAAAAAAAAAAAAAAAAAAAAAAAAAAAAAAAAAAAAAAAAAAAAAAAATTATGGTTGCTCTAATAGAAGGATTATATAAACAATATCTTCTAATCTTCATCGATGGTACCTACTAAATAACAATTACAACCCCCCCCCCCCTTAAAATCTCTCTATCTCTCTGTCTTTCTATATATATATATATATATATAAATATATATATATATATATATATATATATATATATATATATATATATATATATAAAAGCATTAAAAGCATATTTCCTAATCAAGGGTTGAGTTTAATTACAGTATCGAGTTTAGAAAGAAGGCAGTAATAAATCATAACTGACCAAAAGTAACTTATTTACATTAAAACATTGATGGCTCAATCTTTTATTGAGTTTTAATTTTATCAATTTTACCTTGTACTTTTATCACGATTTCCTTTTTTATAGGCTTTAATGCTTCCTGAAGTAATCAAAAATGATATCCAAGAGAGTTTATGTTACAAAACAGTTTTTAAATGTGCCAAAATTTCGATTTTTCGACTAAAGTCCTGATACATTTCAAAAATTAAAAAACATTTTTCTTGTTATATTTATTTCAAAAAATTATAAAAAAAAAGAGAACATTTCAGTAGATTAAACTTTTAATTCGATGACCTCAAAACTATGTTTTTATAATCGGGCGATACGCTAGCGCTTTCAATTTGCACTCGAGCAATTTCAAATTGGCAAACTCAAGATTTCAGATAGATCATATTTGCTAGTAAAGTACGTTGGATTTTCTCGATTCATTGAATTATAAAGGTTTTATGACCGATTTCCGACGGATTTTTAATAGAAAATGAAGAGTTGTTCTCCATTTAAAAAAAAAATTACTATTTCTTAAAAATCCTACGTACTTTGCTACATGTTACCTTCTTGATTCAAAATAATTTTAGTTTATTGTTCTAGATTAAATATTATCGCAGTTTTTTTACCGACTATCGCCCGTGAAAAAAGAGGGTTTCAATTCATAAGACACAACGCCGCCATTTTGATTTCACAGAATGATGAATTGAATAATGTTGATTTATTTGTTATCCATAAATTGGAGAATATGACTTTGATTTTGATACTACCCCTTTAAGACAATACTGTAATGTTCTGAGAATTTATTTTTAGCCATGAGTGAAAGCATATTTTGAAATGTTTCCCCGTTGAAATACATTCCTTATCTTTTTATCTCGTGCGATAAGACCTTGTCAAGTGATCGATCATTTTATTCCGATCATGTGGACGGAGAACGAGTTGAATGAACCCGAATGTCTATTTGGAGTGAATGGTTTTTGGTTGGGAATTGCCGTAGTTTCAATTTCAAATGCCATTAGGAAACTTGTGGGTAGTTGGATTTCTCTTTCTCTTCTCCAAGATGGATGGTGGATATTTATTCTGCAAGGCTAAATACAAAATTGTTTCTTTTATTTCAGTGTTGTTTATTTTTTTAGTAAGCAACTGAAATATACAATAACATTAGTAGCTAGTCAAGGGATGGTTGGGATTCGGCTAGGAGAAGAAAACGTCAGATCTTCAAGCAGAAATCAATATTGGGCGTTTCGGCTTGCCTTTGCCAGCCGTCTTCAGCTAATAAAAAAATATACATAATTACAAGTGAAAATAATCTAACATTCAGAAACCTTTTAAACATCATGGCAATAAATTAAGGACCGAACTTTTTTAAAAATGCAAATTGTGAAAGGGAAGTATTAGAAAAATAATAATGGGGATAAAAAGGTTTTCGGATCTTAGTATATTTTCTAAAATATCGTAAAAACGGTTCCGTAATGGTGGTAGGTGGAAGGTGACCATTGGAAAGTTTACTAAATTCCCTAAAAAAAAGGGTCAGAAGTAATTTTCAATGGGGCCATGTCAATCCCAGATGTAAGTGCTTAAAACAGCAAAGTTGTTAGTTTTGTTCTTTTTAACGGGTTTTGTCTCGGTTTACCCTACTTTTTAAGACTTTTTTTGGGTTTCTTAATTGCATGTAACTGTAAAATGAGTATGTTACTAAACAAGGTACAAAAAGAAGCATTGTTATAGTGTTTCCAAGAGCGAACATTGAGAAAGAGGATGGAGTAATTCCGCTTAGGATACTATGAGTTTCCTGCGGTGCGCGCTTAAAATCCTATGTTATTTCTCTTTTAGATTTGTTTAAATTTTTTGTTTGTTTATTTTTTTTTTACACGAAGTTCAAAACCTACTAATTACTGATTTTTCCTTTACTAATGACGCTAAGGATATGAACGGAACCGCGCTAAGATGACGCAGTTCCTGCTAGTCGGGCTCTATAATTTTTTCATACTTATTAGGCACATAATTTTTTTATAGCCGATGTTTACTTTTTTAATTATTCTATTTGTTAACGTTCTTTATATAGATTTTTATATTTACGTTCTAAATATAGATTTTCACGAAAATCTGATTGTTGGTCGTAGCCGAATCCCATATATTCCCCGACTTCTTTTCTGATTTTATAGTTAGTTTAGGAAGTAAGTTAATTCCTAAAGAGATACTTAGACTGTAGTAAAAGTTCTATCTCTAAATGGATAGATAGATATACAAAAACGCAGGACGGTTTCATATGCATCATCTACAAGATCTAAAATGTCTAGGCATAAACGTTCAGGTAGAAATAAACTTCAATTCACTTGCTAATATTGTCAGACTAAATAATAAAACTATCACACGCTACTCAAGCAATAACAGAAATTAAGAATAATCAATTTGTATATTAGGCCAACACTCATTTACCAAGCTAAAGCTAAATTAAGGAAATTCTATCCCTGCAAACAGATTTCAAAGTCGAAAAGTCATATGCTCCCTGAAATTATATTAAATTAGCATCTTCTATAGGTTACTTTGGGAGAGCTTAAATTGTTGGATAATGTAATGGTTCCTCGGGCTCATCTAGAGGTGTTTCCTTAAATCAGGCCCAGGACCTCCCATGATTTTGATGTAGTTTAAACATCCAAAACTAATGACAGATATATATTGTGAAAATGTGCAATAATCGGCCATCAGGGGCTAAAAATAGAATTATGCCTCTTGCGGTCGTAGTTATTGTTTTATGAATGTAATTGTTCATAAAGAACGATGTGGTCGACTATGATTATGGACCTGTAATTCTTATACTTTGCAAAAAAGGCAAACAGCTTATAGAATTAACGTTGCCGCCCGTAGGAGTTACCTGATGTCGAGACATTTCGGAGATATCAAAGGTCACCGGTTCCAAATGCAACAACTGATGTTAGTAGCTATACGAAAAGGCTAAATGTTTTTTAATGGATTGAATATTGTAGTTGCGATTTAGTAACCGTGAGTGAAGGGATGTCGAGTGTGGAGCTCTGCTCCTGATGGTAACCCATTGTCTGTGGAGCACCCTACAAAGCCCCCGAACAGCTGCTCACGAGACAATGCCCACTCATCTAGGAGTTCAGCTCCATTTCAATATCAAAACAGCTAAATAGAACAGATTTTACCTAGGCCCTGTTCCTTTTGCCTGCACCCTATTGACAAATTCGTAGGGCAACCAAACGTAAAGTTTTTTGGCTCGCTTACCACTTGGAGACACTGCAAGCTGAATTTTAATACTATTTATTTATTATTTGAAGCGTATTATTTAAAGCGACATGAAGGATGTTATCTTAAAAACATTACGTTTCCACGAATATTAAGTGATATTTTCATTTAAAACCCTATCTCACTACCTTAAAACATACACAATCAAACAAGCTGGTTTCCTAGTGACCCAAGTTAAGAAGACGCTGCTCATTGAAGCGGAACACTGATTAAATGAAATTAATTATTTTTTTTGTTTGCACTCTAAATATTATAGGTTTGCTAAATTCGTATGGAATCATGGAACAAATTACGTTTTAAACACCTAAACCTAAACGTCACACCATATTACAAAATCGCTGAAACATTGTTGGCATTTCTGCATTGCTCTGGTGTAATCTCTTCCCAGGCCCATCTTATATGACGGATAAGGTGCACTCTTCACCCAATGGGCTCCCTATAGACCATACCTTTAATGTGTCCTTTTGCAACGAAATCCGAAACGAGTTCAATTCCGTATGTCCTTATGGGTCGAATAATTGTTTTATATATTGTAAGTTTGTTTTGAATCGATAATTTAGATGAGGGTCCAAGGAGTCGCCTAAGTAGTCCGTATCTTTTGTTCAGTTCTTGTCTTTTCAGTCTTGTGTGAGGGTTCCATGTCAGTCGGCTGTCAAGGTATAATCCTAGATATCGAACCTCGCTGGATACTGGTAGTGGAGTGTTTTTGAAGCATACAGAAGGACATGATCTCCGGTTGAGAGTGAATGTTACCTGTTTAAATTTTTCCGGGTTGATTGTAACCATTGTTTGGTAAACGGTTTTCTGTTAATAAAAAAAATTCATTAAACCGCAAGGTTCTCCTCACTTGGGGAAATTTCTAATTACCCCATATTCCTAATTATTCTCATTGGATGATGACATAGTTTTGGTCTAATATGTTGAAATCATTATTACTTGGCTTCATGTTTTTTTTTCTTGTGAAAAATATTTCTGCTCTAATAATTTTTTTTTTCACTCAATCGAGATAAACATTTTTTAGTTTTTTGGTTTTCGATGGATTTACTTCCCTGAACTAATGTTTGCCAATTTTTTTTAACATCCATTGCGATCCAGAAATCCTTTTTCTCGAATGAGATGACCGAATTCCCAATCGATCCCTTGTGAAAGCTGGTGAATTCATTACCCGGCCACCGGCTTTACATTCAACAAAATGTCAAGAATTATTAACTAATCAACTAGCAACGTTTATAAAAACACCGAGTCTATTACAAGAATTTCTTGTTTACTATACGATCTTTTGTTTATTATCTAGTTCAAGCGGCATATTTCAAACAAATGTGTATTCCTATGTGTTTGAATGATCTGTGGATTTCTTATCTGTTTTAGGTAAATTAGTTTCATATGACACAGCTTACTTTTTTTATTTGTCTTCGTAAAATGTTTTTTAGAAGTTCCATTATTAGTTTAAAGTATCGCTTATAAATAATTTTGTCTATTTTGCAAGCCCTTGCTTCCACAAAATTGACAATAGTGGACACTATTATTATTTGTTTATAATTTTGAATTTATAAATAACGTAGAAAATCTGAGATGGGGGTCTCCCTTTGGTCTAGTGTCTAACGTAAAGGTGTCGGGGTTCGAATCCCGCTGTTAATAAAAGAAGAAAAAAAAGTTTAGATATCCGAAAAGAAATGCTAGAGAATGCGGAAGGATACAAATCCGGGTGACCCCGTTACCTGTTACCACATTCCGGCGTGGCCATTATAGCTGATAACGACTTTTATATTTAATTTTATACATAATTTATTAGTTGAAGCTTAATAATGGTTGACTGCTAGGAGTCAAAGGAGTCTGGTGACCCGACCCTATTGAGGTAGGTAGAGAACGTGTTACTACGCAGGGGCGGCGCCTTTGCTCGAATGCTCTAATAAACCAATCTAAGCGGACCGTTAGGGCACCACTGGGGGCAGTTTCTTCTCCGCTTCCTCTCTCTTCTACAATTCACGTAGCCAATTCTTACACTCGTGGAAACGAGTGTAAAATTCTGAATTTGTCTTTGAGGCTTAGGATCTTAACTGGGCTATTTTAAATATGTAATATACAACAAAAACTCGGTTATTCAGGATATATCTATGATGGAAACTATAGCATTAAATCTTCTTCTATCCTTTTTCCGGTACATTGACTGCACTGCCAAGGTCATTTGCACTGTTTTATATTATTTTTTTGAACAAATCAATTTGGATAGACGTATTGTCTTTATTTAAATCTGCTCTTTTCCTTCAAAACAAATTTTAACGACCATAGAAAGTAAATAACCGCTTGTTTAAACTTATATATATATATATATATATATATATATATATATATATATATATACAATTTAAAACTATAATTAATTCATATAAATAACAAAATAATTAGTATAATAAGTACAGAGTCATGGAGCAATATAAATATTTATATAAGAAAAGGAAAATTATATATAAAAAATGATATCAATTACTTATTTATATTTATATAAATTTCAACGTCCATGTATTATTGACACCGAATTTTAACGCGGGTTATTTATAGGTTACCACCCTTTCCAACCAGAAGCCTTCTTTTTTCTTTCTTAGAAAAGCCACAATCCCATTATTAATATAAATAAATATTTATTTTTCATTTACCCATTTTTTAGCCATGTGGTCGTAGGTATATTTATGTAAAATGTTTAAATATTATATTGAAATGTGATTTTTATCTGCGGTAAATTATGTAAGTAGTGTTGGATGAGTAGGGTTTCACTTAAAAACGTTAAACTCTTAGCAAGTTGATTTTTCTTTTCTCTCCTTTTAATGCGAATGTGTAAGAAGCGAATGACCTTGTCAAAATAACTTCTTGAATGCTCAAAAATGTCTCTTGCATTATTTTCGGTCCTGGTCCATTTCTTTTGTTTGTCGTCCATACTATATAGTATGTGTGCTGTCTTAAACAAATCAAATGAAGTCAAAGCGTGTCATCTACAATGCTTTGTTAAATGTTTTCGCGTTCAGGTAAGGTAGCCATATTAGTGTAATGTTATAATTCTGTAGTCGGCAATTATTACTATAGATTTTCGTAGTTTTTGGGTGAGTATGGAACCTAATTAGTCTGTAAGTCACATCTCTTGGTTCCGGCAAGTCTGAATTATTTTACTATGGGAGAAAAAAAAAGATATATAATATACCTATATATAAAGCCTTATTTCAATATATATGGCTTCTTATATTTCAATGCTTTTGAGTGAAAAGGTGAAGCAGCTTGCCTCTCGAAGATGGAGCTGCTACAGAACTCCCAGTCATTAGTGGAGCTGTTGGCGTGACTCTACTTATCTCGAAGGAAATGTTTTTTGGCAGGCAAGAATAAGGAAAACAACTACAGCTGATGGAGGTCCTTAGTAGGAAATTTAGATAGGAATTCATTCGAGGAGTCCCTGATTGAACAAGTTGGAGTTTCGAGGGAACTTTGACTCTTGGAAACCAACTCAAATATGTCTCATATTTTGCCTCAGTTCTAAGCTCTCGATGACATATTACTTACTTAACTTAATCTTGCTAGTATGTAATTACATGAAACTTGGAGATTTGGTTTAATCCAGTGATTTATGCCTTTAATTTTATTTAAACATATTTAATGATTTTCTGAATTAACGTAGATGTATAGGAGAGTGCTTAGAAAATCGTAAATCCCTAACAATGGCGATTTAACAGGTTCAACACAGAACACCGACTATTAATATCCTTCACAGAAACAGTCAGCACTACAATCTAAAAAAACAAATATCTGAATTTCCACCGAAATGAGAAACAAAACTGTAAGTAATCAACCGGTTGATTGTATGCACAATTATAAAACAAAAATTATCTTGTTACGACCTCAGGAGGAGACAATGTGGCTCTTTTACGTCCCTCCTCCCCTCTCCTAACTGATGTAAGGGGAGGGCGCCACACGTCTGTACCAGCGCCGCTGCAGCGGCGCGCTCCAATATTACTTTACCTGGTCTTCTGGACATGGGCGTATATAAGAGGGGGCTGTAGCCCCCTCCTCGAAATTTTGTTTTGTTGAGAATATTTCATAAACAAAAGTCCTATAAGAACGAAAAATTTCTTCTACATTTACCCTGGTCTACTAGGTGCCCAGAGGACCTTAAAACCCATTATTTTACTCTAAAATATGTACAATTTTCCCTACAACTCTAATGCCTAAGTGCTCTAAGCCCCTCCCCCCCGAAATTATTTTCTATATACGCTAGTGCTTCTGGAATGAACACTGAAAAGCGCGCGAGAAAAGCAGCATAGACGGCAGGGGTTCCTCCAATGGACGGAACTTAAACGCCTAGTTTTTTAGTGAATTACTTTTGAGGTCGAAATATATGAATTTGAAAATAGCATTTAAAATGTGTGCCGATTTATTTAAAAGATATGAAGTCTAGTGGGTGAAGCCAAACGACCTCCAGGATTATGTGAAGGGTAAATCAGTGAAGTTACGAGATGTTTGCAGTGGTACAACGCCAGACTTTCACTTTCATCCTGATTAGCATCGAATTTTTAAAATCTTACAAACTTTAAGTGTCAAAAACCCGAGAGATTGCCACATGCAGGACAGCAATGTGGCGTTTAGGCAACTTATTCGTTAGATTGGGATCGGTCGCTCGTTCTTGGCAACTCGCAAAGATCATACAATGTTACTGCTTCTATGTGTCCAACGATTGTACCTGAAACATGGTGGTTACGCGGTGACGACGGATATTTAATATGTTTTTGATATAACATGATATAAGTAAACCGATACTATAAGGCAAATGGGATGGGAATGAAAACAGAACCAAATCCCTTCTTTGACAAAGGATGAGATTGCTGGGAGAGGCTGCTAGCTAGATGGATTGACGGCAAACATTCTGGAATTATTGGAGAGATTCCTGGAGTGGTTCCGGAATTCCAGAGCCCATTACTTAACAGAGTCTGAAGGACTTGGAAGGAGAGACTGGACAACTTCCCCCCTTCTTGATTGTCTTTCGGATTCCTCAACGACAGCTCTAAAAGCAGAATTAGCTATGCCTTTTCTAATTCGAGCAAAGTCCCAAAAATTAATTATCTGAACCGGCCGTCATAAAGTCCACTTACAGTGAACAAAGTTAGAGACTAGCATAACTAGCACAACTATCTCTGGCGAAAATTACAATATTCGGAATTGTTGCAAGCATGTCTGCGTTAGGACCATTAATTAATTACAATAACCCACTACAGTGAACTCCAGGTACAAAGCTTAATTAAATGAATAAACGTAATTAATCATTTACGCAAATTTAGCGCATTATCCAAATAGGTGGATGGTCAATAATACTTCAATATACACTGCCATACTAGTAATTTTACTTCCCTACATGTTTCGCACCGTATTGGTGCATCCTCAGAGGAACATGTTTTATACACTTCAGCTTCAGCCTCAACTGGAAGAGGAAAACCTTCCATTAGTAGGGCCACGTCGAAACTGGCCCATGACTAAACGAATCCAATATGGTGGAAAGCAGTCAACATGTCATATGTTTTAAATTAATTTATTTAATTGGTAAATATTGCTTATTCAAATTTTCAGACGGGTCAATCAGCATCAATTTTCCGAACTGATGTTTCACCGGTCTTGCTTGACCTTGTCCCAGGGTATATCTCTTAGAGAACTGCTCCCGATATCCTTACACTAATGTTAAGCCATATACAAATTTTTAGACGTAAGTTCAGTCATTCCCCGGTAATAGAAAATAATTATGGCTTTTCCGGTAGCTATTTTCAAACGTCCCAGGCTAGGTCAGGAAGAGAAACAGATCTGTTATTGTAAAGTTCCCTAAAATATATTGAATCCAGCCAGATATTCGATCATGGCCACTTTTTGCTGCTTGGACTATGTGCTCCTAGTTGAGCAAGCAGTCGGAATACCCTATATGATTCCGACTGCTTGATAGCAGTGCGGCATACGCGTAAGCTTCTTCTTCTTATCGCGCCATTTATAGTGCGGTGAGTTAACCGTTCTGATGTATATGCTTACTAATTTTACAGTGCCTTTAGCTTGTTCCTAAGTCTCTCTGAGAATTGTTGTGTCAAGCAAATAGTTTCTAGCTCTTGGACTAACATGTCTCAGCCGAACCTTAAAAACCTTTTGCGAAATTTTGCGAAGGAGTATGGAGTCAAGGCAGCACAATATAAATTGTAAAATAAATTACAACAAAACAAAAAAAGACTGCTCCCGGGACCGGGGGCATTATTAGTGTCAATCCACTTGTATACCTCATTTAAAATGTGTTTTATGTTTCTATTGATTTTTTAGAACTAATTTCTAACTAATGTTCACTTTACCTGTTTAGTAATAACATAATTCTTCTAATGTTTTAACAACAAATTGTTCTTTTAAAAAAAGTTGATTTGTATTTATAGACCTATCATTTATCTTACTGGTAAACCTTTTTTCTGTGCATTAATTCCGTTTTTTCTTCGTTTTTTTTTGCCATTTTAGCTGACGAAGACTACCAAATAGTAGCCGAAACGTCCTTAATATAGATAAAAAATCGTAATGATGTTTCCTTAGCCGAATATCAACTAATCCCTGATTGCTTATAAATTAGAAGGTTTTAGCGCAGCAAACAATGTAGATAAAACAAACATTTGAGAAACATATGAATTTTAATATGATAGAAACAAATTTTAAAATCACTGCATTTTTGATTTATTAAGCGTTCCTAGTCCTTTACATAAATCTACAGAGTACTAGAAGAAATTCATATGTGGGGCCGGATTACATTGTTTAATTTCTCCAGTGTATTTCGGAGTGACTTCTAAGACTACTTTGTTCCCAACTTGCTTGACTTTCCTTTGAAATTCAACGCATGTGCCTTTTCTGCTCATGACAGGTAAACATTGCCATTGAAACAAAACTTTGTGGTGTCGAGTGAAGAGAAATATGGTCAGAAATTATAACTTTTCCCCATCGTTCCAGTGCTGAGAGTGTTTGGTGGGCTTGAATGTTTTGTTTGCAACAGTTTCCCTCGTATCTATAACTACCGTAATTATTGTGAATCCTCATCGCCTTTTCGGAGAAACCATTAACCAGGAATAATTAAGATTTTCGTCTGAGATGCGCAGCGTACATAAATAATAATAATTATATATGACATACTTAGAAGTTTCTATTTTCTCTAGTTATATTCTCTAGAATTATCTTAGTATTGGTCTGTTTTTATTTATAGCTATTTCTTTTTGTTGTTTTTTTTTTTTTTTTTTTTTTTTTTTTTTTTTTTTTTTTTTTTACTAATTTGAATAATTGAATTTATATGTAATGTAGTATAATTACCATTCATATAAATGTTCTAATGTATTAATTAATATAATTGTACATGTTTATAATTTTTTATTGTATAATTGAAAGTATATCTAATAATTTTATTGGTCGAATCGCCTCGGTTGTGAATACTTATGGAAAAAAAGGAAGTAAAATGAATGTTTTGTAACCTGTAGGCTAATGTATACCAACACCTCTCTCAATAAACGAATTAATAAGGTTTGGGTTTTTTCGTATTTATTCTGATGATTCTAAACATTCTTTGAAAACGAAATAATGTTATAAATTATTTATTAATTCCTTAAGAAATAATAGAATATTTTTAGAGTTAATAAAATATTGTACACTAATTATTATATTATATAGTATTGAGACACGTAATTAAATTAATTTTATGATGATTAGATAGTTAGCCGTCGAGGTGACAAGTAAAGATGGAATGGTTGGGATTCGGCTAAATAAACCTCAATATGATTTTGTTTTAAACAATCTATAGATTTTTTAAAACAAAATCATATTGAGGTTTATTTAGCCGAATCCCAACCATTCCATCTTCACTTAAATTAATTTTATTTAAAAGTTAACGCCCATTTATACATAACATAT
This sequence comes from Gonocerus acuteangulatus, assembly GCA_946811695.1. Lineage (NCBI taxonomy): Eukaryota > Metazoa > Arthropoda > Insecta > Hemiptera > Coreidae > Gonocerus > Gonocerus acuteangulatus. Next base: position 95,603,588 of record OX328124.1, on the reverse strand, counting down.
ATTTATAGGATGGTTTTAAAGTTATATCTCAACTTTTTTGTAGAATGTAAGCAATTTTGTTTGGATCATTTCTGCGACGTCTAACTACTTATGCAGTTAGGACAATTGCAGTATTTAATTAACCTGAGGATGGTAAATCTATCTTCATTAGATTCACTAAATTTCGCTTGAAATATTGGAAAGGATTTGAAATAATGTAACTAATTTCAGAGATGTGGAGTGTACATATTTGAATCACTCTGGAAACCCATTTCTTCTGAATTAATGATACTCAATGTATAAATTAACAGAGCCCTGTCTTTTGAATTAACTCCACCATATTTATAGATTTTTTGGGGAAACATGTGTTTTCTTTTACTGATTATTACGTTCTACGTTCATTTTCTCCTAAAATACTGTTATCATATGAGGAGCTTAGTATCAAAGTTGGACAACTCCACTTTTGCTTTTTTTACAGGAGAGGCAAAAAACCATATCTACTGTATTGATGTCAGTATCATGGTGATTTTTTTATATGTTACTCTTATAGGCCTCAGAAACATTATTTCAAAGGCACTACAAAATTATATGAGTATTAAGGCCGTAATTACACTTTAAATAGTGGAGTTGTCCATGTTTGAAACCAAGTCATGGAGTTGTCTGTTTTTGAAACCAAAGGGAGCCATTTGAAAATTGAACCTATCCTCTTTTGAAACCAAACAAATATGAATTTGGTATGCTCGAGGGTGTTTTAATATAATGTAATTATGTCTAATGTATTATATCAAAATTATATAGTTAAAAATTACATGAAAAATGTTATTTGAATACAGTTTGACAAAACTGAAATGAAACTAAATTATCCTTATTTTATTAGGTTTAGAAAAAAAGTGGTACTTAGCTATCCTCTTCGCTCAGTTTTACCTATAACTACATATATTGAAGTGGCTGTAATATAATTTTAATCGCCGTACTCAGCCATACCTGTGCACAGCTAATAAAATAAAGTTATCAATTAGCGATGCGATTATTTTATGAAAAACGAGTTAACCATTATTATTTTCTGCAGAGAGTTGTTGAAAAGATTTTAATAGCAAATAACTGAATATTAACGATGAGATATATTTAATATCTAGTGTGAAACTGTCAATATTTATTTGTTATACGCGAAAATTTAAATAAAGAGGAATATGTCGAGAACAGTTACCAGGACCACCTGAGGTCACCTGAGGTCTTGAAAATATATTTGGAAGGATACATAGCTCTACCACTTGAGTAAAGTATGAATATTTTAAATTAAATACCGGCTGTTTTTCACGGTTGTTGTTATATAAAGCCCGTTTATTAATAAAATAATTATTCTATAGAATTGGTAGTGGTCTCATTCGACTCGGCACAAAAGAAATTCTTCAAAAATCATACCTAAATCAGAAAGATTCAAGTACCTAGAGGTTTTGTCCCAAAATCCGGCATTCGGAACCACAGTGTGCCGGATAACAGCTAGTTATTAATAAGGATCATCGCTAAATGCACTTATTACAAGTAACTATAAACATTCAGCCATGATGGATTTGCAATGCATGTTGGGAGCAGATTGCAGGAATGCAAGCTTCTCATTGGCTACTGATGGAGTTGTCATTTTTTGAAACCAAACTATGTTGGAATTGTCCATATTTTGATTCTGAACGGTTGAAATAAACGCTATTTTACCTATTTTCTGTCCGTTTGTAATGAAAAACAGTTGTAAAATCGAATGCAGCATAAACATCCACTTAAGAATCGACAAAAATCTCAAAACTGAAAAAAATGGAGTTGTCCAACTTTGATACTAAGCTCCTCATATGTAAATTAATACTGGTTTAAATTAAGAATTTTGAATTATAATTTTGCTTTATATGTCGATTGAATACTGATGATTAAACTAGCTTGTGAAAGAGGCCCTGCGGTATCAATAAATAACTCTTGTTGCCCAAAACGGCCTTTGGTTTGTCCTATATCCTATTCATGGCTCACTACTTCCAGCATCACAAAATATGGATTAGATCATTTTCTAATGGGTTAATGACTGGTATCAAAAGAAATTTTCAATTTATTTGATACTACTCTATTTTAATCGTAGTTTTGCCCTCCATGTTTCGTACATTTTTGAATTATTTTAACAGTATGACTGGTATATTTAAATATTGTATTTACTTAACCCTTATTGAATATTACTACAAAAAATATAATAAATATTGAAAGTTATGTACCATGTTTTACCATGAGCTACCATACACATCCTACTTTTACTCCGCTATAAGACTAAGCAATCTATTCCGGTAGGCGTTAAGTCATCTGTTTTGAAATCAAATGGTTTGAGTAGGAATGACTGATTCTGGAGTTTTAAAATCTTATTCTCCTAATTTTTTTATATTTTAATATTGATATTTAAAAATCAACACACACAAAAATTAATTTCACAGCAAGGCATATGTTGCTATTTCAGTGTTCCTCCTAAAGCGCATTTTCCCGTTCGAAATTGGCGGGAAATATGGCACATGCGGCCTTAGCCTAACACCCCGTGTGAGCTGAAGCAGGTGTTAAATGCTTCATTTAAGCTCGGCTTTGTTTACTTAGTCGAGTGCTTTGATCCATGTGCTAATTGGGAACGAGGGATGTCCAACTAGAGATGTTGTTAGTAGTTTATTTGGAAATTTATCGTTACTGTTCGTTGAGAAAGTTTTATGAATGGTGTTCTATTTCGAATTTCATCAGTTGGATCCATTTTGCCCATAACCAATATTCATATTTATCGTGAAATCTTTCCCGAAACAATAGTTTTCTTTTTATATTTCGAGATATTTTAGGGACTTATTACATGTGAACTTATGGGCTTCCACATTTCCGAAGTCAATCAAAAAACTGATTTAATAAAGGTGGAATAATGAGACGATACATTACTCATATGTACATCACATACTTTTTATAAAATAAAAAGTTAAAACTTACCCAGGCCTTACCGAGATAGATAAAAGTCCGACTCAGGAATTACGCCATCTTGTCCCCAAGGAGATTTCTAATGGGACAGAAACAGTTCTTAGTTTATTTCCTGAATAATGTAAAAACGCATAAAAATGTAAAACGAATTCACAACGATGAATGTAATTTTAGGCGCCCCATCAGAAAACTAAAAGTATCCCATGCAGAAATTACTCCTTACACTTGAAGAGAAACCATTCAAAGGAGCGAAGTTGGCCCTTTAGAATTTAAGTACGGATTTCTTCGAATAAGGAGGCGAGGTTAGCTCAGTGGTAGAGCACTCGAGTAATAAACTGGAGGAATCAGGTTCAAACCCCGAGCGCGCACTAAAGTTTTTTATCTTTTAGTGTCGTCGTTTGAGGGTTGTATTTGGGGTCCCAGATCGTCACTGGGCTCATCCAGCCTTCATATATACTGGCATTATTGTCTAGAGGACCAAAGTAAAAGTATGTACAGGAAACTGACTACAGTAAAGGGGCGTCATGAGGACGCGAAAAATGTACAGCAAATAAAAGATTTTTGAAACATAGTGCGTAACGAATGAATTTTAACCAGGTGCCTAATAAAAATAAATTGTGATATTTGAGTTAACCATGCTGAGATATATTATTATCTACTAATATATAATTAGTACGTAATTTCATGTATATATTACATATTATGAAATCCAGTAGATCAAGTAAACAGTCTCTAACGATTTGGCGTGCAAAAATGTAATACCTATTCATACATTAACTCCGTTTAACAAGAGATAAATAATTGCAAAATTGTTGATAATTTCTGCAGATAAAAAAATGCATTTTCCTTGTTTTCCTATTTACCTTAATCCGTCGTATAAAGATTAGGCCGCCATCTCGAATCTCCCTGCGCTTAGTTACTAGCTGAAGGACATTTGATCCGCATTCTTCGCTTCTTTTCAAAAATAAAAACGAAGAAGAGAAAGGAACATAAAAGCGACCTCAAAGACTATGCGCCTGTATTCAAATGACTTTTTCAGTGTGGCCAATTAGGACAGGATAAATGGTTTGCATTTAAATTACCAGTGATGACATAAAGTATCGTTTGAATCTTGTTTAGTCACCTTTTCGAAAAGGGTGGCTTCGAAACATTCCTTTCTCCGTTCTCTCAATACACAAGCAAAAAAAAAAAAAAAAAAAAAATCTAAAAAAAGAAGAATGTTAGTCGCTTTGAAATCCTGTTTTTTTTTTTTACATTCCATTTTGTGCATCAAAGGCTTGTCGACCACTGGGGGATAGATATATTTGCAATTCAATGCAGCTCTCAGACCTTAAAAAAAAACCGAAAAAGTGTGCAGAATATATTTGTATAAAACGAGTTTGACGGAGTTAAAAAGAAATATTTTCAGACATGATACTTTTGCTTTTCATACTAATAGTGCATTCCAGTCGGTAACATTTTATTTCTGTCGGTTGACATTTTTCAAAATACAAAGATCTCACCGTTATTTGTTTGTTTCTTCATATATTCATAAATTTTATCCTAAAGTTTGTTTTATGAACGAGTTTTATATAATAAATTAATAGGAGCTGTGGTCTAGTGGATGTGACTGCTAAAACTAAATGAGAACAGACTTCTTGAGACAGTAGTATTTACTTGTTATGATATTACTCTAAATGAAATAATATTAGGATTGACTTTAATTTTGTTATATATTTTTTATCAATGAGATAAGATAGTTAGCCGTTGGGGTTATAATAAGTCAAGGGATTGTTGGGATTCCGCTCAGTGAGGACGTCAGATTTTTAGAAAAATCTATAATCCATACGTTTCTGCTACCATTGGTAGCCTTCGTCTGCAATGAATGGGGTTGGGGAAAGAACAAAGGAAGCAGTAACGTGATCATGGTGAAAATATAGAATCTACTCTATATTTTTATCATGATCACTTAATGTGACGTTTTTTCTCTTCGCAGAATCCCCAACCATTCCTTGACTTCATATATTTTTTTAGTGTTAGTTTTTAGTGTCGTTGGTGTTTATTGATTTTATTTGTGTAATAATTAACTCATTTAAGTAACATTTATATTTTATTTCTTGTAATTGGTTATCTTTAATGTATGTTTTGTTAAAATCAATGTAATGAATCAATTAAGGGTTGCAAGCATAAATAAATACGGCGAAGAATCTCTCTCTCTCTCTCTCTCTCTCGCTCTCTCTCTCTCTCTCTCTCTCTCACTCTCTCTCTCTCTCTCTCTCTCACTCTCACTCTCTCTCCATCTATCTCTCGTGTTTTTACTTTAATCTACTCTCTAAAAGTAATGAATTTGTAAATCACGTCGATAAAATTTTCCAAATTTGACATATAAAATAAAGGACACGTGTCGACTATTTGTCGATGCTGAATCACCAGAAAAAAAAATTGGCCCGATCGGTGATCCCAACACTGTATACTCCCCTTGTAATTCAATTACAAGGGTGCTTGAGAGAGGGAGTACGATAATTGTACGGTGAAATCACTATAATCTAGATATGATATTATCACGTGTAAATATGAAAACAAATTCAACTTGAATTGCTCATTTTACCATGAGTAAACAGATAATATAATCAAATACATCTTCTACTTAGAGGAAATGTTTTATGAATACATTTCTCTCCGAGATGGAGAATCTTTGAATTATTCACAGCCTAAGATGAGCATTGCATGAAAACTTTATGAATTTTAGAATTTAGGAGGTTTTGCCTCGAGACTAGGATCTATTCAAATTTTCATGTGAACCTCGCTCCAAGAAACTCCGCTAAGTTTCAAAATATCTATTTTATGTAACCGCATTTCTCCGCCGAACTCTTATTTTATCATTCTTGTAGAATTTAATGAAATAACTGTTTGACGTTGATTGTTAAAATGCTCGCAATATGGGACCTAGTCCTGTCAAAAGTTTAGTCATTTCTGTCAAGTGTTATACATAATACAAAAACAATATTTACACATTTCTTTCTTACATTACTTATATTTTATAGTGACCCAACCTTGTTCTGTCTAATATTTCCTGGCGGAAGGCCAATAAAAGAGCATTAAAAAGTCAATTCAATTTCTTTTATTGAAGCTCAACATGATTAACTCCTAGGTGCCGCTTCAGGGGCTAAAAAACTCACTAAACTAAAAATACAGCCTAATTACATTAAGGCGAACCTTACCGTACAATGGCCAAGTCAAACTGAGGTTACTGCTACGTATAGCGTTAATCTGCTATTTTTAATCGATAGATTCCAGAAAAAGATTAATCCATCATAATAAAATAATTTTTTTAGATGTTGTCTCTGGATAAAAAAATAATTTAATTTTGTTTAGTAAATGAATATCTGATTTTTTATTAACTGTTTTTTATAATATGGATGTTTTCTTTTATTATTTTCTTTCTTTTGCTACAATTTCGAATACATTCTTATATTTTATAGAATGGTTATTCAGTGCAGTTTTACTTTCCTGATCATCAACATTTTTCACGTGTTGTTTTATCCTCTTTCTGAGTAACTGTGACTCTCCAATATAAACCTTCTTACAATTTGCACAAATAATTTTATAAATATTATACTTGGTATCTTTTTGTGTTGTCCGGTTTTTTATTCTAGTTTAACTATTTTTTACTTAAATAATTTTTCCCACCTCCTTGCAAATATTATTAATTGTATTTGATAAAACTGGATTGTAGTTAAATGTATAGGCTTTTAGCACTTTCCTCCGAAGGAAAGTAGCTATTGAGGTTGGACTCATGACGGAATTTTTGAAAAATTTCTTCAAATCTTTATCGATCCTACCTAGTAGACACCGAAAATGACCCCCGTTAAAATTTATATATATATATATATATATATATATATATATATATATATATATATATATATATATATATGTCTGTTAACACGATAGCGGCCAGAGTTTTTGTTTTTTCGGCACGAAACTTGGTATATAGCATTCAATTAGCAAACGATTGAACGAGTTCGTTAACCACCAAAGTCGGTCCGCCGGAAGGGGGGGTTTACCCCGAACCCAAAACACTAATTTGACTATGTGAGCCGTAATATTTGTTATATTTCAACGAAACTTGGTATTCGTAGTGGTAATATAGAGAGAAAAGTGAGATGTAAAAATGAACTAAATCGGTTCATTAGAAGGGGGGGTTTACTCCGGACCCACAATACCAATTCGCCACTACCAGCCGTGATTTTTGGTATATTTCGATGAAACTCGGTATTCGTAGTGGAAATCCACAGGTAAATAACTGTTGTAAAAATAAACTAAACCGGTTCATTAGAAGGGGGGTTTACTCTTGACCCAAATTCTTAATATACTCATACCGGTCGTAATTTCTGCTGTATTGTAACGAAACGCGGTATACGTCGTGGGTAACTCACGAGAAAGAAGTGTTGTAAAAATGAGCTGAATCGGTCTTTCGGAAAGCGGGGGTTTAATTTGTAATATATTTCAATAGAAAAGCCCGTCAGACGTAGGTTCACAAAGCCGCCGCAAGGAGCGCTTTCCACCACTAGAGTGACTGTATCCTGTTCCTGCGTTAGATCAAAATACGATAATATGAGGTTTTTTGTATTTATTACGTAGTGTAATAGGTACCATGTGTAAACATAACTCTGGAAACAAATTATTAATTGATCAGTTACTCATAACAAATTTAAAAGAGAACTATTCATGTTTTTATTTGATTTATGTAGGATATTTTAAGCAAATTGTTCTGGAAAGCAATCTACACTACCCAAATTCTGAGGAAAGTGCTTAGTTATGCAGCTCCTGCGTGACGGACTTTTTGTCTTTCTAGTTTAAAACAGTTAAAAGAAATGTTAGTAGTCATGGTCCGTCGTTTGAAAATGTAGTCGTTTTGGAAGTTCTATTAGTCAATATTTTTTTGATGGTGTCATTGTTATAAATAGAGAACATTACATTATGTTACATTTCTTTTATATCGTTTTTCTATCGAAAGATAGGCACATGAGGTACTGAAAGTGGACGATCCGGTTCGACGTTTTTTTTTTTAATTTATAATTTTTATTGCAGTATTAGACATATTTCCCTTTATGATAAACAGGGTGTAGTAAATATAAATATTATATTACTTTTCTCATTAAAAGTTTGAATAATTTTTCCTTCGTGCACATAAAGGCTGTAGCGTTTATTACCATTGATCTATATTACTATTTCAGCCACTTGAGCTGTCTGCTACTTGAGAAGTAATCAATCGCGTGCTACATGCCCTGTCACGTGCCGATGGAGAAATGGTAACAACATTTACTAATAAATCTTACAACTCGCAGTATGTGTCGAACATTAAAACCGAGTTTTCATGACTATACTCTCAAAAACACGAGTTTAGCTCATGTAATAGGGCAGGATTTTTGTTACATTGAACACATTAAATTTTTTTCATTTGTGTTATTAGTTTTCATAATGAAATGTATTTCTTTTCATGTCATTACACCTTTTTGAATTATTATTTATTTTACACATAGTCATGGTCGCCTAAACGCCATCGTGGTCTTCCTCCACTGCCTTGGCATTTGTTGCTGAAGAACGCACACAAAGAACATGCCAAAACAACATGCTTCGAAGATCTGTCTTTTTGTCTTAGCCGAATCTTAACTATTCCTTGGCTTTTCATCACCTCTACGTTTAATTATCTTCATCTCATTATTTATTTCAACTTTTTTCATAGTTTTCCTTATATTTTGGAGGAAAAATAAATAAACAAGAAAATGCATTTTAATAAAGAAATTCAATTTTAAATTGTCTCATCGATTTTTAAAACCATCCATTTATGGTTTCTCTTTGTCAAGATTTTCTTTGTTGAAACAAAAAAACGATTCAAACGCTTCTGGCTCTACTATTTCTCTAATTTTTCGACGGAGAACAACCTAAATCCCGAAAGCAAACAAGAACGTAAAACGATCAGGGAGAACAAACAGTTTTCATAATCAGTTTATGAGCCCTCTTTTCGGACATCCAATATCGACGTCACTGGCATATTCTATTATGACTACCCTTGTCGAGTGAAATTAAATCCCCATAGCCCATTTCCCTTTAAAATATATAATACTCGAAGCCGAAAGAGCCTATACATTTCCCTCGAATGTATTAATTTACTGACATTCCTAGGAACATTTTTATGAAAAATTTCAGTAAGGTTTTTGCGAGTAACCCTCCTTCCTCCATAGGGAGGAAACCTGCTTATAAGGTTGACCTCATGGCAGAATCCATTCATTTGGTTCATTAGGAGGGAGGAGGGGGAGGTTTACTTTCGACCCACAATACCAATTCGCCACTATCAGCCGTAATTTTTGTTATATTTAAACGAAACTCGGTATTCGTAGTGGTAATCTACAGATAAAAATGTGTTGTAAAAATAAACTAAATTGGTTCAACAGGGGGGGGAGGTTTAATCTTTACTCAAATTACTAATATGCTCATACTGGTCGTAATTTCTGCTATATTGTAGTATAACGAAACGCGGTATAAGTCGTGGATATTTCATGAGAAAGAAGTGTTGTAAAAATTAGCTGAACTAGTCTATCGGAAAGATGGGTTTACTTTCTACTATGTTTCAATAGAATTAGCCCGCCAGAAGTATGTTCACAAGCCTGCCGCTAGGAGCGCTTTCCACCACTAGGAGCGCTTTCTACCACTAGGAGGACTGTATCCTCTTCCTGCGTCAGTTCAAAAGACAAAAATTTGAAGTTTTTTTTTTTTTTTGCATTTATTAAGACAAAATTAATAATTGAACAGTTGCTCATTACAAAAGTAAAAGATAACTATTCATGTTTTTATTTTATTTATTTCGGTCTGGTAATCTCAAACCAAAAGCATTTGAATTGGCATCTAAGACTTAGCAATTGTTGCAAGGTCATACCAGAAACACATCCTGAAATAAAGTACTGCTCTTGACAAATGTTCAGCTTGCATAACAGGTCATTTGAATAGATTCGACAGCTGATAGCAAGCTGTGAAATTTAGGAACGATCAGATTACATTCAGCGGTATAATAATACGGCCATCATTTACCGCCGAGCTCTCGTGTAAAAAATCTATATGCACAGCTAGAAGGTATGGGTATTATCGGTGTGATCTAAGTTTATTGCAGTAAGATAAAATTGCAGTATATTGGTGTATGGTGATAATAAGAGGCAGTGATCGCAACCGCAACGAATCATTTATTTTTATAATAGTGTTTTGCGGATGGAAAGTCATCGAATCGTAAAGACGAAAAAAAAACGAAGAAAATTAGCAAATAAATTCAGAATAATTTACAATTTCATTCTTCGCGTGTTAGCAATTTCCGAAGGAATGTAGTTCTTGCTTTCATGAAAGGTTTGAAAAATGTCTAGAATTAATATATGCGCGCGCGTGTGTGTGTGGGTGTATTAACATGACAATAGCAACAGTTTTTTGTTGCCATGAAATTTGGCATATTGTATTTCTGTAATAAAAGATTGAACGAGATAGGTAACCTGCAAAATCGGCCTATATGGAGGGGGTTACCTCAGCCACCATAAATTAATAAATTATATATAAATTATTAATTTGGCCGAAATGGGGGTTATAAAAATATATTTATTTGGTACATGATATTTATTAGTCCATTTTTAGTTTAGTATTGCAGCTGAAGAACACGTTTATTGGTCCATTTTTAGTTTAGTATTGCAGCTGAAGAACACGTTTATTAGTTTATTTTTAATTTAGTATTGCAGCTGAAGAACACGTTTATTAGTCCATTTTTAGTTTAGTATTGCAGCTGAAGAACACGTTTATTAGTCCATTTTTAGTTTAGTATTGCAGCTGAAGAACACGTTTACTCCTTAGAAGTGAGTGCTAGATTGGTTGTTAGTGTTCAAAACTTATTTTTGTTAAAGAAAGCATCTAAGAACCCAAATGACAATTATTTATGAGTGATCTTATTTTATCCATGTTAAATTTTTACATGTAACATAATAACATTGTGTCTTTATTTATGGTTTAACATTTATTTTCCAGGTAAGAGTACTCCATTTTTCGAAAACTGCCATAGTATAGTTCCGTGAGTATGCTTTTACGAGTTCGGCATTGATCAATGCTTATAGTAATTTTTTATTCAAGTAATTGTCCAAGAGCCAGTAACCGCACGGTTAATGAAGTGTTTTATGCACCCTGAAATTTTGCTATAATGTACCTCTTGGGTAGATAAGAAGGTATGTATGTGTTTCGTGGACATACCTTGGTGCACCAGGTACTGCGCATAGGGGAAAGGTTCAATTCTCATTTAATATTAGAATAAAAACAATTAAGTTTTTTTCCCCCGTGTTATACTCCTTAAAAGTGTCTGCCATATTTATTATTCATTGTAAAATTGTCTTAATTTTACATTAAAGATATTTGGCTTCTGATTAAAACTCTACTTTTGGGCAATATTGTTTTGCACCTTTCCCCTATGCGCAGTGCCTGGTGCACCATGTCCACGGTGCATGTCAACTAAACACATACATACCTTCTTATCTACCCAAGAGGTACATTATAGCAAAATTTCAGGGTGCATAAAACACTTTATGAAAAGTGCGTTAGCGGCTCTCCGACTATAATTTTGGATAAATCAATGTGATATGTCTTCTCAGATTTAATTGTTGTTATAGTTACAGATGTTTATTTTTAACGATTGAATTTTATTGTAATGTTCAGTGAAAAGAATATAAGGCGATTTTATTGGTGTAATGAAGTATTTGTTTATATTTATGTGGTAAAACATAACAGAATGATTTTCAAACTATAAAAACGTAGTAATATTTTTACGCATCAATTAGTATTAGTAATTAGTAGGTGTTAAGTTAAGTAAGAAAATATTAACTTTATCTCTCCCAGGCTTTTAAAATGGCACTAGGGATAAGAACGTTTTATCAACGCGCTAAAGTTAATTATTTTTGTTGTTTTAAAGTCGGACTTTATTTTTATATTATCTTAATAATACAAAACAATGTGGATTACATAACTAGGACACTTATTTAACGTTTTTATTTAGAATTTAATATTTACAAAAGAGAATTATATCAAATATACTGCAATTCTCCTAGAGCATTGACTATAGGTTGCGATTAATTAATTAATTATCTATTATTTTACGTTAATTACATTATCATTGTCTAAAACAGATCTTCTCTTGCCTTCTAAGCTGGGTGTGGGCTGACATTACAAAGCCCTGGCCATATATCTCTGTCTTGTACAATATCTTTCCAGTCCATGGAACACATTGTTTTCAAAGGTATTTCTTTGACCTGGTTTTAAAAGGTTTTCTTTGGCATTCTCCAAGTGAGTCGCAGATTGCTAGCCTCCACCGAACAGTCGATGTTTTAAAATTAACATATTATCTTTTTTAATATTTATAATGTAAAGCAACCTCTAAAACAACTTACATAAACATAATTAGACTCTAGGAAGTAATAACTTAGTTGTTACTGGTCATAATAAATCTACAACTACTACATCCCCTCGAGTATGAATATTCCACAGTGCCTTTGCAGTCTTAAAGGCACTGTACTTCGTTCTCGACTCTAATTCTAGGGCTGCAAGTAAACTAATTCAATTAAACATTGACAGCCAAATAAAGTAACTCAGACTAACTAACAACAGAATCATGACACACTCATGGAACAAATAAAATACAGTACATCACTGATAAGCGACAACAAATACAATATAAATGGGTCAAGGTACTAACAATGGGTAAAATTATTAACAGTGACACGTGCACATAGGATAACCACTGAAATACATTTGATGTGGAATACATACAAACCGAACATGTAAACAAATATTTAATAAATTATATTTTAAATAAATTTGCCAAAAATATTTACAAACTTTTTTTTTTATTTATTTGAAATCTGTACAAATTTAAAAGTACAATTATCAAGTCTGATGATACAGATATGCTTCGAACAGATTGCCAATAACAATAAAATAATAATAAAAAAGTAAAATAAAATAAATCAATAAACAATTTGAAAGAAGCCAACCATTGTTGGCACTTCCAGAGCTGTGCAGGTAAATATTATAATGATCCCTAAATGATCAGATAAGTAAATTATCTCAGGGCCACTGTCTCTTGAGCCGCCTTCGGGATTAGGATGGTGAGACAATTTGGAGTGGAACGTTTGGAAACGGATTTTAGCAAGGTCAAGGACAAATGGGATGTTAAGGTCATTGTGAAGGGTTTTGTTGGAAACATAGAAAGGGGCATTTACAATTTTACGAAGAACTTTGGACTGGAATGCCTGTATTCTGTTGATGTTAGATGGTTTTGCAGATCCCCAGAGTTCAAGTCCGTATGTCCATATTGGTCGAATGATTGTTTTGTATATCGTTAGTTTGTTCTGTATCGATAATTTAGATGAGGGTTCAAGGAGTCGTCTAAGTAGTCCGTATCGTTTGTTCAGTTCGTGTCTTTTCAGTCTCGTTTGAGGGTTCTATGTCAGTCGGCTGTCAAGGTATAATCCTAGATATCGAACCTCGTTTGATTTCGGGAGAGGAGTGTTTCTGAGGCAAACAGGAGGGTATGATCTTCGGTTGAGAGTGAATGTCAGTTGTTTGCATTTTTCTGCGTTGATTTTTATTCTCCACCTTTCACTCCAATATTGTATGGCGGAAAGATGTTCCTGCAGGTTTTGGGATGCTACTGAAGGGTCAGGGGAAGTTGACAGGATCGCTCTGTCATCAGCGTATGTGGTAAGTAGGGTTTGGGCATGTGTGGGAATATCCGCAGTGTAAAGAAGGAAAAGGAGGGGACCGATAATACTCCCTTGGGGGACTCCAGCATTTATAGAGCAGGTCGGGGAAAGAGTTGTGCCTTGTTTTACTTGGAAGGATCTATTTGACAGGTAGGTTTTGAGGATTAGGAAATAGGTGTGTGGAAGTATCAGCTTTACTTTGTACAGTAATCCCGGGTGCCAAACTCGATCGAATGCTTGAGCAACATCCAGAAAGGCATTCGTGCAAAAACTCTTACGTTCAAGCGAGGAGGATATTACATCTACGACTCGTAAGCACTGTTGAATTGTGGAATGTTGGAAGCGGAAACCAAATTGGTGGTTGGGAATTTTCTTTGAGGATTCTATGATAGGGAGGATTCTTTTATAAAGGAGTTTTTCGAAAATTTTAGACATTAATGGGAGGAGGCTGATAGGTCGATAGGAAGAAGGGCAATCGGGAGGCTTAAAGGGTTTGGGAATAACGATAATGATTGAGTGTTTCCAGGGATTCGGGAAATGGGATGTTCTTAAGATTGAGTTATACAGGTATGTGAGGAATGTGATGGCCTTCTGGGGGAGGTTTTTAAGGATTGTGGAGGTGATAAGGTCATAACCGGGAGATTTCCTAGGGAGGTGTTTAATTATGTATTTTACTTCGGACGGATGGAAAGCTTTGGGAGGGAAGGACAAAGGTAAAGGTGAATTTAGGCAATCTTCGATATTTTCATCGTGAGAGGGACTTATTTGAGGATTAGGGGAAGATAAGTTTTATTTATTTATTTATTCTTTTAAGGAGCTACAGAACGTAGGCGATTGGCTCCATGAAAAGATAAGTTTTAAATTAGTATAATTTTAAAAACAAATTGGAAAAACTGAAATCAATAATTAACTATATTTAAAATATTTTAGACGCATGTAATATGCCAATAATGGCATAGGACTTGCAGAAAAATAAACTATCTCACCATAGGTGCAATGTGATGTGGAAAAAAATAATATTATTTTCGCATAATCACTTATTTCATTTACTTGAGAGCAATGCACCTCATTAAGTGGAGCCTAGACGAGAGGGCCTATAGACTGCTTGTCGCCTGAGACTGGTAGAGAAATAAGAATTAATTTGAGGGTTAGTTTCAGTTGGTAGAATATCTGAACATGTAATCTTGTGTGAGGCAGGGAACCTCGTGCCGCATGCGAGCTATGTCTCCTCAACTTATAACTCCCCTTCAATATTAAAGTGTATTTTTTTTTTATCTTTTATCTCTTACCTACACTATCCGCAATCCTTATCAATTGATTGAAATTTTTGTATTTGTAGTAAGTAGTCAAAAGCGTGGATTACGCAAGTAATCTCTTTCTTCTTCAGACAACATATGTACATAGAAAGTCCTTTTTACAAATGCCTCATCATAGCGTGTTACCATATTTATATATTTGATGATTTGGAAAGGTTAGAATAGAACAGAGCCAAAAAACAGAAGAAATTAATTTAGGCTTGAACATTTTGTTGGCCACCTACCTTACCTTTTTCACTTACCAGGATTTCATGAAAATGTAAGTTCAAAACTGCTTATGGCCAACGGCCATAGCCACGTTGAATACACCGGTTCTCGTAGATCACCGAAGTTAAGCAACGTCGGGCGTGGTCAGTACCTGAATGGGTGACCGACCACGTGCTGTTGGCATTAGAAAAGGGTGGCAACCTGTAGATAGCCCGGCGCTAATAGCCAAACAGTTGATGCGCCGTAAAAAAAAAAAAAAAAAAAAAAAAAAAAAAAAAAAAAAAAAAAAAAAAAAAAAAAAACTGCTTATGATTGTAGGTAAAATATTTTCTTGTTATTCTTCTTCGAATATTGATTTATCTTATTTTTGATGAATGTAGGATAGTGTTGAGCGATTATCGAATATGAATCAATTTTTTGAATCGAAATGAAAATATCGATCCACAATGAAGATCGGCGAGTTCAGATCGATTCAAAAGATCGATCTTCTCGGCTCAGAAGATCAATTTACGATAGAGATCGTCTTTGATATTGATCGGTTTAACTTTTACTTACAATTATTTACGAAAATCGTATTCCATTTCGATTAGATTCGATTCACATTCGAGAATCGCCCATCACTGCAGCTAATCGGCTTGCACCATAATTAGTTTCTATCTTCTTACTTAGTTACTCCAACTTCGATGTGCTCTTGTACAATTGGTACATCGAAACGCCTAACAGGTAGGCATTGTGCAATCAATATTTAAGTCCCGATTAAAATTATTATAATAGCAAACCATCAAAAACAAAGTAAACATTTCTGAGAGATGTGGGGAACCAATATCGCCGTCATCCCCTCCACTCTTTTTAGAACTTCATAATGATAACAGTCTATGTCTTGGAAAACAAATGTAGCCGTAAAGCCTGATTAAAATTTGAAACTATTCTTGATAGATTGATTCATTAAACGATTGGCCTTTAGAGATGGATTCTTCAAAAAGATCGGCACTAGGAGATCGATTCAAAAAACCGATATATTCTGTTAAAAAGATCGGTCAGATCGCCCATCTCTATTGGAGGATAAGGATATAAGTCTAAAGCATGTGTGACGTTTTCGATTAGGAGTTTCGTTACTATATAACAAAAGCTCTTCCTTGAAAGGCTGTATGACAAAAAAAGTATAAATGAATTCATAACGTTGAAGATGTTTTAGTGTTTGGAAGAGAAACATTTCTTGTTAACTTGGTCGTCTGTTAATGTGTTTCTTTTGCGGTATGGAAAACGTCTCCTGTAAAAATACCTGAAACGTTTATCCTATGTACTGTCAATATTACATAGGCGGATTAATTGAATTGGAAAATGTGTGATCTGAAAATATTAAAAAGTTGGAAAAAAGTGTAACTTCAAAACAGATGTTACAAAAGATTGTTTACGCTCCAATAAACTAATGAGTACATTTGTTCTAGATAACCTTACTTTGACATATCTCCTGATAACATATCAGTGCAGTTATTATTTGCCTTCATATACGGCTCATGTTTGTGTGATGCCACGTTAGCTAATTTTTAGATGTAGTCTACATATGTTTTTTTAGTGTCAGCTTTAACATGTGTTATTTCCAAACAGTTATCAGTCGGTAGACTGACAGACTGCCTCTTAGCGTCAGTTGTTCCGTCGTTAAACTACCGAAAAAATTCCCTTTTCTCCATTTTTTTGTTATCCATCAAACGTCTGGTAAGGCTGACATCTATTAAAAAAAAAATAAAGCCTGGATATTATCCTCAAAGATATTTTACTGATTATTTCTGTTATATCCTAGTTGAGACAGACTTTAGTTAAAATTCTATACTTCAGTAATAATAGGTAGCTCACATAAAAAACTAACAGAAGCATAAATTGTATCAACCTTCTGCATTTTTATTACTCGTGTTTCGGCTTTCTACTACAGGTGAATAATATTTTGCATAAATCCCCCTAACCTTATTCGGATTATGCCATTGTATTTTTATAATTAACATTAAGCTGACCTTTAAATTAAATTTTCGTTATACTAAATAGTTTCACTGACTTTATTTTTTCCCTACATGTTTCGCTCCCATTTGGTGCCTCTTTAGAAGAACAAGTTATGAATATAAAAACATACAGCCTCAACTTGAAGAGGAGAACCTCCAAAAATATACTTTAAGTTAAGACGCGGGGGTCTCCCGTGGTCTAGTGGATAACGCCTTAGATTCATAAGCGGGAGATGGTGGGTTCGATCTCCTCCGGCGGCAGGAATTTTCTCATCCCACGGCTCGTTGGGAAAATTCCTGGCTGCACCCTGGATGCCGGCACTCATGACCAAGATGTTGAAGCGCCGTTTAAAAAAAAAAACAAAAAAAACTAAGGACGCGAAAAAAATTCCATCTTTGGAGATTGGGCTGGGTTAAAGAAATATTGTCATTCAATTACTTTTATTTTATCTACTATATATTTGTCAAATACCGCTCACTCACTCACTGACCTATCATCGCCCAGCCCAAACCACTTGACAGAAAATTTTCAAATTTTGCATGGACACTCCCCTTGGAAAGCAAACACTTGCTAAGAAAGGATTTTTTGATATTCGAATTTTTAAGTATTTTTAGAGGGGTTTGAAGTTTTAGTTGGTTAGAGAGCAGGCAAGCCAAGGCCCAGAGGGGCAGATACTATGAGGTATCTGATTCATGACCATTCGGCACACTTGGTCAGTATTATGCTCCGGCCGCCTGATTTTCCCATTGGCTGCTCCGACTGCTAGAGTCATTAGCACCCAAGGTACCAATTGATAAATTTATTAAAATCTGGGTTGGCCTAGGGACGGTCAGGGAGGCCGAATTCAACCCATGAATGAAGACACGAGAAGAAAAAATCTTTAGTGTTTTCTCGGGATTTGAACTCAGGTCCTCCAACTTATTAGTCCGGTGCTCTACCACTGAGCTAACCTCGCCCAACTATGATGGTAGACCTTGAATTACTAGAAATGAATTGTGATTTTGTCCCTCATAGAGTTTACCCTGTACCTGGTGATGGTCTATCCGAGGTAATAATATCCCGAACCTTTAAACCCCTTATACTGCTAATCTCCGTAGCGCCCCAGCGTCAAGAAACGTTATACTTTGATTACTTATCAATTGATGAATAACTTATTGTATGACGGGAACCGTGCTATAATAAACTGCAAAAAATTATATAGTAGTGTTAATTTTGATGTTACATTATTTAACGTAATAAAATAACTACTTATCTGCCGTGACGAAGCACGGGTATTCAGCTAGTTACTTACATATATTCCAATTTGGTAGATCCTCTCTTGTTAACCAAATGCTATTATTGCATGGGACTTGCAGACAAAAATGAATTCCCTCCTTGCAGAGTTACTGTAAGGAGGACACACACACACACACACACACACATATATATATATATATATATATATATATATATATATATATATATATATATATATATAATGTAGGTATTCCTTAAGAAGAATTTCTTTTTGACTAGTAAATATTGTTATAACTATTAACATGGATGGTGTTAATATTAGACATTCCTTAGTACTTTGTTGATGTTTGAAAGTGAAAACCGCTACCGATTAGCAGCTAAACAGTTTGTAAATTTACTTTTCAATTCAATTGTTAATAAAGGTTGGAGTTGTTAGTTGTAACTAGTTTTGCCATAGCGGGTCATTAGGGCTGATCCGATCGCTCCAGGTGGAACTTTATCTGCTCAAGGCTTTGGCTTTATTGAGTTATGAAGAGTTAACTCTTCGCTCCTTCACATTTCGGCTTTAACTAGCTCTTCTTTCCAGTTTTCTTTATTTAACCCTGAAAGTTTACAAACTCATTTCAGTATTCTATTCCTTTGGACAATTTTTCATTATGAGTAGAATTTTTCATCACTCAAAATAAATGGTGAAGTATTTTTGTGACACACCGAGCTTGCTTCTATTTTTTCTTAGAAGTAATTTTGCTTTGTACCAAATATTTTTGGATTCATTGGTAGTAGGATTATTGAATTGCCTGAAATACACGGCCGTAGTTCAAGAATTCCCTGAGACAACGGTTCGACAGGAGTCAATAGGTTGAGCAGCAGTAGGAGTATGAGATGAGGCTTCCAATATTTTGAGGACAAGCTGATGTAAGCATCGTTCCGATATAGAGGCTCCGGGATTGTTTCCAGATATCAGTTC
Organism: Gonocerus acuteangulatus; assembly: GCA_946811695.1. NCBI lineage: Eukaryota > Metazoa > Arthropoda > Insecta > Hemiptera > Coreidae > Gonocerus > Gonocerus acuteangulatus. Next base: position 95,584,152 of record OX328124.1, on the reverse strand, counting down.
ATACTTTGTGGTGTGGATGTTCATAGGCGAACAGTAAAGAGAAGGGTTGCTGAAGTTGAGCTGTACACGCTAGAGTGCACGCTTCATGTCCTTTCTTAGCGCATCAGCAAACATTGTCATGGGTCTCTTATGAAAATGAGTAAACTCGGTTCTTTAGGAGTATTGGTAAATTGTGCATCGTAATTAATAATATTTATTTATTTATTAAGGGTTCCGCTTTTAATACTAAAATAATCAGCATTTTCTGAATTTTGTCTCACATGAAATCCAGTTCCCCTTTGATGGCGTATGTGTAATTGATTGTGTTAAGATTGTGAGTAATTGAAAATATCACTTAATATTCGTGGAATGATAATGTATTTAAAGCAACAGTGTTTAAGGTCGTCAAATAAGTTCGTACAGTCCTGTATTTCTGAAGTGGGTAAGTACACTGGCTATCATTGCCTAAGAAAAAACAGTATAAATGTACCATGTAACATGCAAGCATGGTACATTTATACTGTTTTTTCTGTGGCAGTCTGTCAGTAAGTGTTACACTGTATCATTTGTCATATTTCACTTATTGGGATGTTACGTCTTGTCATTAAGTATTTGTGTGTATGTCCAATTCATAGTCTAGCCAGAAATATTTCTTTAAGTCTGATTTCTCGGGGACTGGATGGCAATTCCTCGATTGTATTTTTAAATATTCGCAGTTTATTGTTAGTTAGTTTCGTCCATGACTTGTTCATATAGTTGTTTTTATAGTTTCCGTGAGGTATTTTTCTGTTGTTAGTTAAACATCATATGTCATACACCTTGAGATTAATAATATGCTCTTGAGTGTTAAGGTAGGCTATAGTCGTTGGTTCGACTCCCACTGAGGGTGTAAGCTTTTGTTTCGAACAATGAAAAGAAGCGGAATCTGTCCTTGCCAGAAAAGGGTTCTCACCATTAGGGAACCCGTCCCAAAAATCTGTATTAAGTGTAATTGAACGTTACAATTTAAATAAATTATGTACTCCTAAGGGAGATCATTTGATTTGTACAGAGGCTCACTATTCTGTTTGATAAACTAATGATGAAACAGGCCATGAAAATAAGTTAAATAGGTTTATTAGGCAAATAAGTTTACTGTGGAATCAAATTTATCAATGCTGCTACTGGTCGTAAGTTTTGATGAATTGCAACGAAACTCTCTATACTTCGCCAGAAATAAATTATAGAAGTGCATCTAGAAAATAAATTATATCGATTTATTAGGAGTGGAGGGTTTTAAATCAAATATAACTAATAATAATAAAACTAAAGTTAATAAAATCAAAGTAAATAAAAAATAAAGTGTACCACATTTTTTTGTATTTTAGGAATTGAGTCCGCTGATGAAACGAAGGTATTTTAATATTTTTATTACGTCAGAAGTTTTTAGTATGGAGAAAAAAAACCCATAATACTAATTCGTGTATTGAAGACATAATACAAAAGAAAATTTTTTCGGTGCATTGGCTGCGTTCATTTCTTGAGTTTGTTTTGTTCGATAGACCATTTTATTTGCTTAAATTTACGCTTAAGAAATTTCCTTGTATTCATTTATTTCTTGCGGGTTATAATATTACATCTACCTTGTCCTCTTAATAAATAGTAATATATGAATTTTCATAATGTATTGAAGCTAGCAAAGTATTAAATATCACAACCCTGTATGAAGTAATGAGTTTGAGGTTTTTCCGTGGTGGTTTATTTTGAAGCTATCTGCCGATGCTGAAGTGGTGAAGCTGCCAGCTGATAAGAGCCCTGAAGAGCTACTAGAAGAGCTGAAGCACTGTTAACTTATCAGGAGTTCCTAAACACTTTTCACCCACTCCCGTCCAGGAGGGTACTGATGTGTTTTTTTTATTATTTTTATTTGTGTTTAGATGGGTATGAATGAGTTTTTATTTATATTTTAATTTTCTTTGTTATTTATTTTTGGATTTCCGGTTCTTGGCGATTTAAATGAATGATTGGGGGGAAAATTCTACTTTATTCTGGGGCATTCTAATCCCTTAAAAATAACAATTAAATTTAAGTAATTATTAAAATCGATCTTAACTTAAACTTAACTTATAAAATAATGATACTTAAAAATGTGGTGATGATACAGATTTAAAACTTAAAATATGGGTAATATGTATTTTTATTAATACGACCGGGCCCTGCGTCGTGGGATAAGCGTCCGAGAGATGTTCTGCGGGTCCAGCGTCGTGGCATATGCGTCAGCAGGTAGCTTGGTTTTCTTTCTATCCCCGCCACTCCGGGCCTTGTTCTATACGCTTCGTATTTGATTTGCATTTCAGGCAACGAATGCTTGAAAACAGCTATAGGTGGATATTTTTGGAACACAATTTTTGACTTCGTAACTTTGTTTAGGCTGGATAGGAGGTGAACTTATCAAAAGTCCTCACCCGTTGCCTTTGTGCCGGGGGGGAAGGGGGGTTTAGAAGGTCACATTTTTCGGGTTTTCACTTATATCTCGGAAACCCTAAGTACTAGCGACATGACTATTGTATAACAAATAAAGGCTGATAAAATTTCCTACAAGTTCTATTCTATAAAGTCTTTCGAGATATCTTTAGTTTTCGAAATATCTGCTCTTTTGAAAGTTTGTCATTTTGGGGAAAAACACTTTTGCCGCATATTTTTCCCCCGTTGGGCAGGATAACTTTTCAACGATGAACCCAGAAAATAAAGAACGGTCGTAGGGTTGTAGAGTATTGTATTCCCTTCAATAATATATATTACTTTGCTATTTTATGTATTTTCCTTCAAACGTAAAAATAATTTCAGTGTTCATCGCGAAATCAGAAATTTAGCGACTAATAGCCCAGGAAACTAAGAGTTATAGGTGGAAATGTTTGGAACACAATTTTTGACTTCATAACTTTGTTTCGGCTAGTTACGGGGTGAAAATATCAAAAGTCCTCGTCCGTAGCCTTTGTGCCAGGGGGGGAGGGGGTTTAGAAGGTCCCATTTTTCGGGTTTTCACTAATATCTCGGAAACCCACCGTCCTAGCGACATGACCATTCTATAACAAATGAAAGCTTATTACATTTTCTACAAGTTCTAGTCCATAACGTTTTTCGAGATATCTTTAGTTTTCAAAATATCCGCTCTTGAAAGTCTGTAATTTTGGGAAAAAAACACTTTTTTTTCTATTCTCGACCGGATATCTCTTCAACGATGAACCCAAAAAATAAATGCCCGCTATAGGGTTGTAGGACATTCCATTCGCTTCAATAATATATATGACTTTACTAGTTTATGTATTTTCCTTCAAATGTGAAAACAGTTTTAGTGTTCATCCTGATATCTGGCAACAACTGTCGACCAATGAACCGTTCTATTTCTCACCATTTCCAGTCAATGTGTTGTCAAAAATATACTCCATTATATAAATATAGGTAGTACTGGACTTATAAATAGCACAAAATATATAATTTTGGGGCACTGACCATTTATTCACACTCAATTATATAAGATCTTGTCCATTATATTGGCAATGGTTTTGCTAAGACCATGTGAGTGCGTATAGTAAGTAATATATATTATTGAAGCGAATGGAATGCTCTACAAGCCTATAACCGACATTTATTTTTTGGGTTCATCGGTCGAGAGATATCCGGTCGAGAATAGAAAAAAAGTGTGTTTTTTCCCCAAAAATTACAGACTTTCAAGAGCGGATATTTCGAAAACTAAAGATCTCTCGAAAAACTTTATTGAATAGAACTTGTAGGACATTTAATAAGATTTTATTTCTTATAGAATGGTCATGTCGCTAGGACGCAGGGTTTCCGAAATATAAGTGAAAACCCGAAAAATGGGACCTTCTAAACCCCCCCTCCCCCCGGCTCAAAGGCTACGGGTGAGGACTTTTGAAATGTTCACTTTCTTTCCAGCCCAAACAAAGTTACGAAGCCAAAAATTTTGTTCTAAAAATTTCCATCTCTAACTGTTCGTTGAGTGGACTGTTGGGACCTCATGACGTATTCCCGGTTAGCTTTGCGGGTCTAGTATCGTATCATTCTGAATCCGCCTGAAAGATTCCTTCAGTGGGCCCGCTGTCGTGGCGTATTTGACATTTTACTAAATTGTAATTAATCCACTAAAAGTACATCATTTTAAAAGTTTCTTCACTTATTTATTGTTTTTATATGTTTGCCGAAATAACTATACAAATGGAAGTCTAGGGCCCTGATGGAAATTTTGTTCGAAGCCATCGGTCCTAAAAGTGTTAAGATACTAATACCTTCTAAATCATTCTGTATGTTGTTATTGTAGTCGTTTAATGGTTTTTATTTGAGCAAAAGACTATAAGGTGTTTGCAGTTATTAGCTTGAATGTTATTATGGTTAATGTATCATTAATTATGCCCTTAAAATATTATTATGGACTAATTGATGGTTTGGCGTAAGGATTCGAACCTCCTCCCAGGTTCAAATCTTAACTATTAGTTAATTGGGCGACAAAGTTTCGAAATAGTAAGCGGAAATCAAGTCCCAATAGTGCCTTAAACATCCATTTCCTTTTTTTCTGCCCGTGGGACTTGGATTTTCCCAAGCTTTTAGAAATCGTTAATGACTTCCTTTATTTCGTGAGCAGAATCCTCCCTTAGGGGTCGGAAGGAGGGGCTAATGAATGCCTTTTGAAGAACAGTCGGATCAGCAACTCCTCCTCGACTTATTTCCCAACACCTCTGGTCTCATCAGGAACATTCCAACATGTTATATGGGATTATAGTTGGAATACCTACATTTAATTTGAGATTTATCCATTATTCCCCAAGATAATGAATGGTAGTATTAATCAATTATATATCATGAGAAGAAAATTAATAATACAAATAAATCGGAAGAATTTTAAAAAAGTCCGACTGGAAAGAACTGAGTCATCTCAGAGCGTTCCCGTTCTTATCGCTAGTGTCTTTTGGAAAACTTGTAAAAAAAACAAGTAATACATTAATTTGATAATATGTGAATAATGTAAGCACTCCCTGCTATAACATTTCGTTGAGAAGTGAGATTTACTCGTCACAATGCACAGGAAAAGCGAAAATAACTCGCTTTCGCTATTAAAAGGAGGAAGTAATACAAACATGCTTCTCAGAATTATTTATCTTGTTCTAATGAAAAAAATACATATAAAAAAGCAATTGCCAAAAACGGAGGCAGAAGCAAAACCCCGTTAAAAAGAACAAAACCTGCAGACTTGAATTTTAATCCCCGATATTCCGAATGAGATTGCATAAGAAACATTTCTTGTAGGGAATGTACTAAGCTTTCCAATAGATACTCAACGCGATTTACCAATCGGTTTCGAGATTTTTTACAAAATAAGGGAAAATTCCCAGAAAAGTCGAGTTTTACCATTTTGGTCAAAAACTTGGAAATGATTTCTGTAGATCTCCCACGTCAAAACACCTATATAAAGTGTACCTAGAAGCCTATAATGACAAATCCGTAACATCTAAGATTTTTTTGCGCGAATTTCGCCGAACCAACGACGTTCTTGTAGGTGGATACAGCTGGTTAATAAACTCAACCTTTTATTTAAGACAAAGTATTTTTATACCAAATTTGCATCAAAATCGGACCATACGCAGACAAGGTATAGTTGGGATTCGGCTAGGAGAAAAATAACGTCAGACTTTCAGGAAGAAATCTGTATTTGGACGTTTCGGCTGCACATTGGCAGCCTTCTTCAGCTAAAAAATACATACAAATTATAAGTAAAAAAAAAAAAAAACATTCATCATATTGAGGTTTATTTAGCCGAATCCCAACCATTCCATCTTTACTTATCACCTCGACGGCTAACTATCTAATCATCATAAAAAACATTCAGAAATGAGCGTATTATATATGTACATCATGACAATGATTAGAACCAATCTTATTATTAAACAATGAAAATGCGGTAGTTGGAAAGTAAACAGTATGTTGAAAGTAGTAAGTAAACAGTACAAAAACTAACGTTTTTATAAAGAACATTTTTATATTGTGAGAAACTCAATCTATTCTATAGGAGAATACAATTTATAATAATCAATATACAAATACGTACCACTAGAAAATGCCTAGGGGGGAGGAAAACGTCCCAAATACAGATTTCTTCCTGAAAGTCTGACGTTTTTTTCTCCTAGCAAACAACTTTGAAATCCATCCGGTTTTTTATACCTTTAATTTCAATAATTACACTTCATATGTTTGTTTATTTTGTGGTATGATTTTGCACGAAATTCATGTGTGCTCTGGATGATGAGAACTTTTGTTCTTTCTTAAATGATTTGAAAATTATCACTTATTAAAAAATAAATAAATCTAAATTATAATTTCGAATTGTATTATTGTTGTGAATGGATTTGTCCTTGTATTCGTTGGAAGTGAGGAGTAGAAAATAAAATACTCCCATTTCTGAGTAGTATTATAACATAAATTGAGCTATTCCCATTATTTTCCACCTCCGAAATCATACCGCGGTCCAGGTGGCCAAGGGAAATAAGAAACACAAAGACCTCGTATAAACTGCTCTCTGGAGGGCTACAAGCGGGATTGCGCTCCTCGCCGATTAGCAATTTACCCGGGAAGAGTATATGTGCTTGCAGGGATCATTCTAGTCTACGATGTAAAGTAATGGCTAAAATTAATATTGCAAAACAACCAACAAAGTCTATATAGTGAAAAATTGAAGTAAAATGTACGAATACTCAGTTCAAAAGAATTACTCATCGTTAGAAAGCAAATTTCTCTGGAAACATCGAGCACACTTAGAGACCAAACATGTATAAATAAATATAACTTCGTTGACTCCTATAATAAAAGTTAAAAGCATAATAAAATTGGACCAAATCGTTGCATAGGAGAAACACCTAAAGATGAAGAACCGAGAGTTCAGAACCTATTAAACTACTTCAGAGAGACCAGACCTACTATAAACTGAACTATAGCCAATCTGCACTGCCAATGACTCATAGGGGTAGAGGCAGAATAATTGAAATAAAAGAAGCGATAAGCTTTTGATAATGGTTTAACACATTCTGAAGGCATTTACCTATTGAGGTTGTACTCAATAAAGATCTATTATGAAAAAATGCTTCGATCTCTCCAATATCTATTGCCTATATACTTATGAACGATAAACATGTGATACCATTCTTTACTATTATTATTCTTGTGGATGACCCAAAATATTTCTTAATGCATTTCGTTCTTTTAGGCTTAGGGTCGGGAAAAAGTAGTACTTCCTTGTGTCAAACCACTTTATTTTTTCTGCCCTACATGTTTCGTGCTTAATTCATTCGCACCTCATCAGGGGCACTTCTTGCTAAGAAGTCCTCTCGTCTCCTCATGTACCTTCTACGGAGGCAGGGGTAATACTAGTAATTCTTTACTATATTTTCTTCTTTTTAAGTGAAATAAGTATAAAAAAGTTATAAGTAAGTTTCTCTGTATAAAAATGAATTATGACACAGATATATATTATATTCACACGCATATACATATTTATATACACACTCGCGCACAAATTTATATACACACTCGCGCACAAAGATATGTTTTTCTAAGGTTAATACGTTTTTCTTTTTTTTTTTTTTTTTTTTTTTTTTTTTTTTCCTTTAAAATATTCTTTTTCATTTCAATAGTTTCAAAAAAATTGCAAAGATATTCAGTTTTACCTTGCATTTAATAAGAAAATCTAAATGTAAATTAATAAATATTTTTGATCTTCAGTTTCTGAAATAGTCATCGTTAATTATTTTAAAATATAATATTACTACTCCCAAAATATAACAGGTTAATTTGACCTAGAAGGCGAGAATATGTGTTCCCTTATGTGACTGTGTGTGTATATATATATATATATATATATATATATATATATATATTTATATGCTTATACATATAATATGTGGATGCATATATATATATAATGTCCCCTTTTGGCAATTTTTATTAAATATTTACGATAGACCTGTAATTTATTGTCATTTTGTATAATTGTTCCAAAAGAAGTTAAGTCTCGGAACAGACCAGGAAGGCCCAGAGGAGGCCGATACTGTAGAGGTATCTGATTCTTGACCACTAAGCATACTGGATACTGCAGTCAGTAATAAGATCCGGCACCCAAAAATCATTAGTTCGCGCTCATGTTTTGCCCTGAGTCCTTCCAGAACATACCCCCCGAGGACTCCCACCGAGCCAATCAGCCCCTTTTGCTTGTTACTAGCTACTTTAATTCGAAATCATGATGAATCCGCTTAGGTTATGTATCTCCAGTTTAAATGGGAACGGTGTACTGAGAAGCAGTCCCAAAATACAAACGGTTAGAGAGCAAATACATTTTGGACTGCTCCCCTACCCACTGAATCTTCTTAGCCGACGTAGCCTATTGGTGATGTATAAAGTTTAGTGAGATAGATATGGCCGAGATAGGTGTGGGGACAGAGAGGGGATCGATCTGGGTGCCCCGTGGACGTGTGTAGAATAGCAAATCTCTCTTTCCTTTCAAGTTCATCACCTGCTTGCAGAGTCACCTGTACTCACCCTCTCTCTTTATCGTCCATCTCTCCCTTTATCACCAGGACTTCTCTCTAATAGAGTGAAGAGGGTGCTGACTAGGCTCAGATTCTAACCTTTACAATATTCGCATCTTGCTTAGGAATCACTGTTCCAATCCCACATAATCCACGTGGAAAGAAAAAACCACATCTGAAAAAAAAAAAAACACTTGTACCTAATAAATTAATGAACTATTTCATTTTTCTGGAATGCTTTCTCTTTTTTCTGTTATTCTCTCATTCCCTTCCCACTCTCTCTCTCAACTCTCTTTCTCACCCTGCGCCAAGTCCATTTACATACGAAACTCACGGGGTAATTCTACCTAATATTGTGTAAAGGAAAAATAACCTTGGTCGACAAGATACCCGAAGTAATGTTTTGCAAACATTATGAGGAACTGAGCATTAGCTGTTCTTGTTTTGTATAGAATTCCTTGTTTCTTCTGTCAATCATGAAGAGTGCTTCAATAATAATGTAAATACATATATAATTATAATAATGTAAAACAATTTTTTACATTAAGAATAAATATCAGAAAATACCTTTTTATTCTGAACCGAAACGAAATGAATTTATCATATGAAGTGAAGGTGGATTAACCTTGAAAGAGATGTGGAAAATTGTACAGGATCAGCTATTCTGAATGTATGAGTTATGAATAGTTTCTTTAGGGTTTATATGTATTGTTTAATTCGTTGTCTTTTTCGGTTTTGAGTTCAGTTTAGTTTAGATATGACCCATAAAATGCATTTATTTTATGTAATGTATGGTTATGGTTTTTTTACTAGTGTAATAATGTTGCAGAAATCAGTACTGAATAAATCTGATGGCAAGGATATTGGCAAGAAAAATAAATACTTTGCTTTGAGCACTATTTTTTCAGCATCGTCCGGTATTTAGTACGTCATCAGGTTCATCTGCGAGAAATGGAACAACAGAAGTGCTCAGAGAGAATTGTGAGCCAGTCAAGCGACCAAACCCCTGCCTCTTGGAATAAATTCTGCCCAACCCAAATATATTAGTAAGTCTTGTAAAATATACTTATAGATACGAAGACAAGGTATAGTTGGGATTCGGCTAGGAGAAAAAACGTCAGACTTTCAGGAAGAAATCTGTATTTGGACGTTTCAGCTGCACATTGGCAGCCTTCTTCGGCTAAAAAATGCATACAAATTATAAGTAAAAAAATATTCAGAAATGAGCGTATTGTATACATCATGACAATGACTAGAACCAATCTTATTATTAAACAATGAACATGCGGTAGTTGGAAAGTAAACAGTTTGTTGAAAGTAGTTAGTAAACAGTACAAAAACTAACATTTTTATAAAGAACATTTTTATATTGTGAGAAACTCAATCTATTCTTTAGGTGAATACAATTTATAATAATCAATATACAAATACGCCAACAAATGCCTAGGGGGAGGGAGGAAGACCTCGAGGACACTTAGGTAACCATGGTTGGATGTATGAGGAACAGCATCTACCCAGGGGGTTTTTATAGTTATGACTGGGGGAGGGGGGAGGAGGTGGTAAGTCGGTGAAGATGAAAGAAGTGGATTGTTAGGTTGTAAAAGCGGGCTGTAAAAAGGTGTTACAATTTTGGGACACACAAGTAGAAAAATTGTCTGGAGCCTGGGAACAAATGTAAAAGGAGGACAGGACAATTTATGGAAGACGGCGGAGTAAGTAGGGGAGATGTTTTGTTTGTCCGTTTTGTAATTAATATTATTGGGGTTTAAATTAATGTGGACGCATTCGGAAATCTGTCGGTTTTTGGTGTTTCGTACTGTGGAAAGTATTTTAGTGTCGTCAAAGTTGAATGTGTGTTTTTTTGTTATGGCGTGTTTTGCGAGGGCGGATTTGTGGATTTCTTTGTTTTTAATTATCCGTTTGTGTTGTGTTATGCGGGAGTGAATATAATTCACTAATATAATGAAACGTCCAAATACAGATTTCTTCCTGAAAGTCTGACGTATTTTCTCCTAGCCGAATCCCAACTATACCTTGTCCCCGTATCTCTGCAACGGCTAACTATATCCATCTCCTTTATTTATTACAAGTAGTCCATCTCCACTATATACTTATAGATATTGAGTAAATCTACAACTGGATATTGAATTGTTATAGAACAATTTTCGTTAAGAGTCGTGATTTATAGCATCCCCTTCACATACGATTGACCGTGTTCGTTAACTATAAAAACTGGTCCATGTTGAGGGACGGGGCTTACTGGCAATGTTCGATCATCATCAGTGCCATTTCGAGCGGCTTGGCCTGTACACGTGTTTCCTTTGAGACAAATGGTAACCGGAATGAAATATTTGTTGTTGACAAAGTCCTATATTCCATTTTTCATTTGTACTTTAGGCTCTCTCCACCTTTTTTTTTTTTTACTGTGTATCTGTAACTTGGCCATTAATGCCGGACGTTGCTTAACTTCGGTGGCTATGGCCCTTGGCGGTTCGCTATTATACTATATTTTTTTTTACGAGGGATATTTTTGCTTCCTAATACAGCCATGGCAATTTCATTCCTGACAATTCATTATAATCCTAATTTCGACCGGGTACATTCCCGCTTGGCATCCTTCTCGATAATCTTCATCATATCATCCCGGAATCTCTAATCCCATGATGATTTCCTCAGGGATCCCACTAGGCCGCAAGAAAACGATTCCTTTCCCTTTAACCTGCTCAGGCCTTAATTAAATCGGTCCTAATCCTGGACGTGCGTTATCAATGGAACCTTAGTGCTTTTTTATCAATCCCACAACCGACAGTGGCGCCTCAAGCGACTTCTCAAATAATCTCTTATCCATAGTATTTTTTCCTACTCGCTTTGTCCCAAAGATATTCTGGTCCTTTTTTTATTTATAAAGAGAATAAGTCTAATTTATAGATCCGGTTTTGTAAAGAAGATACATTGTCCCCCGTTGGACATGAATAAAAATAAATCCCTCCCACATATTAAGTTGTATATCGCCATGTCCTGTCTGATCGGAAATAAATTGAAGGGGGAAAAAGTTCCACTGGACTGTTTAAGAACTAATCTTTTTCATTCTTTGACAGTAAAATGTTATTATGAAACATTATTGTTTGATCTAAGTCCTTGTCCAATATAATGAAATTTACATTCCTGGTCTATGTAAAACTTATTATGTCGTCGTTTCTGGCTATAAACATTCAACTTTATGAATATGGCAGACAGAACAAATTTCTTCAAATCTTTATTTTTTTCTTCAGCACGTTGGAGGAGATAAGCTGTAGGTAGTCTTTTTAGTAAATCCATGAATTATTATATGTCCGTACATTATTTATCTATTTTTGAGGACGTTTTTAATTTTCATATAGCCATTATTTAAGCTTTTCTTACCTCATATCGTCGATACAAAAGCAAAGTATCGAATGTGAAAATATGCATCTTTCATTTTCAATCTTTACTAATTTCTGCTGGACTAGTGTACGGCAAAATCTTGAATCTTAGTTCACTCTATGAAAGAGAATGTATTCCACTGTCAAAAGGTCAAATCTGCCGAATATTTGACTGCTCAAAAAAAAAAAAAGTTATAAATAAACGCTTTTCCACTCTGAAAAGTGGTGATTTCCACATTCGATGCTTTGCATTTGTAACGACGATATATTATTTTTTGTTTTATTTTATATGCATTTTGCAATATAGCTTAATAAAATATTAAATTCGTTTGTTGAAGTCATAACACTTTTTGATTAGAAGTACTTAAAAAGAATCACTGGATCTTTGGCACTGTGAATCCTTGCATTCACAAACGTTTTTCTTGAGGCATAAAACATGTATAGTGCACCGAATAAAATCATATTGAAAATTTAGTACCTTTTGAATAAGTTTTGATCTTCTTTCTGGGCGTAATTATGAGGTGATAAGTAGGGTCACAATCTTATAATACAAATATTCTGGAGTACAGTGGGCTGCCTAGAAATCATGAACTTGGGTAGTAACTTACAATTTAAATAATAGATTCCGAAACATCATGGTCAAACGAGTACACAATTAATGTTTAGTTATGCTGTTAAAAACAATACAAAAATCACGAATATGCTGGAATATGCATATTCTGTCATTATTTTTGTAGTCGAGTAAGATGTAAAAACAAATGCTTTCTCATTTAAGTTCTACTTCGTCTTATGATGTAAATACCGACCGGATCGGGAAAATACGGGCCCCAATGTAGGTGCAGCCTTACTGAGGAGAATCTGCTTTGCTAGTACGGAGAGGATTTTTTCATTATCATCTATCAAGGGATCAAAATTGATCCGTATTATTGAAGAGAACTGGTTCCGATTTGCTAATGCATTCGAGCAGTAAGGGAGCGAAAGCGAAAGTACGCCCTCGCCTAATATTAGATTTTTTAAATATATATCTGAGCAGTCCCGAAAATAGTCTCACCATCCTACCGCCTCTACTTGGGCCTATAGGAATGCAAATAAATAGGAAATTTCAGAATTAGTATCGCCATGAATCCAACCTGAAATATTTCTCAGAACTGCACTCAGCTCAGCTATTTCTGGCCCTTCATGCCATTCTCAGTTCCTAGTCTCCCATGCAGCTATGTTTAATGCCTCCTGAATAACGGGGAACTCTTACACCGTCTAGAAATATACAAACTAGCAGTACAGTAATATTATTTATACAGATACTTTGAGTAGGTTATTTACAGGTTTACACCCTTTCCACTTAGGATAGCTTATCTTTTTTTCTAAAGGAAGGCCACCGCTAGTGGTGGAAATCGAGCCCACGAACACAACAGTATTATACATAACAGTATGCATTGTCTTACTTTTTCTAAATTCTAATAAATATATTGACTAAACTAACCGTGAAACACAGAATGCCACCAACGTCAATAACTAAACTTACTAAATTACATAAATAATGAAGTTATTATTAACAACAGTTCTTATTTTTCTTGTGTAGAGAGATGTAGAAGAAGAGAGAAATCCGAGGGTGCGAAATATATAGAGCCATTTTTAATAAATTGGCGATTATGTTATTATATTATGTTACTTTAATAAAGTAATTTGATTAAGTTTAAAGACTTCAAGAATCAATAATTACATTTTAGATTAAATAAAATAATATATCGAGGTTTAATTACAGATATTTAGAAGGGTACGTTACAAATTAAAATGCCTAACTTTAAGTGACATATGTGGCTTTAATAACCTTTAACGTTGACACACACACACACACACTATATATATATATATATATATATATATATATATATATATATATATATATATATATATATCTATAAAGGAAAAAAAATCGAATGTTTGAAAACAGATAGGACCAAATTCTTATAAAGTTATACTTCATCTTTATATTTTATGATACATATTTTTGATTTTTAAATGTTGAATAATTGTGTCATTGTGTGGGCTACAGGGGGGTCTGTCAAGAATATCTCGCATTTCGTGTGGTATATCTAAGTATGTAGTTCCTTTATCTGTAGCTCGTCAGTATGTGTTTTATACGTTTTGATTTGCTCTAAAGTATGAATGATTTTTTTCGTGAATGGCCTAACCTTAAGCGGTAAAGGTCTACTTACTTCTTCTCTTCTGTTCTTAGTTCTGTTTACTTTCGTGTTACAGCAATATATTTTTTTTTCGTGTGTTTAATGGCGTATCAGCATTAGGGCTATTAACGCCTGGCTGTCTGCAGGTTGCCGCCCTTTTCTGTAATGTCAACAGCACGTGGTCGGTCACCCATTCAGGTACTGGCCACGCCCGATGTTGCTTAACTTCGGTGATCTACGGAAACCGGTGCATTCAACGTGGATATGGCCGTTGGCTACAGCAATGTTATTACTATTTTGTACAGAATAAAAGAACATTAAAAATATGTGTGCTTAAAAACTTGTTTACTCGAAATGGCGTTTTTTGCCAATAAAACGAATGACTGAATAGCTAATTCCGTCATTATCGATTGTCATTACACATTAAATAGCTACATTACTAACGGACAGGATACAATTTTAATTTAATCCATGAATGTTAATGAAAATCGTGATCCATTTTGAATCCTGAGAGGAGGGGCTGGATATAGGGAGGAAACGTTTGGACGGGTTTCAATTTCCTATTTGAATTCCATTCCAATCCGACACCCACCTTTGTTGTGAATCGGGCTTATCAACGCGGACAAAGGACTCACTTCAAGTCATTCAAAATATCACTCTGAAACAAATAAAATATAAATACAAAAGCCAATATATTCACTAGTCGAGGCCGCCCTTAAACAGTTAAAACTTAATAATTCTATAATAATGAAAGAGTTGTCCTAGTATTTATTAAATATAATAAATATCTTACTTATTTAGACCGTTAATTTATTTATTTTTTGAGTTTTGTTTAAGATTAAGCTTTAAAACCCAAGTATGAAAACTAGAAAACAAACTACTTCATTGAAATCAGTGTATTTATTTTCATTTATGACATTAAAGAGTTTAAATTCCCTTTCAATTTGTAATCTAATTGCAAATGTTCCCGAATGAATATATTTTAACCACTGCTTTTCGATTTTCCTCTATCCTCCCAGAAAGATGCTTTCTAAGGGTGCGTTTACATCCGACACTTCTTGCAAGAAATATATCTCAGGTTTTGGATAGATAATTATCATAATTATTAATTCGACACATGAGATATGTTTTCTGCGAGAAGTGTCAGACGTAAATGCACCTCGTGATAGAAATATATATTTCAGACAAAAATTATTTGCAATTAACATTAGTTAAAATTTCTGTCTGACATAAATATCCTGCATTAACTATCAGATGTAAATGTATCCTTATATTTCACAATTCCTCCCCATTTGTTCTCTATCATGTTAATTATATTTTATTAGGTTTTTTACGGCGCTCCGACATCTGGGCTATTAGCGCCGACATCCATGGTAGAGCCGAGCCTTTTCGCATTGGTCCCAGAAATGAGAAAAATTCCGGCTGCCGATGGACTCGAATCCCTTATTCCGAAATAGACTACGGGGAGACCCTGTCATTTTATTATTTAAGTTTTTGTAAAGTTAGATTTAATTCAAGTAAGTATTAAAATGTATCGAATTAGAAAAAATAAATGTTATTTTTTGTTTGTATATGATAATTTTTTTTTTCTATATTTTTGCGTTTTCATGTGCCCATCCTTCTTATAATGCAAAAAAAAAAAAAAAAAAAAAAAAAAAAAAAAAAAAAAAAAAAAAAAAAAAAAAAAAAAAAAAAAAACTAAGCGATTGACAGAAATAGCGGTCTTTTTTGGATTCAGCACACCAAGGAACATGAACTTAAGCTAAAAAGTTCAATACAGTTGATAAAATTTTGTTGTCGTTGGTCTTTGCCTTATCCTTTCAATCGAAATCCAATCACTGATTAAATTGATTTAAAATGCAAGAGACCTGAACAATGCACGACAGCCAATTTGCCTGTGGAATCTTGATGAATATTTAAAAGGAGAACGAGTGACCGAGGTTAAACTCCCAAGTAAAACCTTCCCTCCAGTTCATAAGATACAGTAACAGATTGCCGGAGAGTTTGCCTTCTCTTGGCTCGAATCGCACGGCTAAAACACCAGTCTCTTTGGAGTTAGGATGCTAATAATAGAAAGGATATTTATTAGAATTAGAGAGAGAGAGTAATGGAAGCGGTAAAAACTCCGCTTTAATTTACCCACAGGACAGAAATACTCCGATGAGTTGAGTATAAAAACCTGGAGCTATGTCCTCATTATGCTCAAATAGAGTGGGAGCAGCTTTTATACTCCTAATGGTTCATTACACTCATATTTTTGCGTGGGGAAGCAGCATTTTTATTTCCTTATGAGGTATAAGTTTCAGAAACCTTTCTACATTTACCAAAGGCCCGAATAATACCTACTGTAAACTTTAAATGGCCGTTCTATGCTTTTAAAATAGTATAATCTTCTATTGGCCATGGTAAAGGGTATTATAAGAAAGAATTTCTGTGGGCGTACTCCTGCGACAGAGGGAGAGAGGGAGCTATCAGTATTTTTTAGCACTTTCCCCCGAAGGAAAGTAGCTATTGAGGTTGGACTCATGACGGACGGAAAAATTTCTTCAAATCTTTATCGATCCTACCTAGTAGACACCGAAAATGACCCCCGTTAAAATTTAAATATATATATATATATATATATATATATATATATATATATATATATATATATATATATATGTGTGTCTGTTAACACGATAGCGGCCAGAGTTTTTGTTTTTTCGTCACGAAACTTGGTATATAGCATTCAATTAGCAAACGATTGAACGAGTTCGTTAACCACCAAAGTCGGTCCACCGGAAGGGGGGGGGGTTTACCCCGAACCCAAAACACTAGTTTGACCATGTCAGCCGTAATATTTGTTATATTTCAACGAAACTTGGTATTCGTAGTGGTAATATAGAGAGAAAAGTGAGATATAAAAATGAACTAAATCGGTTCATTAGAAGGGGGGGTTTACTCCGGACCCACAATACCAATTCGCCACTACCAGCCGTGATTTTTGGTATATTTCGACGAAACTCGGTATTCGTTGTGGTAATCCACAGGTAAATATGTGTTTTAAAAATAAATTAAATCGGTTTATTAGGAGGGGGGGTTTACTCCGGACCCACAATACCCATTCGCCACTACCAGCCGTGATTTTTGGTATATTTCGACGAAAGTCGGTATTCGTAGTGGTAATCTACAGGTAAATATGTGATGTAAAAATAAACTAGATCGGTTCATTAGAAGGGGGGGGGTTACTCCGGACCCAAATTCCTAATATACTCATACCGGTCGTAATTTATGCTGTATTGAAACGAAACGCGGTATACGTCGTGGGTAACTCATGAGAAAGGAGTGTTGTAAAAATGAGCTGAATCGGTCAAACGGAAAGCGGGGGTTTACTTTGTAATATATTTCAATAGAAAAGCCCACCGGAGGTAGGTTCACAAAGCCGCCGCAAGGAGCGCTTTGTATCTAGAGGGACTGTATCCTGTTCCTGCGTTAGATCAATTGATACGATAATATGAGGTTTTTTGTATTTATTAAGTAGTGTAGTAGGTACCATGTGTAAACATAACTCTGGAAGCAAATTAATAATTGATCAATTACTCATTACAAAATTAAAAGAGGACTATTCATGTTTTTATTTTATTTATGTAGGATATTTTAAGCAAATTGTTCTGGAAAGCAGTCTACACTACCCAAATTCTGAGGAAAGTGCTTAGTTATGCAGCTCCTGCGTGACGGACTTTTTACATAGAGTCTACATATCGCTGTTCTGGAAGAACAGTGACGTAAATGCAAAAACTTGCGTTTTACAGGAGAGAGAAAACAAACGATTTGCAGCTGTATAAAATGTAAACAGGAAAAAGGGGGTCAGTGCCATTTACCAGGGATTAGCATCACTCTAATTTCAACACTAAAATACCGTTACCGCATTGTTTCTAAAAAAAATTGGTGGTTGTTCCCCAAGACAAATTTTCTGTTGAATTTTCTCTGACGGTCCTTGAGTGGAACTACAATTACGTCCATGTTCCCCTGATATTGTCTTATTTCCATTTGACACATTTAGTCCATTGCTCTTCCGGAATGGCGATAATAATTTTATTTGCCATTACATTTTTTATTGTGAATTATTCTGCAATTACAATAGATAGGTAAAACATTTTTTTTTTTTTTAAACGGCGTGTTGACATAAGGGTTATTAACGCCGGGCTTTCTACAGGTTGCCACCCTTTTCTATAATGCCAACAGCACGTGGTCGGTCACCCATTTTGTTACTGGCCACGCCCGACGTTCCTTAACTTCGGTGACCTACGGGAACCGGTGCATTCAACGTGGCTATGGCGGTTGGCGTTAAAACGTATTCACAATAAAATATAAATGAAGATATTCAGCACATTTATGAAATTACCTTATTTTATATATTAATTCTAGCTGCTAATAGCAATACATACAATAAAAAACGTTGCAAATTTATTTATTTATTCTCGGAGCTTCGTTGCAAATTAAAAGAAACTCTAAAATCATGATGAATATAAATAACAGAAATGTTGAAAGT
Organism: Gonocerus acuteangulatus; assembly: GCA_946811695.1. Classification (NCBI taxonomy): domain Eukaryota; kingdom Metazoa; phylum Arthropoda; class Insecta; order Hemiptera; family Coreidae; genus Gonocerus; species Gonocerus acuteangulatus. The sequence goes on along the minus strand of OX328124.1, from coordinate 95,565,485 downwards.
GGGAACTTTATTTACCTTTCAGCTCGTTCCCTTCTTATCCGCCATACGAAAGAAACCCGATTATGACGTCGGCGCCGGAAATGTAGTCTAGAAAATTTCGCGTTCCAGAACACATAGATCACGAAAATAAAGCTGTTTCAAATTTGAGCATATCTGCTCACAAATGGACCGATTATATATCTATCTATTGGACCATATTTGTTGGGCGAAATGTTGGGTTTTTGCGTTACTAGGCTTCCAGGTGACGTTTTATAAGTAATTGGGTGTGGGGAATCTAATGAAACCATTTTCTAATTCGATATCTATAATTATTGTTCTTACGAGTTTTCGGTGGATACATTCGTATATATTTTGAAACTGGTTGAGAAAACGTATTAAATATAACGAATTTTACAGAAGGTTATTAAATGTACTACAACTACGATTCATATGGGATTTTTAGTAGAGCGATATCATTCGGAGAAAACAGAGGTGAAATGGAGTAATGAGCTTAGGATATTGTCTGATTCGTGTTGTGGCGCCCAAGATCTTGCTTCGCATTTTAAATTCATTGTGCTTTTTTATATTTGTTTTTTTATATAGATATATAAGATAGATAGATAAATTTTAATAACGTAATTTTTATTACCAAGTAGGAAGAATTGATAGAAGTGTAGAGATATTTAAAAAAAAAAGTTATACTTACGTCAATAAGGAATATCCCTTGTTCGGACTTTGGTAATAACTCAAACAATTTGATGATGACGTACCTAGTATGGGCTATATGAATAAACATTGTGCAACAATCGACTCACAGGGGCGGTTCAATACTCAATGGAATTCCCAGAATTCACCTCCCCCCCCCGCTATAGAACTTCAAACAATTTCAATTTTATTTATATTAGGAATTCGGAGCCTGCGAATCCCAGGATTGTATCATTTCAGGATTAACCTGCTCTGACGAGCTGTGTATTAACTGGAGAGTGAAGGATTTGTATCCATTTCGAATACTAAAACATTGACGGAAATTAACTATTTTTTTTTTTAAAGCAAGGAATGTAGCTATTAAAGTTGCACTCGAAAAGCAAGTTTTAAAAAACGTCTTATCCTATCTACTAGATACCGAAAATGGCTACCTCCAAATCTTTCTAACGAATACAAGATTGTACAAAGTACTGGGAGGGATTTAAAGAAAATTATGAGTTTGAATTATTTGGATCGACAATGAATCATTTTAGAGAATGTTATTTTTGAAAAATCTGATCTCTTGCGCAGTGCTATCTTATTAAATTCCATCATATTTAAGTAATTACAGACGAGGAAAAAAGTGCAATAAATTATGAATAAACTTCTGGTAGGATAGGCGCAAGGCTATTTATTATTCAATTAACATTCTTTTTACAAACCAGTTTTCTGTAAAAATGTTATAACAAGATAAAGAGGTTGCATTTTTTATTCATCACATTTCTTTTGAGTGTTTTGCCGTTGCAAATTATAGTAATAATACATTTTTTCGTTGAATTATATAGGTGTTATGTTGAAATTATTATTCTACGTACTTTATCGGTAATTATATTCGGCCTCTATGCAAAACAAGCATCCATGAGCATGTTAAACAACTTGTAAGCTAACTACTTCCCTATTTAATTCGTAGGGTGTTGGCATTGTGTTGTCACTCGCTGCCGAGAGTTTAGAAGTAAACGTAGTAAGGAATGTAATATATATGTGTGGGTATCGGTATGTGTGTGTATGTGTATATATATATATATATATATATATATATATATATATATATACATACACATACAGTGGGTTAAACAATTATTCATACACTTAATTTATTAGCCAATAATATTTTATTTTATTTTTTTAACCCAAACAAACTGCCGATAATAATAACAAATAACATAAACAATAATAAATAACATAAAAGCAAAAATTAGAAACAAGCTCAATTCTATTAATAACAAAAAAAGAAACTTTAAAATGCCAAAAAATTATTCATACACTTAAATTAGGCGTTATGATAACTCTAAAATTGTTTTATGGGCCAATGTTTCAACTTAATACAAATAACCATTTATTTCTTATGAAACGCAACGTTTTATTTCAACTTGGGAAACAGTTTAAACCTCAATATTCTAAGATAATTCTAGTGAAATAGATTGCAAATCTAAGGATATGAGTTCTTATCTTAAACATGAAATCGTTAAACTTTTAAATCAAGGACTGAGTTACCGATGTTTCGTTTGAAAGCTGGGATTGTTTTAAGAGTCCAAGCAATATATAATTAAATTAATTAATAATTTTTAAACGACATCAGTGGACAAGAAAAAACACACGGACAGAAAACGTTCGGCGAGCGTGTGATTCCCGTGAAATCGTGCAGAAAGCTAAAAAAAAACCTCAAATTATTTGCTCCCGAGCCAGCAGAACACATCGCATCATGTTATGGGAACCCTGTAACGCCTTAAACCGTGAAGTATTGGTTACATATTTTATATATATATATATATATATATATATATATATATATATATATAAAACTTATAATCATATTTAATATATCCAAAAATAATAAATGATTCAGAAATATATTTTAGTAAAATTATATTGCAAAAGACATTTCAAAGCATGAAGTGGATTATCTGGTTTGAGTTGTTGATAGGTTACTTTTTATTTTATACTTGTCAATGAGGTTGTTATGTCGATGTACATGCGGTTCAAGTTGAGGCGTGAAAAGAGGCAAATGTAATGGAATAATTCTGAAATGTCGAGTAATTTACATGATGGCGACAGTTATTGCAGCTTGTCATTGCTAATATGCGCTGATTTCGCCGAGATGAAAATTGCAGGTATTTGCTAAAATTGCTGTGGATCACTCCTTATTTAAGTACATAGGGGTTCCTTCTCGAATTGCTATTGATTTTCTTGTACTTACATACAATGTGCAAGAAAACCATTAGCAAGCTTTTAGTTTTGTTTTTTTCTCACTGTTAAGGAGGACTTATCTATGGATATCGTGGACTCTTTATCCTAATGCTTATCGTAGTCTTCCTCCCTCACCTAGGCATTTAGTGTTATGCATTACTGAATCTATTATCAGAAACTAAATTAGAAAAAAAAAACTGATCAAAAACATTGAAATATTGATGGATCTGTTCATAATATGAACATGTTTTATATTATAAAAAAAGTCCGACTCGCAGGAACTGCGTCATCTTAGCGCGGTTACGTACATCTCAAAGAAATGGAATAGATTAGGCATCACAAATCACAGGAAACTGACTGTAGCCAACTTACACAGAAGCGGATAATTCTTAATCTGTATAAGTCAATATCGTTGTAATTTTAAGTATCTTGTTTTATTAGAAAATTCGTTTTACTGTTATAATCAACTGTAAATATGTGCTTCATTGCGAATAAGATTCCATTCTCTCGTGGGTTAAATCTTTCTTTAAAATAAGAAATAACGATAACATCAGTTGGAGGCTATGAGGAAGGTTATATAGATAGGAGATTCCAAAACAAACCATGCTACGTCATCATGATTAGGCACAGCCATCTTGATTACCACAGCCGCTCCAAACTTATTAACAATACGTTTAACCGTTTCATAGCGTATTTTACTACAATTCTAATTTTACTGATATAGGCAACTTAAAACAAAAATCAACCAATTAAAACGTGGGATAAACAAAGAGAAAAACCCTTTCAACACAACAAAACAAACACTTTTTAAGTTTTAAGCGCTTATATCTCTGATTGACGTTGTTCCATCGAATATTGCTTCAGAACCTTTTTTGTAGAGAATTTAGTAAGCATTCGAATGGTCACCATCCACTTACCACGATTTTCCAACCGTTATCGAGATATTTACGAAAAATGTATGAAGATCCGAAAAATTGTCACGTCTATTAAGAAAATACTTTTTTTTCGCATACTTCCTTTACTCCAAATGTAACCAAAATTTAAATATCTTAGTTGGGATTAATTCCCAATATGTAAAAAAATATTTCAATTGAATCCCGCGATTCTAAGTACCCACAAAAAAATAATGTCTTAGAAAAACATTGATTCCATTCATCTCAAAAACGGTTACAGATATCGCCTTGAAAATGGTTTCATTCGTTTTCCTAAGTTAAGAAACCTATAAAACAAGTACCTGCAAGCATATGAACTCAAAAACGTAAGCGTTACGATTTTTTTTGCGCGAATTTCGCAAACACTATCTTCCCCACGAACTTGACCTTTCAAATTAGAAGACAGATTTTTGTCCTAAATGTGATCAAAATCGGGCCATTTTTGAGCTTGCTAGAGCGCGAACAGACAAGCATATATATATATATATATATATATATATATATATATATATATATATATATATATATATACAAATTTGAACCACCTATATTTTCATAATCTATAGGGTCTGAAACGAGAAAGTTTCTAGTCGGCACTTCTGGATGGCGTCACGATGTCAACCTCATAAGCGGGTTCTCCCTTTGGAGATAGGGAGTAACCGCGCTAAAAACATTTGTTTACCTAATATTTACGTAAAAAAATAGTTCTTAACCTATGGTTATGCTTTAAAAAAAAAAAAAAAAAAAAATTGTCGTACTGTAGCTGAAGAAGGCTGCCAATGAGCACTCCGAAACTTTCGCAATGTAGATTTGTATAAAAAATTGACATTTTATGTTAGTCGAATCCCAACCATTCCTTGGCTTCTGATCACATCAACGGCTAACGATCTTAATCGCATTATAATAATAATAATAACTCCACCATAGACTGTGCCAATGGAGATAATAAAAAACGCAGTATATTAATTTTTTTTTAGAATTATTTTCATTATTATTAAATAAAAAAACTAGGAACCATCGACTTTTAGCACAATCACACATACCACAAGGAGGTATCGGGCTGTACCGTATGAAATGTCAGTTTTAGACTTGCCGTTTTCCTTCAAATGTCTTGAAACTGTCATGGCTCCTACACCGAGTTTTTTGGCATAATTTTTATTTTTTTCTCAGAGGATCGTTCTCACAACACAGTATGCAAGTTACTGATTAAATAATAGGAAGCTTTAATTCTATATGAATAACAATGATGTTTGTAAATAATGAAATAATAAAGGGAAAGAATTAAATCGCAAAGTAAACAAAACTGACATTTCATACGCTTCAGCCTGATACAAAGTGATTATTATTACATCCTCCGAATCCCCGGAAGTAACCGACTCTGGATTAAATCAAGATTACTAGTCTTAAAGAGTAAACGAAAATGATTCATCCGAAAAATGTATCCAAAGACTGACAGAAGAGCTGTGTCCGTTAGCAACCCCATAAATTTGGGCAGCCCCACTTTAATTTTTAATAAAGTGTTTTTTCTTTTTTTTTTACGGCGCATCTGCATCTATGCCGAGACACGTATCGAAACTTCAGAGACTCTGAGTATTGTGAAAATTCTGTAAACTTCATCTAATGATTGTGATTGTTGCCGTTGTGTGTAATATTCTGATTTTTTAAGATTAGTAACTGTCCGCCTCTTACAGAAGTAATTCTCTGAGTGGTTGCCCTGGAATGGTGAGCCTGTTGGAGGACACGAAATGATATAGGAGGGTCAAGGGTGGATGATGCACAAGGTATAATTGTCAACCCTCGCCATCAATATCAATCTACTCATCTGGCTAATTATCCCCGATGATTTACAGACATTACCTTCTACCGACATCCCTTAGGTCAATTTATTAATTGGTTGACTTTAGAGTAGAACATGTCGTGGTATTGGGTAATTAGTGTTCTTCGGTTTCTCTCGAAAAGATTCGTAATATATATGTATATATATATATATATATATATATATATATATATATATATATATATATATATATATATATATATATATGTATGTATTTACCTCTATGTACGCAGAAGACTCTCCCTCATCCGGCGACGTCAGGACCGGGGTACAGTCGGATTAGAGAAAACGCTGGATTAGAGAATTAGTAAGAAGCGGTCACTTATGTATTTAAAAACCTTATTATTGGAGGATATAATAATAAGTACGTATCAATAAAGTTACTTTTAAAACTCCCACTCCACTCGCGAGCAATTTTCAAAAAAGACTAACTAAAATCAAGCATTCAAGTCGCTATTGCCTTAAGAAAACAAATTTATTTTCTTTATAGAAACACAAGTTCCTGCCTCTAAAAGGAAACATATGCCTTCGTTGACTTCCATTCAATGAAATACCACGAAACAAATGTTTGGCTAGTTAAGGAGGGAAGGTTTTCTAGGAACCTTCTAGGCGAGTTCCGAGATCCCCATTCCTGTCGGTGTGTGTGTGTGTGTGTGTGTATATATATATGTATATATATATATATGGTATTAGTAGTGGTGAGGTTACAGCGGTGTATACGTTTGGGAGTCCTACTTATCTTATTTTATACAAAAAATACATACAAGCACCTTCCTTCATTCGCAATGCCAAAACCTTACGGTATTAAACGCTTTACTAGCTGCTATCCAATAAACTAATAAGAGAGACAAAATGGAAAGCAACCGAAGTAAAACTGCGCTAGTGAACCCCAAATACTTAATGCAAACACAGCGAGGTGGAAGAATAAGATTTTCTAGGAAAAAATGTGTAGGCGAGTAGTTTATGTAAGGTGTTTTGTAAGTACATAAAAATAGTCTAGGGAGTGATACTTAGACGAAAAATATAGTTAAATGCTACTAACCACATGTTTATCTCTGTTTTTGTTCCAGGCATGCCGTTTTAAAAGTTATTTAGAGAAAAAAAGGTCATTTTTATTTATTTATTTGAAAGGGGGTGCGCCATCACTAAGGGAAGGTCCGGTGCGCCCCAGTGCCATGAAACTTACTATAGAGTACTCAGATATAAGTTAATGTTTATACACACACAAAAAAAAGTTATTATAAGACAGTGACCCTATTTTTCCAATATATTCGTCTGTGGCAGTAGGCCAGACCTTCTGCCACAGACGAATATATTAAAAAAAAGTAATATTTAGTAGAAAAGCCCCAAATATCTGCTTGTTTACATTATTTTTTAACATTGTATTACTTTTTTGAAATCAACATTAAATGTGCTTTAAGGCTAATGCACTTTCAATCTTAACAAGATATTTATCATACCGCAATAAATGCTCACAAATTGGATTCTAATAAAAAATTCCAATTCGAGACACTTTTTCGAGAATCACTACTCTTCCAGAAAAAAATCTGCTCACTGTCGAATCTCACAAACGTTGTAGCATTTAAATACCTTTCCAAGGGCATTTTCAGAACTGATATTATCTCTCAGTTTCTTAATGTAATCGGGCATTTAGAGGGGAAAAACAACAACTAATAAATAAAACAAATATCATGTGTTTGTTTTTGTGATCTTATAAAAAATAAATGAAAATTATTCTTGATAAAATTTATAATTAGAGATTGGAAGAAGTACATTAAAGTTCAATGAAAAAAAAGGGGGAATTACTTGGAAAATTATTAAAGTTGCTACAAGTGGCCCCCTCCTTGCCACTATATTATTTGTTTACTAATTATAAAAGAGAGTGTATTAAATCAAATCTGTTAATCTTCGAAAAGTTGTGAAGCTTATTAAAATATTCCTGAATTCAGGAAGGACTTAGGAAAGTATGGCTGTGAAGTTTTCCTCCTTGAAAAGGTAATGCTGAAAAGTATTACATTTGCAAAGGTAAAGTCTAAGCGAGTCCTCAAAAAGTTTTTGTTCAAGGGATCTCTTCTTACAGAGAAACTTGTATTCGAGTAAAGTAATTTTGAAAATTTTGTTTTGAAGTTGAAGTACTACATTTCTTGGAACAAACATGATAATGCTTAAAGTTGTGAAGAGAGAAGAATTTATGTCAAAAGCAATCAAATTAATATTCTTTATTTTAATTTTAATAATGTATACTTTTTATTTTCTGCTTATAGTTTGACACTAATTATTATTATTATTTTTCAGGTAAGATACACAAAAATATTATGGAAATAATTACGTGAGTATAAATAATGTATTCATATATTATGGAATTATTTTATATCTTATTGTAGGTTTATATATTATTTAAAAATTAGTTTCATGTTAATTATTTGTATGAATTGCCATTCTAGTAAGTACTACTTCTTATTCTGCTATTTGTTGACACAAATTGTAAATATAACCCTAACTGCAGCAATTTTTACTTCGTTGCAGATATCCAAGTAACGATGAATGAGTGTAAGCAAAATCGGTTGAGTAGGAGTAAATGATTATTGGAGTCAGCTGTTCATTACAAGAATAAAAGGAGAAACCTATTTATGTTACTTTGTTTTTATAAATTTTAATTTAAGCACATCAGGAATAAGGCTTACACTTGACTATCTTACTGATTAATGTCCTTAATTGAATCGATCCATGCAAAAAGAGCTTCAGTCCATAATCAGTAGTTTTGAGAAAACGAGAAAAAAACTGCCTACACCCTTCATTTGTTTTATTATTGTGCTATTTTTTTTTGTCTGAGTACCCCACACTGACATGAGTTATATATGAAACATTGGTTATTACTAACAAATGCATTATATTATTAAAATATAATAATAGTACTTGGACTGAAGCTCTTCTTGCATGGAACAGCCTAAGGAGGACCTCCTTCCAAAATATAAGGTCTAATATAATGTAAAGCACATTGTAGGATATATTCAGTAACAGTTAATTACTGTATGTATGTATAACTTACAATATGTAAGAAATATTTTCATGATATAAAGTTCATACAATGAGTAACGTAATGCTTAATCGTCTTGAACTTCTTCATCTATGTTGTTGGCCAACCCAATATTTCATAGTAAAAATTCTTGTGCTCTTCTGAAACGTATGGCATCAACTTCTTAATGTCTTCAATTTTTTTCTGCTTGATGGGGACCTTCCCTCCTGGGTAGGCAGGATTGGGAGGGAACACTGTAGCCTGAAGACCTTGGCTTACATGAATGGAATTTATTTGCTACATGTGTTTCTATGGCAACAATGTATTGGACTAAAGTCCTCTTAACATAGAAATGTGTAGTGACTGTCAGAGACAACGATTCCATCACTAACTCATATTTGGAAGAAAATGGACTGAAGCTCTTTTTGCATGGATCGATTCAATTATGAAAACCCTGCGTTACAGAAGTGTTAGTGGGTTTCCTCTCTCGTCCATAGGGCGGAAACTCGCTTTTGATGTCGACAAGGTGACGCAATTCTGAAATGCCTACTAGAAAATTTCAGGTTTCAGTCATATAGATCAAGAAAATAACGGTGGCTCAAATTTTGTTGCTTAGTATATTGACAGTTATAAGTTGTGGCGCCAAAAATCTTCTCTGTTTTACATTTTTACACGTGTTGACATTTGCCACGAAAGATCAAGACAAAATATGAACTGTTTCTATTCATGACAAGACTGGGAGGCGCTTGCTGGCTCCGCTGTTCATTACACAAAACTACTATACTCTCTAGATGACTTTTCTTTTTTCTAAAGAAAAGCCACCACCCAATAGTGGGAATCGAACCCACGGCCGTTGGCACGGAGTGTTAAGTGCTCACGCCTTAACACTCACGGCCACCGGGCCTAAGTATCTTTAAAATGTTGAGCTTCATGGATATTTTCTTTTATATTCTGATTATACAGACTAAACTGGAATCCTGCTTTGTAGAAAGAGGGTTGTATATTGGCGGGAGTATTTGTCTGGAAACTTATACATTATGCATTCATTCATGTGAATCCTTCTGAAAATATTTATGCGGTCAATCAAGCAGATTAGTGAGTTATTTTTGGTATATTTTATTATTTAGTGGTTTGGAATATTCAATTTAGAAAGGTATATGGAGTTATGGATGGAAACCAGGATTCCTTTCTTGAGTATTTATTAAAGAGAGATTCCTTGGTAAAATGTCCGTTTCGTGAATGAATAACAATTAATGTAACTTCCCAGTGGTCGCTTTTATCTTAGAGGTGATAATGTAACTTTCTTTACAGGATGGTAGAAATAGACCTTTCCGAGCATAATTCGAAGTTGCCGTGTTAACATTTTCTACTATTGCACTGCTGTTGGTTTCGTTCTTTAAAACGGGCTTTTCATCAGTATGTCTGAATTTTAAGTGTGTTTTTTTTTTTTTAAATTGCATCTATTTGTTTTTTAAACTATTTTCTTTTCAAATTATTTGTCTTTGCATTTTCCCCTCCATAATAGTAGAGTGTATGCCACTAAACGTGAACATAATTTTTTTTGTTGCTTCACCTCACAGGTTAATAAAGAATTTTGTAATTACATACTAGATTAACAGAGGGTTTTCTTAAAGAACAAATTATCAGTAGTTTTATATAGAACTTAGCTGAGAGTAAGTAAAAAAAAAATATAACAGGTATTTAATTAAAAAATAAATCGTTGTCATGTATAAGTGGACGTCATCATTTATATGAATAATTAATTAAAAAAAATAAATTAAAATTAATTTATAGTCTTCTGCTCAAATTCAGGAACATAAATATGCTGTAGGTCCACCCTACAAACCTATGTAATGTACGGTATTCGATACAGTCTTCTTTTTCGTACATGGCCACCGCGCATGCGCAAACGCCAGCGGAACCTTTTTTGTTACGCCTTTTTTGGTGTTTTTTTTTCAGTTTAGTCATCGCTAAAGCATATTTATGCTAAAATGTACGTTCCACGAAAACAAAATTATTTTCATGATAAAATACATTTCTTTGAGTTTCATTCATAAAATAATGTTTTGGCTTGTTCCTTTATGTAGTCAGCTAACTATAACTTCTTATTAAAAACAGTAATATTTAAATGTCTATAAATTTATCATCTTGGCGAATAATGAACTATTCCGAGTCCCTATTTGCCATTAATTTAAATGATTAACTCTCCGATCCACTATTTGTTGTTTTGTTCATTTTATCCCGAAAATGGGAACACAGGGGTTTTATGAATGACTAGAAAAGCCTTGCCCCTGATGTGAGTGCTGCCGTCTGTTAATGAGTATAATTACTAATTGAAGGGAAGAGAGGGGAGTTTTTGCCAGAGGGATTCTGCGACAAACAGTTTTTTCCCTGTTCTCCATACATAATAACGAGAGGCACGGATCCGAGCTGCCCACCTTGTATCATGGCCTCTTTTTATTGTCATCTTCCCTTTCTACTTTTTTACCACATTCCACACCGGCTTTGAGGTTTCACTGGCTTCGAAAACATTTCCTCAAATCACCATCGATTATACATAGTAGTTAACACGAAAATCAACCTCATACATTTGTGTGTGTATATATATACACATATATACACCCCCCACACACATACACATACGTACATACATATACGTATGTTTGTAGATATATTTATGGTGGTCCAAATATTTGGTCTTTTGTGAAGAAACATTTACTATATTTACATATCGGAAGAAAGGATGTGATTGTTAACCGACCAAAAGAATCATCTCTACAAGTGGAAATTTACCTAATCTTGATTATAGGTTAAATATGCCAAACGACATTTCAAACTCCTGACAGTCTGTATATTAACTCTTTGCCCAAGGTGTTTCCAGTCACACCTTTCATTTAATGATATGGGTTTATTTATACTATATCAGGGTGTCTACTGCACGAAAAGTCACGAAAGTCATGAAAATGTCACGAAATTTCAGCTCTTACCGGAGTGTGACGTAATCCTGGTACTTTGGCGCATTCGTAATTGTCGCCGTTTTTGTATGCATTTACAAATCAATTATTCATTTTTTTAATATATGCAGACTTAAATATAGAAATTCTATACACAGGGCCAATAGTTAAAGCTTTTTCATTTTGATTGAAATTATTTTCTTTTTACTGAGCATGAAATTTGCTTTTCAAATCATTAAAATGTCACGAAAAAGTCCCGAAATTGGCTTTCTCAAAACTAGTAGACACCCTGTATACACACTAGGGTGGCCCTTATTTTTCAACTTTCTAAAAGTTTACCCCCCCCCCCCCCCTATCTTGTTCCAATCAACAAAATAACGATCTGTGCGTAATTTTAGCTAAATCGAACAACTCCAAGGCGACCCGCAATGACCTTGAAATATTGAAATTTTCGTCCGAAAGTGATTTTTTTCAGATAATTTTTTTTTTAATTATTTTATTTCTTAATCACTTTTGAGCAGGTAAGCACTAGTAATGGAAATCAAATTAGTCATTTTCTTATTAATGTTGGATAAAAAGATAAACAATCAAGTCTGTTCCTGCTTCCTGAAAACGCACTCGTTTGCACGGGAAGAAAGGAGTATCGTTTCGTGTACCAGGAGCTGTAAGTCATGCTAGGTGGATGGCAAAGGCGATTTATGCATTCAAAATGTACCTGTTCCAAAATAAATTTCACTTATCTCATAGCGAGAAAAATTCTTTAAGGACTTATTTTTCTTGTGCGAGTGTACGTTCGAGCCTGGTTTCTATCATCAGACCCAATTAAAGCACCATATCATGACTTTCTATTCATGCATTAACTGATATATTATCAGGATATTGATCCAGAAAATATCTAGACAAAACTGAGTTCATAATTTTTACTAAGAGACGGCCGCGAGATTGTTCACCCATTAGAATGCGGAACGATACTGAACTATCATGCAGAGATAGTGTGAAGTATTTAGGATTACATCTGGATAGAGGATTAACATTCGCCGATCATGTAAACCATACTTGTAACAAAGCAATAAAGGCAATGTTTACTATGTATCCATACTTCAATAGACAATCCACACTTTCAAAACAGAACAAAACTCTAATTTACAAACTATGCATTCGACCAATACTCACCTATGCTTGTCCAGTCTGGAGCTACACTTCGAATTACAATTATAAAAAATTCAAATAATTCAAAATAAATGCCTCCGAATAATAACTAACCAACCGATTTATACAAAAATTAATAAACTTCATTCGCTAGCTAATATTATAAGCTTAAAAACCTTTATTCGTAACCTGGCCAAAAAGTTATTTTTTTATAGATGCAAATTAAATAAAAATAATTTAATTAAGAATTTAGGAAATTATAATAAAAAATCATTAAAAAGATATGTCCATAAAAGGCCGAAACACATATTCTTGAAATATTTATAACTTGTAATCTGTAAGTTTAACTGTGTATCATATTTATTTTATTTTATTTTGTATGTAACATATTTTCCATCTCGCAGCATATTTTTTTTTATGTATTGTACTCGAGTTAACATATCTTATGGTATTATTCTTTATATTAATTATGCATAGGTTTTATTTCATTTTGTTTTTCCTATATTGCAAAATTGTGAGCTAAATATTGTTACAACATAGAATAATACTTAACAAAAAGTTTATCTGGTATCCGGAACAGATTGTTGTATTCTTTTAAATAAATAAATAAATTTGAGAAATTTGAGAGATCCAGAAAATAATAAGGCTGCTGCAAACAATTTTTCCAATTAGTTAGTTCCCTAAACCGATGCTCCATCCTTATTTGATGCCAACGTTCCAACAGCGGTTAAGGAAAATATAGCTCAAATTATGCTGGAAGCAGACAATGATGAAGAAGAGGAAGAAGAATAAAATCAACTGTAGAGGTACAGTTCTCCACCAAAATGCTTTTTCTTTTTTCACAAAAATCGATTTTTTCATATTGTTTTGCAGATCGTTGCCCGACCGGGAAAAATACCCGACTGCTACTAAATCCTCCCTTAGAAAAACATAATATTCAATATTTGTATTTTTTTTTTTATTGTTCACATTATGCCTTGTTTCTATAGAAAACAAGGCATAATGTGTGCATTTTTTGTTTTAAACAAAAATGCAGTTGTCTTATACAAGTTGTGTGCACTATTAAAAACCTAATATTTTTTCATGATATCCCTGAAATTTTCAGAATTAAATTTTGAGATATATGATTCAGAATGATTTTAAACAATTTCTTGGGTGGCCTGATGTATCTACATAAATTGCAATAAGAAACGGATTGAGATAGAACAGTATATCCGTTTTTTAACGGAATTAATCGTTGCGTGTACTATGTTCGTTTAGCAGTTTTCCGATTGCCCTGAAATTTTGCACAGCTTGTTGACTGGAACAGAATTGGGGGGTGGGAGCAGCAACATTTTGACTTTCAAAAATATTCCCTATAGCTAAGGCCACCCTAATACACACCCACACATATATATATATATATATATATAGTGTGCCTACATACATGGGCGTGTGTGTATATATATATATATATATATATATATATATATATATATACATGTATACATATAAGAGGAAAGGTTAATAGAAACAGAATAACTGCGTTAGTTATTTTATTAATGTTAAAGATGTATATTTCACACAATTCAGGTTTCCCTTCAAGAGCAAAAAACTTCTTAAATGTTCCGCATTAAAATTTATAACCTTAAGTTCTATTTAGGGCCTAATTTTTATTTTCATTTATTTTGAAAATTAATGGGAAGTAATTTCACAATCACCAAAATCGGTCCACCGAATGATTTTATTTTGAAATAATAGAGTTATTATAAATACGAGAGCAAAATTGTTTATTTGGAGCGTTACTGATGAATGTTCTCAGTGTACGCATCTCCCGAAGGACGGAGTTTTTATATTACAGCTCGAATTTAAATTAAGGTGTTATAAAGGTATCAGATTCTTTACATAGTATACTCCGTGCTATCATCGCCTAATTTTTCCTTTGCAAGTACCGATAATGGTTAAGTGATCCTTGGGACGGACGTCGTAATATCCTTCAGCTCGTCGAGAATATGACTCGAATGCTCTACTACTTAGCGAATCTCGCCCTGTTCCTCTTAAACGAAACCCGCTTAATGTTACGTTCATATTTAATGTGATTCGCTTTCTCGTACAAAACTTAACTGTTAACCGAACTCTTAAGTCCATTAATGATTCCATTAAGTTGAGTTAGTGATTCTTAGCCGAGGCAGAACTACACCCTGGCTTATTATTTGTTGAACCCCCCCCCCCCACTGCGAACTTCTTACATAAATAATGCCTATTTCTCCAAAACAATAACTCCCCCATGTCGCTCCCTCTCCCTCCTCCTGCCATAACCCTCTTCCCTCCAAGAAATCCTTGAAAAACCCCACCACCATCAGGACATCCCCCTGAAGTGTGGTAATGTATGTAGGGGAATAAGTCAAGCCATGGCGGCCTCTCTCTAATGTCGAATCCCCTTTAAATCACTTAGCTCATTTCCATTAATACCTGGCAGTCGGTTTATATATATTTTATATCTTGTTTTACATAACTTTCCATAGCTATAAATCTTACTGATATATTTAGATTGTAGTAAATTCATTCCTATTTTTTTATTGTAGTATTCTTCCACCTATTAATTAGGTTTGAATATTTATTTCGAGCGAGATTCTTTTATCCAATTTAGTTTTGTATGATATCTTCTATTTGTTATAAAATTTTAATAAGTCCGTCACGCAGGTGCTGCATAACTAAACAAATTCCAAGGTGGCCAATCTATGCCTTTTTTTAAAGAATGTGCTTAAGATAACCTATATAAACAGAAAATCAACATCGAGTAACATATCGCACTAGTATTTATTTATTTATTTTTTATTTGGTAATTTGAAATCTGTACATAAATCAGTTTGTAATCTCGTCAAGTTTGTTGACACAGATAATATATAAAAATTGATTACAACGTTAAAATTAAAACAAAATAAAAATAATGAAGTATTTGGAAGAAGCCAACCATTGTTAGTACTTCCTAAGGCGTGTAAACAAATGTATTAATGATCAAAATGGGATCGGTATGTTAGTTTATCTCGGGGCCACTGTCTTTTATGCCACCTGGGAGGATTGTCTGGATGGGATTGGGAAGATAAGGATAGACCTTCAGGATTAGGATGGTAGGACAATTTGGAGTGGAACTTAACTAGTATTTCTACAGTGCACAACTCAAAAATCGGTTTTATTCACATCGTCTTAGTTATGACTGTGAAAGACATGGTAAATATCTCTTTATCAACCATCAAAACTGTATGTACCTAGCTTCAGAGCTTGTACACCAGAGGGCACTTTTTGTCACTCTCCCTGTCTTAATGCTATCCCCTCTACATAGGCAAGAGTGACACATTTTCAGCCAACTACTAACACAGGAATGAAAAAAACTAAAGACTACAATAATAAAACAAAACGGAATTTGGCCTACGACAACAAAACGTGCTTACGTGCTATAACAGAGCTTTAAAGCAGGCTTCACTCGGTCTGTCAGGCCTGTCAGTTAGATCTGAACAGTCCACCTGAAAGCCGGTCGCCTGAACGTGTATATATTCCGGCCGTCTGTCAGTTAAGACTGTTCAGGTGGCCGGAATATATACACCTTCAGACGGCCGGCGGACTGTTGAGGCCTAACTTACAGGCCTGCCTGAATCGTGTATAGCCTGCTTTAGATAGTTTGCTGAGCAGCTTTACATAACAATGGGAAGATTGAATGCCCATTACAATTGATATGCGTTATTAAGAACTTAACAACGGTAGTAATACATTAAATTAAATTTGCCGTAGACTTTTTTTTTGACTCGTAGATTCGAAATATGCAATACAAAAATCAGTTTAATTTGGGGGGGGGGGTCAATATGGGGTGTTTTTTCCCGATCTCACATTGGATCGTCTGGCCCAAGATAACCATTATTTTTCTGATAACTGTACACATCGACACGCAAGTGGAATCCCGTCAGAAAGTTTAACTACGAACACAAAGAGAAATTGAAACTCCAAATCAAATGCATAATTAATTAAAACATGGGAATCCATATTGTTTACATATTACGAACGAACATATTGAATGCAGAATACAAACTTCTAAATTCTAATTCCATGGAGGTGAAACGGAATGAAGAGCAAATAGAAATTTCGACTAAATGAGATCTGTAATACCTTTCAGCATTTGTCGTTAAATATTTGACGAGACAAATAGGCCATCGATGTGCGCGATTGTAATGGAATGATCGACGTCAGAGTTCATTCCATATTACAAAGATTCAAATAATATTTGGGCCTTTGGAATATGCACTGATGTCATCATATAATTTATTTATTTAAATTTTAACGTCCATTATTATTAACTACGAATTTTAGGACGGGTTATCTATAAGTTACCACCCTTTTCCAGCCAGGACAGGGCGGATGCCTTTTCTTTTTTCTAAAGAAAATCCACCACCCCATAGTGAGAATCGAACCCACGACCCGTGGCACAGAGTGTTAAGTGCTCACGCCGTCTTGGCCACCAGGCCTCCGTCATCATATAAGAAATAATGCGCTAAATATTTGTACAGGTCTGGTGGTCGTGACTATTAAGGCTTGTGCACTCCTGAGTTCGATTTTTACTAGGGGTAATGGATTTTCTTTCGATAAAAGGAAATTTATCAGCCCTTTTTTGCGTAGGAAAGGTTGAAACCCCGTCCCGAAAATCGTTGTTCTGTATAAGTGGGATTTGAATAAATCAAATTTTATATTTGTTAACAACTGCTCGAAGAATTTCAGCTTTTGAGGTTGTGCACATTAGAAACTTTTGAAAATTGTCAAGAATTCTTCATAGCTCGGTGCTTCCTGCGAAAACAAAACTACTTTTACTTCTAAAAATACTTAATAAATAATT
The DNA here is from genome assembly GCA_946811695.1 of Gonocerus acuteangulatus. Taxonomy (NCBI): domain Eukaryota; kingdom Metazoa; phylum Arthropoda; class Insecta; order Hemiptera; family Coreidae; genus Gonocerus; species Gonocerus acuteangulatus. The sequence goes on along the minus strand of OX328124.1, from coordinate 95,547,826 downwards.
AAATACCAAATATATATACATATGTGTATATGATATAGAATAATGATCTCTTCTATAATACGAGTATAGTCTTCTTTAAAAAGACAGGTCAGGAAAGTTGAAACATCTCGCACTTAACATCATTTTTATTTCCCTTACGCGTTTCTAGTCATTATTGTAGCACGCCTTAAAGGAAAATCCTTTTGCGGTATATTATAAATTACGTGTAGGCAACAACAACACTATGAAAAACGCAATTAAAAAAAAATAATATTACACCTATTACTCTCACTTACTCTAAATGAGGAAAATCGAGTGAGATGGGGTTTGTCGCTTGCTTCTGCGGAATCAAGTGAGCTAGCAAGCCGAGTGCCTTTGATTTCTTGTCGCTATTTGTCTTTCTCAGAGTGTAATGATTTTAGATTTCACGATTTAGTTATAATGTTGTACTCATTTTTTCTTTTGATCTTGTTATTTTATGAAATTGTATTTTATAAGATTATTGTATTATTTCATAACTGATGCCTATCGCTAAAAATTATGAACACGATTTTAAAACCTATGATATTTTATTTTGAACCATCTACGAAGCCCAATAATGTATTTGATCACTAAAGTTTGGCCCAAAACATGTCAATACCTAATATAAATGATTACCACCCAAGGAAGATAAAATGCTGTACTTGCGAACACACATGATGATAGTGTTCTAGTCTTTGGCTTCTTTCGGCATTTAATTTATTGATCTTTAAAACTTCTTTTTCTAGTCTCCATATGTCTATTAGGGTCTGAATATTGCCTTTCAGCAGCTGCTCAAAAGAAGGTAAATGGTGTACGCTGAGTGGCTGTCAAACGTAATTAGGCGGTGTTTTGGAGCGGAGTGTAGTTTTTACTGACGGAACTGATCAGTCATTTTATTTTTACTCCGGGCTAGGTTTGTCCTCCCCTCTTATTATAATCAGCCATAGGAGCGCTCCATGGATGTGGTGACATTTCCAGCGGTGATCCTTGTCTTGACGATACATCTCTACGAAAATAGTTACTGGCGGGTGGCCCATTCTTTCCCACCCCTCTATCCGGGGCAGTGGTTCGGTGGGCCAATGAACTTTCCGTCCTTGGACAAAAAACATTCATGTAGAAAAATCTATATATATATATATATATATATATATATATATATATATATAAATATATATATATACATGTCAGTTACTTGAGATAAGCTACAATTTGACAAAATATGAACGCAGCTTAATATTTCGTTACCATAGTGTCCTATAGTAATAATATTCCACCGTAGGCAGATAATTCATGTAACTTATGATTTATACTTACTTTCCCTAGATGCAAATGCAAAAAGATTGATATACCTACATAATGTATAAACAAATACGCAAAATAATTTGAAATCATGTAATCTAATATTATATATACATTATGCAAAGCAAATGTAATGTAAATATATAGACAATAAGGTAATATGATGCAATGTAATAATGCATACATAAAGTAAATATATAGGCAATAAAATAATACAATGCAATTTAGTAATATATATGTATATCAAAAACTTTGAGGTTGCTGGCAAAGAAGGAAGATCTTCAGGTAAATGAAAAAACGTCTAGTTCCTTCACAACAGTTTATTTCCACGCTGAGTGCTTTCGGTAGCTCTTGCTACCATCCTCAGAACTATAATGAGTTCAGCTTCACTTCTGAGGGCTCACTGACAGTCAGTCAGCCCTCAGCAGTGAAGCTGAACTCATTATAGTTCTGAGGATGGTAGCAAGAGCTACCGAAAGCGCTCAGCGTGGAAATAAACTGTTGTGAAGGAACTAGACGTTTGTTCATTTACCTGATATATATATATCATATAAATACATAAACAATAAGGTAATATAATGCAATGTAATAATATATACATGATGTAAATATATAGGCAATTAGGTAACATAATGTTCTGTAATAACTATATAAAATATAAGGTGTACATCGCGATAAAGCGGAACACCAACAAATAAATAATCTTTTTTTTCAACACGAAACTTGGTATATAGCATTACCATAACAAACGATTTGATGTGTTAGTCAACGAGCAAAAACCGTTCATCTGAAGGGCGGGGGCACTCCAGGCTTAAATGTCACTAAGGGTCGACATTTTTTATATATTGCAATAAAACTGTCCATACCTTGTAACAACCTAAAGAGAAAGAAGCGTGTTTAAAAATAAACCAATTGGGTGCATCTAGGGGACGTGTTTACTTCGTACACAATATATATATATATAATAAAAATAACACACACGACACAGATGTATATATATATACATAATATTTTTAATTTAAGAGGCTTAACTGTGTCTGAGACATTAAAAATGGCATGTTTAAAGACATGGAAGCTTTTCAACCTGCTCAAGTGGGACTTGAACCCAAACATGATGTATATATATGAGGCGTGTTTTTTAAGTAAGTACAGTTTTACCGCAGCGCTGCGGTCGGCGTTCTGTGGATGCGCACTGGGTACCTACATCTCTTGCCTACGCTCTGACTGAATTACCGAAAATCGTGGTTACGATGGGTACCGAAAATGTTGACGGATGTGCACAAAACCAACGTGCATTGACTTTCCTTGAGCGGTACAGCAACGACGGTGATGATTTCTTAAGCCAAATTGTTACGGGCGTCTCGTAAATATATATATATATATATATATATATATATATATATATATATACATACATACATACATATAATTTGTAAGCCATATATATAATTTGTAAGTCTCGTAATTTGTAAGTTTCGTGACCTACATGCTACGAAGCGTCAATTCTTTTCATCTACTCTTCCGTTTTGTGTTTTCGGGTGAACGAAATATTAGACCTGCCTAATATTGATCTGACAATCCCTAAGAAATACTAAATGTTACAGGACGGGAAATATATTGAACTAGTCTGGGAACTGAAAACGAACTTGGTGTTATACTTTCGGTTATTATGTCACATTGGGAATATATTGTTTACTAAACTGACAAGTTGGACAAACCCGGCTAACATGAGTATTTGACGTCAAAATCAGACATTCCTGTACGTTTGTACTCTGAATTAACTGCTAAACCCACACACACACACACACACACACACACACACACATATATATATATATATATATATATATATATATATATATATATATATACCACTCTGATTTTCCTGTAAATTAACCTATCTACATTGAAGTTGAACGTTTCTCAAAACCATGACAAGGTAAACATTTTCTTTCCTTTTATTTCTCTTTGAATACCAACTTGAATGTTTACTTGATCCTGTAATAATCCTTTTTAATTACAATAATTTCGATGCTGTTGGATGAGTGCGTGTTTTCTCACTATCCACTTATGACAACGCGACGCGATAACGAGTTATGTTACGTTTATGATGCTTATGTTTCGAAAAATTAATATTATTATTTTTTCAATGTGAAATAAATACCTAGAATACTGGGAAGAAAGAAAGTACACACCTCCATACCTATATTTACAAGCACTAATCCTACACATAAGCCCAGCCAATGAAGTAACTATTGAAAGAGCCTTTTCAACCCTAAAGTATATATTAAATGATTATAGATATAATCTAAATTCCAAAAACTTAGAGGATATATTATCATTGAAATTGAATTAATTCTTAAAAAGAAGTGAAATGTTCTTTGTTTAAAAATTTATTTTTGTTTATTTACTGAAATATATTTGTTGATATAAAACGAAAAATAAACATTATTGGCTTTAATTTATTCTTTTAAACTTTTTCCTATTAAGTATTTTAGTAACAATTACATTAATACTTATATTTTCTAAGTTGAAAATATCGGTAAAAAAGCTTTTTAAAAAACCGTTTAAACCTCAAACTTTTTCTTTTTCAATATAAAAATAAAACTAAAAATTTTAAAAATATTTGTTTAAATAAAGATTAACAATTATTTTCGACCCCTGGTTTTATCGCCTTACAGCGTTAAACAATACATAAATAAATAATGATTAAATATCACTGTGCTATTTAAAATAATATGTAAGAAGGTATACGAATGGGTCTGGTGTTCTGTAGGTAAACATAATAAAGTTAATTTATATTTGGGCCGGCGTGAAATTAACTGCCTTCCTAATTTGGACTGCTTAATAAGGGATCAGATGTTGGTTTTGCCTTATATCTCCCGGGAAATTATACTTTATTCTAGTAATTGTTATAGCTTAAGTCTCGGGTAGGGCTTACCTCTCTCGCTTTTAATACTTATAGTCTTAGTACAGTATTCTCAAAATTTTAAGTCCTCATTAATTCCTTCTGTAAACAATGTTGTCACATGAATTTTTAAATAGTTAATAATTTTTCATTGGGATATTCTGGTATTTGGATATAAATAACATGAATTAAATGTTCTTTTTTTTGTCTTTCGCCCCTACCAATACTATATAATAAAAATTCCTTCTCGCAGGAAGCATAGTGTAGAAACAGTTAAAGTTCTGTCTTAATCTTTCGTGAAAAATGTAAATATAGGTATAATTAAATATCAAAGCGAAGCAAGGTCCATTTATGCGCCCATTTCTCCGAATTACATTGCTTTATGAAAAATCGTATAGGATCCGTATCTGTAGGAAATTTAACAAGCTATCGAATAGGTGCTTTACAGTTAACATGATTCGCCAATAGGTTTCGAGATATTTAAGAATACATCCAAAAATTCCATATAGTTTCATTAGTTTTCGCGGGATTCACGCTCAAAATCTATGTTCCGATGAATGGATTCTACTGATTACCGATCATGGCCTTTTGAATCACAAAAAGTACTTTTTTCATGATGATTAGATAGTTAGCCGTCGAGGTGAGGACCTGACACGGTCTAGCGTGAATCAGCCTTCATTCTTACACAGAAATCTTGGCTCATTTAAATAGAAAAGGAGCGGATTACAGATATGAACTGAAACTTAGTAGGATTACTTGTTTTATTTATACTATTTATTAACTTGATTCAGTGAAACTAAGACGTCACACACTTCGTTACCTGCTAATCGTCTAGGTTTTGGAGCCGATGTATAAAATAAATAAATAATAGGATTAATCTAAACAATAACCATTGATAAAACGGAAATAATGGCCTGGCTGTCAGACCGCCGTAAAAAAAAAAAAAAAAAAAAAAAAAAAAAAAAAAAAAAAAAAAAAAAAAAAAAATCCATTGATAATACGGATAATAATGTTTATCAACAAACATTTTCTACATAGTCGAAAAAATATATATAATTAATTATTAAATTACAATTAAATACAACCCTCTTGCTTTTCCATAATATATGCCAAAATATAATCGATTTTTTTTTACTATGGCGTACCGCTTGGAGCGTCTTGAAAAAAATTGAGGTAGTACACCGATGGTAAGAGAATTTTCACAAAAAGTTTGGTGATTGTACCGAAACGGATACTCCGTAAAAAAAATAATTAAAAAATAAAAACACGAAAAAACAATTGAACGCGATGTCGCCGAAAGGCGAATTAATTTTTGTCTAAAAGCCTTAAGAAAGATGTGTATTTTCTTTTTTTATTCATTCTGATCCGACAATTCAATCCTGAGATAAAAATAATCAAAGCAATTTCGATTTTCTTTTTTTTATTCAACGGGGGGTGTGAATTCAGAGCTGAAATTTTGGCTATAGGCCACATTTAAGGGACTAGTTTGATCCTCCAAATTTCAAGCGAAAACCTTTCTGGGGCCGACAACCCATGCTTACCCGGCTACGGCCTTTGCTACAAAAGTACTTTTTAAGTACAGATGGAATGGTTGGGATTCGGCTAAATAAACCTCAATATGATTTTGTTTTAAAAAAATCTATATTTCGGACGTTTCGGCTACTCATTGGTAGCCTTCGTCAGCTAAAATGACAAAAAAAAGAAATTAATACAGAAACAAACAAGAAAAATTTATAATTGTGATAGGTAACAGAACTATAGATACAGTTTAACTTATAACAGAACATATCGTCTTAAAATTCTTAGAATGAGTAGAATGAAAAAGAAAATAGGTACAGTAATTGATTTTAATAGTAATTAGTAACATTAATTGATTTTACAAAGAAATAAGAGAACTATATACCAATGACAAATATAGTAGCTAATAGTAACATTAATTAATTTTACAAAGAAATAAGATACTACATACCAATGGAAATGCCGAGCGGCAGAGGAAGACCAAGGTTGGCAATTAAGTAACCATTGTGAAAGTGTCTAAGGAAAAAAGGAATCTGCAAGGGGTATATGTAACTGGAAACAGCAAGAGGTGGGGGAAAACGGGCGGTAGGATCAAACAGATGTTTATGACATTTTATGACAGGAAAGGAGAAAAGGTGTTAATGGAAGGATACCCAAGGGGCAAGGTAAAAATCTAGGTAGGTGGTCGGGCGAGTATTTGGAAAATATTAGCGTACATAGGAGAAATGCCTTGTTGGTCAGTTTTGTAATTTATATTGTTTTTGTTTAAGTTTATGTGTACACATTCCGAGATCTGTAGTCTTTTTTTGTTACGTTGTGTAGAAAGAATTTTCGTGTCGTCGAAGTTAAAAGTGTGTTTTTGTGTAATGGCGTGTTTTGCAAGTGCAGATTTATCTATTTCTTTATTAGTGATGGTTCGTTTATGTTGTGTAAGACGTGAGTGAATGTCATTTATGGTTTCTCCTATGTATACACCATTACAGGAAGGGGTTTGGCAAGGGACTTGGTAAACACATCGGGTTGTATGTTCAAAAGGGATGGGATCTTTGAGTTTGGTGTAGAGGGTTTTGAGTTTGTTGGTAGTTTTCAAACCAAAGTTTAGGGAAGGGTAGGATTTTTTAATTGTCTTTGTAAGTTTATCAGTCAGTCCAGGTGTAAATGGTAGAGATCGGAACATTTGGGAACTGGGAGTTAGGGAAGAATTGGGAGAGATAGTGCTGGAAGGTTGGGATTTTACTTTTTTAACAAGGGATTTTATGAGGTTGGGGGGAAATTGGTTGCGTGCCAATATATCTGAGGCGATATTAATATTTTTTTTTTTTTTTTTTTTTTTTTTTTTTTTTTTTTTTTTTTTTTTTTTTTTTTTTTATTTATTTTTTTTTTTTTTGATTTTAAAAATATTAATATCGCCTCAGATATATTGGCACGCAACCAATTTCCCCCCAACCTCATAAAATCCCTTGTTAAAAAAGTAAAATCCCAACCTTCCAGCACTATCTCTCCCAATTCTTCCCTAACTCCCAGTTCCCAAATGTTCCGATCTCTACCATTTACACCTGGACTGACTGATAAACTTACAAAGACAATTAAAAAATCCTACCCTTCCCTAAACTTTGGTTTGAAAACTACCAACAAACTCAAAACCCTCTACACCAAACTCAAAGATCCCATCCCTTTTGAACATACAACCCGATGTGTTTACCAAGTCCCTTGCCAAACCCCTTCCTGTAATGGTGTATACATAGGAGAAACCATAAATGACATTCACTCACGTCTTACACAACATAAACGAACCATCACTAATAAAGAAATAGATAAATCTGCACTTGCAAAACACGCCATTACACAAAAACACACTTTTAACTTCGACGACACGAAAATTCTTTCTACACAACGTAACAAAAAAAGACTACAGATCTCGGAATGTGTACACATAAACTTAAACAAAAACAATATAAATTACAAAACTGACCAACAAGGCATTTCTCCTATGTACGCTAATATTTTCCAAATACTCGCCCGACCACCTACCTAGATTTTTACCTTGCCCCTTGGGTATCCTTCCATTAACACCTTTTCTCCTTTCCTGTCATAAAATGTCATAAACATCTGTTTGATCCTACCGCCCGTTTTCCCCCACCTCTTGCTGTTTCCAGTTACATATACCCCTTGCAGATTCCTTTTTTCCTTAGACACTTTCACAATGGTTACTTAATTGCCAACCTTGGTCTTCCTCTGCCGCTCGGCATTTCCATTGGTATGTAGTATCTTATTTCTTTGTAAAATTAATTAATGTTACTATTAGCTACTATATTTGTCATTGGTATATAGTTCTCTTATTTCTTTGTAAAATCAATTAATGTTACTAATTACTATTAAAATCAATTACTGTACCTATTTTCTTTTTCATTCTACTCATTCTAAGAATTTTAAGACGATATGTTCTGTTATAAGTTAAACTGTATCTATAGTTCTGTTACCTATCACAATTATAAATTTTTCTTGTTTGTTTCTGTATTAATTTCTTTTTTTTTGTCATTTTAGCTGACGAAGGCTACCAATGAGTAGCCGAAACGTCCGAAATATAGATTTTTTTAAAACAAAATCATATTGAGGTTTATTTAGCCGAATCCCAACCATTCCATCTGTACTTAAAAAGTACTTTTGTAGCAAAGGCCGTAGCCGGGTAAGCATGGGTTGTCGGCCCCAGAAAGGTTTTCGCTTGAAATTTGGAGGATCAAACTAGTCCCTTAAATGTGGCCTATAGCCAAAATTTCAGCTCTGAATTCACACCCCCCGTTGAATAAAAAAAAGAAAATCGAAATTGCTTTGATTATTTTTATCTCAGGATTGAATTGTCGGATCAGAATGAATAAAAAAAGAAAATACACATCTTTCTTAAGGCTTTTAGACAAAAATTAATTCGCCTTTCGGCGACATCGCGTTCAATTGTTTTTTCGTGTTTTTATTTTTTAATTATTTTTTTTACGGAGTATCCGTTTCGGTACAATCACCAAACTTTTTGTGAAAATTCTCTTACCATCGGTGTACTACCTCAATTTTTTTCAAGACGCTCCAAGCGGTACGCCATAGTAAAAAAAAATCGATTATATTTTGGCATATATTATGGAAAAGCAAGAGGGTTGTATTTAATTGTAATTTAATAATTAATTATATATATTTTTTCGACTATGTAGAAAATGTTTGTTGATAAACATTATTATCCGTATTATCAATGGATTTTTTTTTTTTTTTTTTTTTTTTTTTTTTTTTTTTTTTTTTTTTTTTTTTTTTTACGGCGGTCTGACAGCCAGGCCATTATTTCCGTTTTATCAATGGTTATTGTTTAGATTAATCCTATTATTTATTTATTTTATACATCGGCTCCAAAACCTAGACGATTAGCAGGTAACGAAGTGTGTGACGTCTTAGTTTCACTGAATCAAGTTAATAAATAGTATAAATAAAACAAGTAATCCTACTAAGTTTCAGTTCATATCTGTAATCCGCTCCTTTTCTATTTAAATGAGCCAAGATTTCTGTGTAAGAATGAAGGCTGATTCACGCTAGACCGTGTCAGGTCCGGGCAGGGCCACGGTGAAACAATCACACCAGCATTTTCAAAGGACTCGTTCACGCTACACCGGGCCGGGTCCATGTTTTATGCGTGTGTGATTGCTTCCCCGTGTCCCGGCCGTGGCTCGGCCCGGACCCGACACGGTTAAGCGTGAATCGGCCTTAAGTCTCATCCGAGCAATATTTTAGTGCAGTTATATAAAGTGATATCACGTGTTTAGTAAGCATATACATACTTAAAATATTGCGTACTTATGAACAAATAATCCAAGGTGTCCTATTTGTGTAAAGCTTGTAAAAAAAAGTTCCAGGTACATCCAAAAAAACAGTATTACCTGCTGAAGTAGAGGAATACTTCGAAGTTTCAGGCAAAAGAGTATCTGTCTGTGATATTATATGCGGAAGTTGCCGTGTAAGAAGTTTAAAAAGAAGAATACCTGATTCAGAAGAGAATGATGATAATAAATCAAGGTCGGCCGAATCGAGTTCGTCAGATGATAGCACAAGTTCAGATGATTCGACTTTAGAAATAGTACGCCCCCCCCCCACAGGATAGCTTAGATTCTGAATTCAGAGAAGTCCAGAAAGAATTTCTGGAAAATCATGTAAGTCATCCAAAGTGACGCTTTCAAATGGAAGTTTCTTGCGTTGGTTTCAACCTCTCCAGCTTCAGTATATTCAATATTTCATCTGAGTAACCAAGATCAGAGGAATATCTTTTTCCAATCTGATTGTGGTGAAAAGCTGCTATTTTGAAATAAATGCCAATCTTCGGAAGCATTTTATTGTCTAGTTTTTTATCAAGAAGCTTAATTTTTTGCTTTAACGTACCATGTACTGATTCAACAAGCCAACGGATTTTGTTACAAATCTAGATTCGTTTGATTCATCAGTTGTTCATTGCTTTCGTTTACCTTTCAAGGCGGGCATTAGTACTTGAATGCCTTTATTTTCTAAATCACCCTTTACGTGACGAAAACCTCGGTCCACTATATCTCCCTGTAACATCAATTTGCATGAGCCTCCTGGATCACTTACTGCCTCTTTCGCGATACTTCCATCATTCACAAAGAAATTCTTTCTGGATTTCTATGGATTCACAATCTGTGCTATCCTGTGGGGGGGGGGTGCTTTTCACAAATAGGACACCTTGGATTATTTGTTCATAAATACGCAATATTTTAAGTATGAATATGCTTACTAAACACACGATGTCACTTTATATAACTGCACTAAAATATTGCTCGGATGAGACTTAAGGCCGATTCACGCTTAACCGTGTCGGGTCCGGGCCGAGCCACGGCCGGGACACGGGGAAGCAATCACACACGCATAAAACATGGACCCGGCCCGGTGTAGCGTGAACGAGTCCATTGAAAATACTGGTGTGATTGTTTCACCGTGGCCCTGCCCGGACCTGACACGGTCTAGCGTGAATCAGCCTTCATTCTTACACAGAAATCTTGGCTCATTTAAATAGAAAATGAGCGAATTACAGATATGAACTGAAACTTAGTAGGATTACTTGTTTTATTAATACTATTTATTAACTTGATTCAGTGAAACTAAGACGTCACACACTTCGTTACCTGCTAATCGTCTAGGTTTTGGAGCCGATGTATAAAATAAATAAATAATAGGATTAATCTAAACAATAACCATTGATAAAACGGAAATAATGGCCTGGCTGTCAGACCGCCGTAAAAAAAAAAAAAAAAAAAAAAAAAAAAAAAAAAAAAAAAAAAAAAAAAAAAAAAAAAATCCATTGATAATACGGATAATAATGTTTATCAACAAACATTTACTACATAGTCGAAAAAATATATATAATTAATTATTAAATTACAATTAAATACAACCCTCTTGCTTTTCCATAATATATGCCAAAATATAATCGATTTTTTTTTACTATGGCGTACCGCTTGGAGCGTCTTGAAAAAAATTGAGGTAGTACACCGATGGTAAGAGAATTTTCACAAAAAGTTTGGTGATTGTACCGAAACGGATACTCCGTAAAAAAAATAATTAAAAAAGAAAAACACGAAAAAACAATTGAACGCGATGTCGCCGAAAGGCGAATTAATTTTTGTCTAAAAGCCTTAAGAAAGATGTGTATTTTCTTTTTTTATTCATTCTGATCCGACAACTCAATCCTGAGATAAAACTAATCAAAGCAATTTCGATTTTCTTTTTTTTATTCAACGGGGGGTGTGAATTCAGAGCTGAAATTTTGGCTATAGGCCACATTTAAGGGACTAGTTTGATCCTCCAAATTTCAAGCGAAAACCTTTCTGGGGCCGACAACCCATGCTTACCCGGCTACGGCCTTTCATAAAAATCCGTGCATTTTTGAGCCAGAAATAGGACTTAATGCCCAAGTAATGATAAATATGCCCAAGTAATGAAAAAAGCAAAATAGGTCCATTAGAATATGAGGTTTAATAATGGAATCAGTTGTTCATTACAAATAAAAGAAATCTTCAAGTTTATTTTGTATTCATACACAACATTAGTTTTTTTTTTATTTATTTAAGTGGCGTATCAACAATCGGGCTATCTAGGGTTGCCCTCCTTTCATAATGCCAACAGAACGTGGTCGGTCACTCATTCGCAGTGGTCGGTACTGGCAGTCGCAGGTGGCTATGGCCGTCGGCATATCAAGGTATTTTTAGCAAATTCGGAGTGCTAAGGCCATACCACGCGATACTTGGTCATGGCTTCTCTTTCAATAAACATAATATATGCGCACTATCTGGTCGAGAATAGGTGGCGACCTGTAACTAGCCCGTCTAAACATTTATAAGTTACTAGCTGTTACCCAGTGTGCCATGCTACACCTACTTTCTGTCCATGACTCACCCAGTATCAAGATCTACTCTACTTGATACCTAGTTGTCTATGCCCAGTTACGAAAATCGGTCAAACGATGTGAATTGGTTTTAGTTCATCATCATACCGGCAGACGCCTGCACAACAGCAGTTCATCTAACAGACGACTGAGGCCAATAGTAGTCGATTAAAAATGGCCGTCACAATCTGAATGGTTCAGTGTAGCCAATTTTTCTAGAACAAAACTTTCGACTTTTTGACCAAATTTTGAAATTTTACTGTTTTGACCTAGCCTAGGAGATTTCTCGTATCAAGACCTACCTGTGTGCCAAGTTCGGTCAAAATCGGTCAAACGGTGTAGATTTGTATAAGGAACAAACAAACAGAAAAACAGACAGACACGTGATTTTTATATATATATATAGATTTATAAATGGACACTAAAATAGTATAAAGCAAATTCTTCAGGAATGCAATATAGTAACCTCCGTGCTAAGAAATAGACTTAACTCCCGCCTGACGGAGTTTTATTATGAGGAATTAATCTGAATATACACTACACAAATTCATATCTACAGAATAACTTCATGAAAGGAATTTACAGCCACATCTTGACATGTCCTAGGTCTAGGATTCCCTATAAGGCCTGGTTGTAAGGCTGAGAAGTCTGCAGGTATTATAGGCTAATATATCTCAGTCAGATAGAAATATACCACTAGTACTGTCTGCTATGAAGTCATTTATCTCTTAAACTATCCGCACCTCAAAACTGTCAACGACCATTACTTTATTCCTAATTATGTAAATGGTTTATTTATAAGGTCCATTTACTCCATATGGCGATAAGTACTACAGATTAATCGCTATATTTCATATTATCTTGTCCTCGCGTAAAATATTATAATTATGTTATGTCGATTTAGTTAAACCAATTTATTAAAAGTTAATTGAAAAATTAACTTACTCTCTCATTGGCTGGCAATATTCTATTATTATTTTTAAATCCCAAATAATAATTACAATTTTTGAAATTATATACTATATTAAATGTTATACAACTTCCGATATTTGTTTTATATTGATATCGTTAATCATATTTTTCTTTATACGTTTTAAATTTAAAATGCTATAACTTATTCGTGTGACCTTAGTGTACTGGTCTGTTTCTCCTTCCATCTCACTCCCCCCCCCCCTCTCTTTTTCCCTGTCTCTCCTGAAAACCGCGATTTGCATTATAATTGCAGAATTTATTTTTTATAACATATGGTTACATTCCTTCCTTATTAGTTTACATTTATATGAAAACAGAATGCACCAGAAGTTACGTTTTATCTCCGATTCGATAGTTATAATTTCATTTTTATAAATATAAACATTAAAAATATCAATACCTGTACTGTATATGGATAATAAAATGTCAGGAGTACTGAAAATACAATATGTTTTTACAGAAATATGTAAATTTTAAATTTTCATTCAAGTTAATTAGTGTTTGGATATTTTGTACAGGAATTTGAGTTGAATTTTTTTCTTCGATTTTAGTTAAAAAATAAATATTTTTACACAATAAACTCGTATTAGGTTACGAATAACAATTTATACGTTTATTAATATAAAATACATATATAAATTATAAATTAAAAGAAAAACTTTGTTAATAAAGAACATAAATATTCACATGACTGCACCCACTTTATGAATATAAACAGAAAAAAAATCATAATTCAGTAATCTCAAGTAAAAATTGTTGCTCTTGGGCAGTTAAATTCCAATGTTTCACCTTACTACTTGATAATTAAATATATCTTGTTTTTTATTGAATTTATTTATTAGGATCGTCGCCAGGAAGAAGATTAACTCAGTCCATTAATATACAAAATAAAAAATAAGTACATTAACTAAAATATGTTATGCTTTTTGTGAAACATTGTCATATTAAAGATTTTTTTGAAAGATGTCAATGACTGTATTAAAGATTAACAAAAAACCCTGGCGCTAATTAAAGATTTTTTCTCCTAGTGTCGTCTTTCGGGGATGGGATTTAAGATCCAAGACTCTCCTTATTGTTTCATAAGTAAGAGAAATATGTAAAATAATAAAATAATGATTCAATTTCAGAACAGCCTTATTTTATGTGTCAAATGATTTAATTGTCTCACACGCACACTAGCATGAATTACTTTATCTTTCTCATATACATCTGTCTAAACAGTAATATAACTATCCAGAAATTCGAGGAACAAAAATACATATGTTGCTTTCCTTAACATTTGCGAATGGGTTTAACAGCTGACCTAATTCCAGAGACCGTCTTGCGGTTTTCATTATCAACAAAACTTTTCTCTGTGGATATTACACAATATCAGTCCCTCCCCGCAATCAGTCGTTACTTGTTGCTCTTCTCCCTGATATAATTTCGTTGTGCAACTATTGCATAATGGTTAATAGCCCCGACAAGATATTTTTTTCTTAATTTGCCATATTAATTATAATCGTTTTTATTATAGACTAATTGAATTCACATGTGTGATAAATAAATTATTGGTGATTTATTTATCCCTTACATGAACTTTTGTCTTTGAGTGGGACCATTATTGGCTTTTTGTGCACACCACGTGTTGAAGTAGCCGAGCATTTGACAATTCATAAATATTAGATATAAGAAAAAGGACTTGTGTTGTCTGTGATTGTTGCATAAACGTATAAGATCATAAGTGCGTAGATATATGTTTTTATATTATTATATCTACTGATTAGCATGATATTGTAGCAGAACATATGTTACTATTAACACATATGTTAATTAACATATGTTCACCAAAAAAAAAGACAGTGAAAAAAAAAACAATTGGTGTGTGTTATGAGATACTTGACAAACATGTTTTAAAAAAGTGTTTTATTGAAGTGTCTATCTCAAGCAACTGGTGTTGCATAAAATCATAGTCTTGTGAGTGCCAATTTTTATTTTGAACATTGGACTGCTGAAATTCCCTAACCTTCCTTAGCAGCTAACTTTCTGCTTAAGAGGCTATTGTGTTAAGGTGCATTACACCTCAGAAGACAAAGACAATTATTCCTTTCCTTTGTTCATATTAATTTTTAACATTTTGTTCCTAAAAATAATAATAATAATTTTATACCCAAAAAAATAGTTAGTGTTTTGTTAAATTTTATTTATTTTTTTTTGTTGGCTCCTTCTGAGCAATATCACTCAACACCTATGCCAACAAGTGGTGACCCCGACGATGAAAAGGCAAAAGGACAACAACCATCCGATATCTTACCCTGTGGTTCAAAAATGCCCTTACCTCAGAAAATTACTGAAGAGGAATCTGAAGTCTCAGCATTCTCTGGTGCTCACAATCGCTTGCCACCATTTCATAAAGCAAACCCCTCACTCTGGTTTGCTCATGCAGAGGCCGTTTTCTTCACCTCTAAAGTCACATCCCAAGTGATGAAGTACCAAGCAACGATGGCAAATCTCGGAATGGGAGTTCTGGAACAGGTTGCAGATCTCATCGACAGGGCCGATACCAACACACCTTATGATGACCTCAAAGCTCGCCTGATCCAAGTCTATGGAGAATCCGAGACTCGAAGAATCCAGAGACTATTGCAGGATACTCAGCTCGGTAACCAACGACCATCCCAACTTTTACGCATCATGCTTCAGCAAGCAGGCACTATTGTCTCACGGGAGATGGTAAGAACTTTGTGGCTTAGAAACCTTCCAAGTAGGATGCAAGCAATTCTAACAGCGACTGGTCAAGATGATCTTGAAAAGCTAGCAGCGACGGCAGACAAGATTGCTGAGATAGAAACCCCAGTTGAGACATTTTCACTTTCACAAGAGGAAGCCCGGCCCCAGCAATCACCATCTTTGTCAATAGCACCACCTTCGATTGACCAGCTTGTCATGGAACTTCGATCTCTTCGCACTGAAGTAGCAGAATTGCGCCAGGCTCATCGGTCACGGAGCAATGACCGAAATCCATGGAGGGATACTCGTAGCCGACCCCCAAGTCGTTCAAGTTCCCGTGGAGGACTGTGTTTTTATCACTACAGATTTAAGGACAAAGCCAAAAAATGTACAAAACCCTGCAACTATAAAGTGAATTTAAACCCCTAGGGCTGGCGAATGAAGCAGCTATCGCCTCAGCCCAACCACAACGCCGCCTTTTCGTTAGAGATAAGCGGTCAGGGAAGATTTTTCTTATCGATACAGGTGCTTCTATATCCACCATTCCTCGTAACCCTCAGAAACACCGATCACCGACAGATTATAGTCTCATTGCTGCTAACAACACCCGAATCCCAACTTATGGAGAGTCAACCATGATCCTGGACCTAGGACTACGACGATCTTTTCCTTGGACCTTTGTTATTGCGGATGTAGGGAAGCCTATCATCGGTGCTGATTTCCTTTTCCGTCATGGTCTAGTAGTCGATATAAGGAATAAGCAGCTACGCGACGGCACTACAGGTCTTACTGCATGTGGAACGGTTTCCATGGTTTCTGTATCTACCATATCAACCATTCCTGAAGACTGCAAATACTCACATATCCTACGAGAGTTCCCCAATCTAACCCGACCATCACCAATCAGAGGACCTTCACCCACTGTCGTCCAGCATCACATTGAGACAAAAGGAAATCCAGTAACAAGCAAATCCAGAAGACTTCCTCCGGACAAATATAAGGCCCTTAAGGAACACTTCCAGCAACTAATGAACGAAGGCATCTGCAGACCTTCTAAGAGTCCGTGGTCTAGCCCACTGCACGTAGTCACAAAGAAGAATGGAACCTTGCGTCCCTGCGGAGACTACAGGATGCTGAACAAGCAGACAGTACCAGACAGATATCCTGTACCTAATCTTCTAGACTTCACCACACAGCTAGAGGGAAAGAAGATTTTCTCGACACTGGATGTAGTCAGAGCCTTCTACCACATTCCAGTAGCTGAAGAAGACATTGAAAAGACAGCTGTAATTACACCATTCGGTTTGATGGAATTCACTAGAATGAGTTTTGGCTTAAGAAATGCTGCCCAGACTTTCCAGCGGTTCTCAGACACCCTATTTCGTGACCTTCCATTCATATTTCCATATCTGGACGATTATTTTATTGCTTCAGCTGATGAAGATGAACACGAGCGGCATATTAGGGAAGTTTTCAAGCGGATGGACGATAATGGACTGACACTCAATGTAGCCAAGTGTGTCTTTGGGAAATCTGAAATAGACTTCCTTGGTTACAGAGTAAATTCGTGTGGCATTACACCCCTGCCAACCAAAGTCCAGACCATCGCCGAATTTCCACAACCCACAACTATCTGCCAGCTTCGCCGTTTCCTCGGTATGGTAAACTTTTACAGAAGATGTATACCTGACGCAGCTACTGTTCAGACCCCTCTGAATCGCTTGTTGCACAATACCAAGAAAAACGACAAGCGACCTGTACCCTGGACTGAAGAAAGTTTGGAAGCATTCCAGAAAACCAAGGAGAGTCTCGCAGCAGCCGCACAGCTAGCACATCAATCCACTCACGAGGAGTTATCTCTTGCCTGCGATGCCTCAGATATCGGCATTGGTGCAGTTCTCCAGCAGCGGAAGAATGGGATATGGAGACCTTTGAGTTTCTTTTCAAGAGCTCTATCACAGACGCAGAAAAATTACTCTGCTTATGATAGAGAATTGCTCGCAGTCTATGAAGCTGTTAAACACTTCAGGCCACTTCTTGAAGGATTGAACTTTACTATAGTCACCGACCATAAACCACTAGTTCACGCCTTCGAACAGAAGCCCACCAGTGCATGTCCCCGACGTATCCGCCAGCTGAACTTTATTAGTCAGTTCTCAACGGACATAAAGTATCAGCCTGGTAAAGAAAATATGGTTGCCGACACCTTGTCCCGCCTGGAAGAAGTACAACTACCAGATGATCTAGATGCTCTCGCGGAAGCCCAGAAGAAGGATCCATCAATCGCTGACCTCAAGAAGAACCCCAGTCTGAACTTCAAACTCATCGACATCCCTGGATTCCATGGACCACTTCTCTGCGAAATGTCCACTGTCAAGGCACGTCCATACATTCCAGAAGGTCTTAGAAAAGCTCTCTTCAACCGACTGCATGGCCTTAGTCATCCAGGAGTTCGAGCAACCAGAAAACTTATATCACAGAGATTCTTCTGGCCAGAAATGAACCGTGACATCGGAACATGGACCAAGTCATGTATACCTTGCCAACGGTCAAAAGTACAGCGGCACACCCAGACACCATTGGGAACATTTCCAAGAGCGCAACGGTTTGAGCATGTCCACCTGGATCTGATTGGACCACTGCCCACATCCAATGGAAATCGATATTGCCTCACAATGATGGACCGTGGAACACGATGGCCAGAGGCTATACCACTCCCAGACATAACAGCAGCCACAGTCAGTGAAGCATTTTACACTCATTGGATAGCTCGCTTTGGCACGCCCAGCAGAATCACAACGGACCAAGGCCGGCAATTCGAGGCTGAGATATTCCAACGCCTTGCTGTTCTCATGGGAATAGAGAAAAAACGGACAACCGCCTATCACCCACAATCCAACGGTTGCATTGAGCGCTGGCACAGAACACTGAAAGCCGCTCTCACTGCACACCTCGATACAGATAGGTGGTCAGAACTATTACCAACCGTACTCCTTGGATTACGTTCAGCATTCAGAGAAGACATGGGTGCATCCGTCGCTGAAGCACTATATGGTCAACCTCTTAGACTACCAGGAGAATTTTTCCATGAGTCGCCCATTCAGCAGGAACCAGCAGCTGCTCTTCGACTTTTAAAGGAAGATCTTGCTAAGCTTAAACCCGCTGAACCAAGATCAACCACTCGAAAGGTATTCCAGCATGAAGATCTGCAAAAATGTTCGCATGTTTTTCTGAGAGACGCTGTAAGGAGTCCTTTAGTCCCTCCTTATTCAGGACCTTACCCTATCCTCAAGCGCGCTGAGAAACATTTTACAATCCAGCTAGGAGACAGGGAAGTGACAGTGTCTCTCGATCGTCTCAAACCTGCCTACCGTCTCATGGACACTGAGAACATTCCCAGAACATCTACTGAGGTAACACCAAAGAGCGACACCACGAACCATACTGCAAACATGAACAGAACTTCTGACGCAGCAAGATCAACTCCACCGCCCTACAGGACAAGATCTGGTCGTCAGGTACGGCTAAACACACGCTTTTGCGACTCCGTCACTAGGGGGGGAGTAGTGTAGCAGAACATATGTTACTATTAACACATATGTTAATTAACATATGTTCACCAAAAAAAAAGACAGTGAAAAAAAAAAACAATTGGTGTGTGTTATGAGATACTTGACAAACATGTTTTAAAAAAGTGTTTTATTGAAGTGTCTATCTCAAGCAACTGGTGTTGTATAAAATCATAGTCTTGTGAGTGCCAATTTTTATTTTGAACATTGGACTGCTGAAATTCCCTAACCTTCCTTAGCAGCTAACTTTCTGCTTAAGAGGCTATTGTGTTAAGGTGCATTACACCTCAGAAGACAAAGACAATTATTCCTTTCCTTTGTTCATATTAATTTTTAACATTTTGTTCCTAAAAATAATAATAATAATTTTATACCCAAAAAAATAGTTAGTGTTTTGTTAAATTTTATTTATTTTTTTTTGTTGGCTCCTTCTGAGCAATATCACTCAACACCTATGCCAACAATATCAATAAGTCTTGGTGCTCAGCACTGCATAAGGTTACTGAGAAGACAGATAGTAAACAAGTACTAGGAAGACATCTCAATATTCAAACACAAGATAGCTTTAACTAAAAAAAAAAAAAAATAAAATAAAATAAAATAAATTACATTTATTTACAACTCATTTATTTATATCAACCTTTTTCTGCACACTCTATTATGACATAAATGGATTAACTTTCGTGCAATAGATTTCAAATTTCTTTTATCTTCCTCTATTAAAGTTATCTTAATCACTATTTCATTATGTGCTTCATTAATTTTTATAGCTTTATAATGATAAGCTGTAATCAGGAATTGCTTGATGTGTTCTTTCACCATACAAGCTTTGAAGATTACAAAAAATAATATTACAAAAAATAAAAAAAAAAAACTAGATAAACGTTATTTGCTTACTTATTATTTTTTTCTTTGTTGCTTTAAGTCCATTCAACCTAATTGGGTCATTTGTGCCTCGTCGTATTATTGTTATTATGGGATGTGTTCTCCTCAGTTTCCTGGGATAAATTCTTTCGGGGGCTATTGCCAACCGAAAGAATTATTGTTTTTCTTCTTTTATTTTCTTTGTTTATTTGTATTATATCACGGGAGTTCGTTCAAGAATTTTCAAACTATTCTCGCAGTATCGAGCAGTACCGTTTGTTGGGCGTCTTTAATCAATTCCTCCGAGATTTTTAAGTACTTTGTGGCTGTAACTCTGGTCTTAGGGATGAGTCCATTAGCCGATATAATAATAGCTGTTATCCTTGTGGAATCTAGCTTTTACTTTCAATTCTATGGCCAAGTCCTGGTATTTTCTAAGCTTCTCGGGATAAGATTTTCGAATATTCTCATCATTCAGGACAGCGATATCAATAATATCAGCTCTCTTATTCCCTTTGTCAATGATTAAAATATCCGGTTTATTGTGATGGACAGTTCTGTCCGTCAACATCGCTTCGTACCAATACACTTTAATTGTATCTTTCTCTAAATGTCTTTGTGGGACGATGCGATAAAGGGTTCATCTTGTCCAACACCCCGAATTTTTCTGCGAGAGCTTGGTGGTATTTCTTGGCCACGTTATTATGACGTTGAAGATAATCAGATCGGATCTCGCGGCCCGCCGTGAGATCCTGAATCGACTCATACGTTTTTTTGCACAATCTAAATTTATGAGAGATGGTCGTTCCTTTTAAACCATCTCGTTGGTATTATTATTTATATGAGACATTTTATAACTATTTTTTCATTCAAAAGGTTTTGAGAATTGTTTTAAAATTAGGAAGTACTGGTTTCTTTTGATTTAAGGCTAAAGGTCTGAAAACAGTCACGCATTGAATGTATCCCTAAATGTCAACTATAAAGGAGGAAATTTAACTATAAGTTGCAAAAGATTCTGCAATTATAATGCAAATCACTGTATTTGAGAAAGGAGAGAGAGAAAGAGAGATAGTGAGAGGGAGAGAGAGGGTGTGAGTGAGGTGGGAGGGATGGAGAGAGAGAAATGGAGTGAGGGAGAGGGGGATTTTCATAAATAATAAATGAAATGTTTTCGAGATAAAGAAAAGAGGTAGAGAGATTTTAGGGGGAGGTGTGAACCCACCGAAGGTACCTGTTGCTAAGAATCTGCTCCTCCATTCTTCTTCCTGGCGAAATAAATAAATTATTGTCCCCATTCCATAAAATAGATAAATGAAACCCCTCTCGGGGTTCTACGGCAGTTTTCTTTGGGGGCTCCTGATGAAAACTAATGTTTCCTTCCCCAAAGGCACCTTTGGAATTTTTTCTCCTCCCCCAAGCAAATCTCTCATTCTTTAAAATATGTCCGTTTCGGATCTGGTTATTTTCCGCAAATTACTGATTATTAGGGAACGGATGTTCATGTAAAATAAAATTCAAAATATGTACATATATATTTAACTATTGAATTGAAAATGTGTAGTAAAAAATACTATAAAATATTGAAAAGAAAAGCATAAATAACTAGTACGAACTCTGTTATTATAAATGGAAAGAACTAAAGTTGAAAATATATCGAACAAAATGACTAAAAATCTATAACATATTGAGAAAAAGCAAAATTAAGAGCACATTTTAAAAGAGGGAAAAAAGAAGTTGAAAATTTCTAAAGATGAACATTATTTTGGAAAATAGTATGCAACAAAATGCATTTTTAAATTGTCCAACGTGAAATGACGCCGGTCTGATCTCATAAGGGGAGTATACAATGGTGGGGTCACCGATCATTTTGCCCATTTTTGCCTGGTGATATTTTTGCAACGAAAAATAGTCGACACTTGTCTAAGCGTTTCGTCCAATGCGTCTTAGGAGCTAAGAAATAAAATATAATAGGTGTCATGATTCTTTCGCTTATTCAGTTGTTTTAGGAGAGTAGATTAAAGGAATAGTACAATTGTTAAACAATAATTTGTTATATATTTTTTTAAAACTCATCTGCTCCTAGACCAGTAGCGTCGGGGAAGCATGGCTGCCAGCCTTGTTTGCCTCTTGCAATTAGAAAAGACACAGTGATCACAGATTCAATGGGTAAAGCATTCTTTCTCGGTTCCTCTTAATTTTTTCCATTGCTAAATAAAATGAATATCAAAATATGTAGCAAAAATAGGTATTTATCGCAAAATATGTAAAAATATGGATTTTTGACAAAATATGTAAAATAAAAACCTGTTTAAATGCTTTAAAATAACTTAAAAAGTGCAGAATTCCATTAAAAATTTCGATTTGAGAACCAGAAAAAAATATGTAAATACATGAACATCCGTTCCCTACTGATTATAGTGAAACCGAAAAGGCTCGACACTGAGTACTCCATAAGATATTTATAAGACTGATGATGATAAAATATAAAAGTGCAGATCATTTTAACAAGGGGGGAATAGACCACACGAACCTCACTTAACAAAATATACATAACCTCATGGTATGTATGAAGTCTGCCAGTTCTCTCTCGCTATCCGCCATATTCTAAAAGATTGCTCAATATAATAGATTTTTAGTTCCTAATATGCGAGGAATTGCATTAGCACTGATTACAGGGCTCTTCAGAGCAGATTGACAAATGTTTTCAAGTCTGTCGTGCGTCTGAAAGGCGGAATCATTTTGAAGTTGATCGCTTAGGAGAAACTTTGTCTCTCTATTTTAATTCTCCTACCAGAACTTTGTGTGAATAAAACGAAGAAGAGAAAGGAAAACAAATATATTGGGTCGGCGCAATTGTAAGCCTTACACAAATTTACATTAATTTAAAATAAATGACATTTGAAACAATATATGAAATATTAACTATATGGACTGTATAGTCCATAACTATATATTAACTATATCAGCAAATTTAAAGACAAGTAACCCTTATGTTTCTCGCTTCCGTTATCTTTTCGGATAAATTTTGAGAGAGCTTTTACTAATTGTTCTTCTTTAATGGACTAAGGTTCCGCAAGAAATAGATAAAGTCTATCTTTCTGCTTGAGAAATATCTAAAAGGCCTTAAGACTGCTTTAGTGGTAGGTGGTTCTGCTTTAGATAGGGAGGAGAAAGTCTTTACCTCTAATGCTACGCACTTGTTCCCTCCATACAAACCTATCTCCGAGGACGACATGTCCCTATCAGCTCTGGACACTCCACCTTTTTTTTATCACACCTTTTCTTCGTTTGTACGTTTTTAAGTGTGACTTCTTTCCCTTTATATCCCTCTTATTCAACTCCTTTCTTTGACAGTTTCTTTTCTTTATTTTCCCTTTTTTCTTTTTTTGTACGTGGGAAAGGACTTTTTTTCTAGCTTCTGAATCAAGAAATAAAAAGGAAATTGCTTATGATTTTATTTCTCAAGATTTTTTCTTTTCCTAGTGGAGAGGAAATGAGGTCTTTTTAGTGAGGTTGTGAAACGGGTCCAATATTAGCTAACCGTTTTCAAAATAAAGGAAACTTTTACTTTTGGCGAACGCAGTAGGGCCATTCCAAGTCAATTCAACCAATGAAAGTACTGTTTACAATCTGACCCTCTTAGATTTTTTTGTAATTTTGAATCCTAGTAGCTCTAACAACTCCTTGAATGGTAAAAATTTTTTAAAAAATGTTATCTGTTTCCGTTTTTTTACTATTAATTTTCAAAATATTAAAAAACCGCCTTTTTTTCGGCCAACCGGAAATTGTTAATTGCTTGGTAGATTACTTAGGTAGTTCATCTTCACTTTTATTGAAGTTCGAGTAAAGCTGGGTCTTAATTTCTTTTCTTAGTTAAAAGGAATGAAAATTTGCAATTTCCGGGTTCCGGTAATAGTGCAACATCTATCAAATTCCCCCTTTAATTTTAGTTCTGCCTGTAAAAAAATTAAATTTTGACCAGGGATGCTTATTACTGCATTTATAATACAAATATCCATCACTCACCAAATTTGTATCAACTTTGCAGTGAAAATTATAAAGTCAAAATTATATTTAAAATGATCCCATAGTCATCCCATAATGAAATTTACAGCATATGTAGTCGATGAACTGAAGATTCAAATATATTTTTTTCAGAATTTAAAGAAAACAGTTTTTCAAAAACCGTTACGTTCAACTTTGCGAAAATGTTTTTGAAAAGTAAAATTTGTAATACGTTCGCCTTGTTGTATATCAAATTAAAGTCCATTTAATTAGCTAAACAATGAGACTATGCTGACTGGTCTAGCTAGAATAGAACTTAATCTACCAAACAATTAACATTTTCCGGTTGACCAAAAAAGGCGTTTTTTTTTTTAATATTTTGAAAATTAATAGTAAAAAAACGGAAACAGATAAAAAATTTTAAAAAATTATTTTTTGTTAGAGTAACCAACCTACCAAATTTTATCAAAATCCAAGAAGGTCGGGTTGTGACCCTTGTTGATTTGGCATGGAATGACCCAGTATACAAACACTACAAAAATATTTTAAGTACAACAAGGACTAGTAAAGTGTTTACAAGATAATTCAAATAGTTCCATATTCGTAAAACAAACTGTATTAGTTATACAGTAAATTAAAAATTAAAAAAAAAAAAAAAATAACAGGAAATATTTACACTTAAATTAATATGAAGATAATTTTTAGAGAGTCTCTCCTCCCGGTTTTTATTATACTACACAAAAGTTGCTAAGACACTATCACAAACCTATGATTAAAGTTTCTAGAGAAAAAAAAAGCAAAATAGGTAGCTTAGAAATGAATGAGTAAATTAATGAAATAAATAGTTTATTCTGGGACTTTGTCCATTTGGAATAACGAATAAATTTACATAGTATTTTATACAGAATTGTATAGATTATTCGGGCCCAAAATATTAATACATTCTTAGCGGCCGAGAAGATACTTACATATGAACGAAATTCCTTTTGAATCAATGAAAACTAATTACACAAGTTATTAGCTATTTATTTGTCTGTTTGAAGAGGGGATTTTGCTTGGACCACAGAAGAGATAAATTTTGTTACACTGCAAAGAAATATTCTATATTTCATTCGAAACAAGTTTATTGTAAAACAAATTATGAGTAGGTATTAATCTCTTACTCCAGAACAAATTAATCCGAGCGGCTTTTATTTTTGTTTTCTTACAATGAGATTGGGGGCGAGGTGAGCTCAGTGGTAGAGCACTGGACTAATAAGCTGGAGGCCTGAGTTCAAATCACGAGCAAGCACTAAAGATTTTTTCATCTAGTGTCTTCGTTCATGGGTTGAATTCGGCCTCCCTGGCCGTCTCTAGGCTAACCCAGCCTTTAATTAATTTAATAATGGGTACCTTGGGTGCTAATGACTCTAGGCAGTCGAAGCAGCCAAGGGGAAAATCAGGCGGCCGGAGCATATTACTGACCACACTGTCTCCCTAGAGTGCCGTATGGTCATGAATCAGATACCTCTATAGTATCTGCCCCTCAGGGCCCACGTGGCCTGTTACGGGACTGATTTTTTTTTTGTTTACAATGAAATTAGTTTTCCTTCTTTCTTTATCTGTGTCGACTTATAAGGTACATAATATTTTGCTGGGATCACTCCTCCGCTACTTTAGGTTCAACCTTAACCAAAAAAGGCCAAGGTATATCCTAAGGTTGACGCCACTGGAGAACCAAGCTATTCCAAAAAAAGGAATAACTTATTTCTGTAAGTTATTCATCTTCCGAAGATTTAAGTCTCAAAAAAGAAACTATTAAATAACAAGGAATATTTATGAAGGCAATATTTATGATTCCGAATATAAATATGATGTTATATGGGTTGCCAAACTTTGCCATACATGTTTAGAAGGTGGCGACCATTAAATAGAAAGTTTATAATGAAGTGGGAAGTAGATAAGCCGAAAAATAATGAATGAAAGAAGCCTCAAACATAAATATTTCATTAAGTGTTGAATGAATGGGCCATTTCATTTTTATTAAAACGGATTTCCATAGCTCCATTCATTCTTTCTTTTATAGTAACTCATTCATGCTCAACGTATTTTTCGTAAAATACTTCCCTTGACCATTCACTGTTTAGGGGAGAGAGGATAAAACATTTACCCATTTTGGGTTTATAGGGTTGCATAGGTAGTTTTTTATGGGCTGAAGAAATTAAAATTATCTCAGGAGAATGAAGTTATTAATTAATGTACATTAAAAATGTAAATTACACTGTTAATTTAGTTATTTCACATTTTTCACGCGTTTGGCGCGACTGCAGGTACCAGGATTTATGCTACACTATTAATGCAGCCTTATTGTATAGAGTACAACCTTCCCCAACAATGCCCACGTCACGAGTAAGACTTCAACGTATTTGTTCCAATAGGTTGTTAGTAGTTTACTACAATCGATTGAATCCAAAAATAAATATCGATCCTTCAGAGGCCTTGTAATTTGTTTTCTTTAGTTTTTATCGGCTGTCGAGGATATTAGCACACAAGCATTGTAATTATATATATATATACACACACACACACACACACACACACACACAAACACACACACACACACACACACACACACACACACACACACACACACACACACACACACACACACACACACACACACACACATATATATATATATATATATATATATATATATATATATATATATATATATATATATATATATATATATATCCGCGGTTTGCCTGTTTTTTGCTTATAAAAATCCACACCGTTTGACCAAACATGCCACATAGGTCGGTCTTGATGCGGGGAGTGTCATATGCTAAGTCAAAATCATATATCAGCTGTTTGCCTGTCTGTTTGTTCCTTATACAAATCCACTCCTTTTGACCGATTTTGACCAAACTTGCCACACAGGTAGATCTTGATCCGGAGAGTGTCATAGGCCAGGTCAAATTTGTCTAGGATTCACAGTTTGGAGGTCACGAGTTCCAAACTTTGAACCCGAACACTATTTGCGTTATTAGATTTTAATGTAACTTATTTGGTTTCTTATTTATCTTTGCTTTTCTAGATAGAGAAAGTAGGTGTAGCATGGCAGAATAAAAGTTTTGGATTTTGATTAATAAAAAATTGTTGTCTTGCTCATATAATTACTTACACATTTGATAAATATTTTTTATGGCCGCATAGTGGTTAACAACAAATAAATAAAAAATATATTTGATCTTTACTTTTATAAAAAAATGTTTCTCATTTTTTTTATATGCATATTTTTCCTATTCTACACTTTGTCGACTTTATTTATTTTTCTATAGTTTCTGTATTTATGTGATCGAGTATTTTCTATGTTTGTTGCATGATTAGTTAGAGCTAGAGATTAGCAAGTTTTATTATTCTCACCATGAAAATTCTTCGCGCACTCTAACGTATTTTTGCTGCAACTCTCGAATATTTATTTTATTAAAATCTGTGCAATTAATTTCACGTCACTTTCTCAAATCATTATATTGTAACGTTTGTACGGAATGAAACGAATCGCATAATATCTATTCTCTTTATTAGTAAATTTTCTGAGACATAAGCAATTTCCTTAATCCCATTCATTTTTAGTAATTTATTCATCCTCAATGTATTTTTCGTAAAATATTTCTTTTACTATTCACCGTTCCCGAGGCAGAAGGAAAATAAAAAGCCCATTTTGCATTTATAAGGCTGCTTATGAAGTTTATTTATAGGCTGGAAAAATTCAAAGTATCTTGGTAGAATGAGATTATTAGGTAGGGGTTTATGTTTTGTGGGGGAGGGGGTGAGAAGAGGTCATGAAGGGTTAAACATTACATAAAAGGGATTACTTAGGCATACAAAATTGTTTCTTATAGCCCTTTTTTTCATTTCATTCCATGGAAAGAAAATTAATTTATTACAGTAAAATAAGAAGCAATAATGTTAAAAGTTAAAAATTGTTATTTGTTTCCGTGTATATTTTAAAATATAAATTAACAATATGGTTAAATACAGTTTCAGATCCTTCAATAAGGAAATTATCCTTATTTTTTTAGTTTTGTGATATCTTGTAGTTATTAAAAAAAACTGGACAGGTGTTTTGGAACTGCTAATTTCATTGATTTAAGGATTGAAAATAATTCTTAATTTTCACCGCCAAAACAGAGTTTTTTTTTTAATATATCGAAGTTTTAGGATTTTTCAAATCAACGGATATTTTATTTCATGTCGATAGCGTACCTAAACCTGTTCAGGAATCGTGAAAATGTAAGCTATAAGGGGCACTAACTATGGCATATGTTATTGTTATAATAATTTTATATTACTATTTCTGATTTATTATGATTTCTTCTTTTTTATTATTTCTGTTAGTTATTAATTTGTATTAATCTGTTAGATAGTAGTATTATAGCTATAATGCCCTTGTAAAGGGCAATGCCCAAAAACAAAGTATGCAAATAAAATTGTTTTTCTTATAAAAGGGCGCTTCCATAGAACTAAATTTATGCCAAACGGTTGCAACATTGTCAACCTACTGGATGTAAAAGTATAGTTTTGTGTGTGTTCTTTTCTTTAAATCAGCTGGATTAGGCTGTAAATTGCATCATCATGTAGAAAGTATGAAGAAAAAACAGAAAAAAAAAACGTGTTTTGGGTTTTGGGGTGAAGAAAATGTTCATGAATGAATGGAAATCCTTTTGAAATATTAAAAATAAACGAATAAATAAATACAGCTTTTTAAGGTATGTATGTATATATATATATATATATATATATATATATATATATATATATATATGTTTTGTTTTAAGTTACTTCGCTGGGGTTGAAATGATTGATTTGTGAGACGGCATCTCTCTCCAGCGGTGGTCTTCCTCTCCTTACTGCAATATTTCGTCGGGTTCATCTCCGACTTCTTCAGGCTGCTATGTGTCGTCCTCGGTGGTTGTCAAGGGAAGAAGAGGTGGTTCATTCCCTTGACAACCACCGAGGACGACACATAGCAGCCTGAAGAAGTCGGAGATGAACCTGACGAATTATTGCAGTAAAGAGAGGAAGACCACCGCTGGAGAGAGAAGCCGTCTCACAAATCAATCAATCATATATATATATATATATATATATATATAAACTAATTTGGTGAAGTTTAAGTGTGATTTTCACCCCTTAAATCAATGAATTAGCACTTTCTACATCACAAAAAAACTAAAAAAAAACGTTGAGCTACCCCTGGGGTAGTTTCTTTCTTAGTAATATATATATATATATATATATATATATATATATATATATATATATATATACATACATATATTTGAAATGTCTGGGGATCTCCTGTGATGATGTGTCACGGGTGACGCAAAAGTGTAACAGTAGTGGTGTCATCGGAAATTGGTGCGGGTACATATTTTTATTTTCGAGTTTGTTAAAGATTAAAACAACCGTTATTGTAATTGTACAAGTTCATAAAAAATGAATCACTGGTTTTCATTAACTCTCAAATACTATTTCAAGACCAATATGATTTGCCTTTAGAGGGAATATCGGGGAGATGGCTTGTCATTCATACTTTCCTCGCAATCAGTCTGTGAGGTTATGGAAAAGGATTAATTGAAAGACTTTGCTAATTTAAAAACAAAGTTCTGACTTAGTTAAATTCAATGTATAAAATTTTGAAAACATTGATTGATTTGATTTAAAGATGTATTAACTCCTGGAATGTTTAATCTAGAATTATTTTTAAACTTCTGATAGATTGACGTCGAATCCGACAGTTGCACTACTGTGATTTAATCTTTGAAATATATTTAATTAAACGTCAAAGGAAGCTTTTCAATGCCGTGTAGAAACTTGATGATTTTCATTATTTTTGAGAAAGCTTTAATAAGATGCTTTATCTAGAAATTAGACACTCAACATTTTTAAACTTACTTTACTTCCACAAATAAAAGTAAATTTTTGAACTTTCTTTATTACCTTTTATACCTTGAAGGGTTTATTTTTACTGGGGAAAAGTTTTCCTCTTTCGCAGAACTCGGAAGCCCTATTAAACTTCATTTCATTCTAGTCAATGCTATTAAATTATACATTTTACACCATAAAGTTTAAATTTATGGCTTTTCCCCCTTAAATTTTCCTTCATGATCTCAAGAAGCTCTAATAACTTATGTATCCCTTGATCAATATTATTAGTTAGTCATAAGAATTAAGCATTTTTTATTTGATAACGTAGTCTGCTTTTAGCGTATTTCCTTCCACTCAATTAGGGAACCTCGATTTTCACGTCCATCCGATGACATAATCCTCAAATTATGTATTTGTTTTCCTCAAACTTTGATCTCTTGTTTTAGTTTAATAACGTTGAAGTTCACTCGTTTACGTACGTATTATAATTTACATAGGTAGAAATTGTCCGTAATTTAAGCCCTAGCTATAGCACACACTTACCTTTTTGAATCTTTTTGTATATTTAGAAATTAGTATTAACTCAGTCCTACTTGTTTAACAGCCCTGATGATGGCTTGAATTCCAAGCCGAAAAGTCGACAAACAATAAAAACCGTTCTCACATGTAAAATGTAGTTTTATTAAGAACCAACGACCGAGCCCTGACAATTTCTACCTTCGCATCACCAACGACCGAGCCCTGACAATTTCTACCTTCGCATCACCAACGACCGACCCCTGACAATTTCTACCTTCGCATCACCAACGACCGAGCCCTGACAATTTCTACCTTCGCATCACCAACGACAGAGCCCTGACAATTTCTACCTTCGCATCACCAACGACCGAGCCCTGACAATTTCTACCTTCGCATCACCAACGACAGAGCCCTGACAATTTCTACCTTCGCATCACCAACGACCGACCCCTGACAATTTCTACCTTCGCATCACCAACGACCGACCCCTGACAATTTCTACCTTCGCATCACCAACGACCGAGCCCTGACAATTTCTACCTTCGCATCACCAACGACCGAGCCCTGACAATTTCTACCTTCGCATCACCAACGACCGAGCTCTGGCAATTTCTACCTTCGCATCACCAACGGTCAACGATCTCCTCTCAATAATTTACATAGTAGTCTTTCTTACTGGATAATTTCACATAATTGGTTTTGCAGTATTTATTTCAACAGCGTTTTCATTGGTATTGTAATAATTTTTGATTTGTGTTTAAAGAGATTTCTTATTGTCTTTGTATTAGCCCCGGTTTTGGAACAAGTAATTACATTCCAAGGCCGGCACTAGGATGGAGAAGGTATGCGGAATTCTGATGAATATTAATAGCAAACTATAAGCCCCCGCTGGCGAAGAAAGTCGACAAAACCAAGAATGTAAATAATTTAGTGTTATTACCGCTAGAGGCGCTGCTGTTCTCCAACCGGTTCGTGTTGTCGATGTTCAACATGTCCTCCGAAGAATGTAATTTCTCTAATATTGTTTATAAGGCTGCATTAGGAAAATACATATGCCGAACTCTTGCTTACGTTACAGCCTTTACATATCAGGACCTTGGAAGAGTATGGGTGAATCAGAAAAATCACCTTTTTTTTATATATAATTTTCTAAATCAGAAAGATGTAGTTAACATGAGGCTTTGCCTTGTTTCTCTGGCTCGCCTTTAGTTCTCTCACAGTTTCAAGTTAACGTGAATAGCAGTATCATCATGAAAAATT
This sequence comes from Gonocerus acuteangulatus, assembly GCA_946811695.1. NCBI lineage: Eukaryota > Metazoa > Arthropoda > Insecta > Hemiptera > Coreidae > Gonocerus > Gonocerus acuteangulatus. Next base: position 95,515,863 of record OX328124.1, on the reverse strand, counting down.
CTATATCTTGTTTCAAGGGCGAAGCCCGGGTCTGAACCGTCCCTTCTAACATTTTGTTACCCACAACTCACTCGTGAACATTATAATTAAAACATTGAATTTCAATTACATACTTCGTCAGTCAGGTTTATGAATCAGCATTCCATTGAGTAAACAATCCTGAAGCGCTTTTAGAACTTTAACTTCGATTTCCCAACATCCGGAATTCGTGATTCGCCCTTACTCTTCCAAGGTCCTGATATACTGTCGGGCGTTCGGTAAATTATTAAATTATCTTAAAGAAAAACTCTTTTAGAAAATCAAAAAACAATATGTGCATGCGTTCGTCAAATATGTAGGACTTTCAATATGTTATGGTAACCCGATCTTATTAAGTAAAAGTACTGGAGGAGTCGACTCGTTTTCTGTGGAAAGTGGAAAGTATTCTTGGAATAAAAAGCTCTTGGAACACCTGTGTCAAACTTTGTGTAAGCACTCCTTACCTATTAAATATTAAATAATTTGAATTCCAAAAGTCAGACGTTTTGAACTGGATCTAACTCACAGCAAGATTATTGCAAAAATCAAGACTCTCCCTAAATATTTCCTAAGTTCGGCACTAGTTACTCAAGCGGCCACAAGTTGCTATACTTTTTAGAGAGAGTCTCAATCATTCCAATCATCTTTAATTGCTTAGATCTAATCAAAATGTCTTGCTTTTGAACTTCACATTATTTAATAGGTAAAGATTGTACCACGCGGGTGTTCGATCATGTCCTCAAGCATGAATTATCCGAACTCCTTTTCAACGATCTTGCTCAACCTTGCCTCTGGGAAAATCTCTTAGAGCAATTTAATCGTTATCCTTACATAAATGTTAAACTATATACAAATTTTGAGACGGGTGTGCAGTCATTCCCCAGTAATTAGAAATAAGTTATGATTTAGCTGCCATGTCCAAACGTTCCAGGCTAGGTCAGCGAGATAAGCAGTTCTGTTATTGAGTAGAAATGTTTTCTAAAATATCTTGAATCTTTTCGGGTGTTCGATCATGGTCACTTTTTCTCAGTAGCTCTTGGACTATTCGTTCTGTGCCTCGGAGCCTTTTCGGGAGCCAGTGGTCAAGAGAAATGTTCGTTCATTTATCAATTGTTCTATTAAAAATATCTTTCTTTGCATTTCACAGCCTGTTAGATACGCCATTACGAGCCAAAATAATTACGATACAAATTATAGAGCTGTAAGTGTACAGAGCTATACTTTTATATTTATTTTCAGTGTTGTCCTTGTTGAGAAATGCAGTTAGTTTACGATCCCTTTCTCAAAACACTCTCCAAAATAAATTTCATTTGCTCATGGAAGAAGATATGTATTTCGAGACGGGGGTCCTCTAAGGTATGTATTTTTATAAGTGAGTTGTCATAATGTTTTGAAGTAATTATGCAGATTGTGCCCGGCGTAGGTGGCAGACTTTGCCATGTTGTTTTTCTGATTACACCCTCCCGGGCTGTATGCTAATCCAAGAGGCACATAAAGCCCGAGACTCCCTCGTCCGTCCGGTGCTCTCTAACCTGTTCCTGCTCTCCCTCTCTGTCTCTCTCCTCTCTCGCTCTCCTCTCTCGCTCTCCTCTCTCTCTCTCTCTCTCTCTCTCTCTCTCTCCTCTCTCTCTCTCTCTCTCTCTCTCTCTCTCTCTCTCTCTCTCTCTCTCTCTCTCTCTCTCTCTCTCTCTCTCCCCCCCTCTCTCTCTCACACACACTCTCACTCTCTCAGTCCCTCTCTCGCACCCCATGTCTCGATTTCACCTTTTTTTATACCAATCCAGCCAGTCTTTTATAATTTTTTTTTTAGCCGAGAATGGATCATAATCCTAAACACTACCCGAATTCTTCGTTTGGAAATTGCTGCCATTTCCGGGGACGTTTTATTTTGGGTTTCATTCCCCCCACGAGTTCTGAACATTAATCCTTATTTGCATGCCTACCCACGCATGATGATGGAGATGTTTCTATTTTCGACGTCTTGGCTCGTCGCTTTTTTGGATAATCAATTTTAATTTAGGCCATAAATATATCATCATTACTGGAAAACGTATCAATAGTTGTCTTGGCCTGAAATTGAGGAAATACCAAATCCAAGAGATCCTGCTTTTGAATTTATTGGCCTATAATGGTCTGCCACGTCTTTAACTGCTTTAATATAGGACTCCATATTATATTACATCTCGATTCGGGGAGAGTCATAGGCTATGTCAAAATCGTCTACGACTTACAGTTCGGAGGTCACGGGTTCGAAACTATGAACTAGTTACAGATGTGCGTAATTAGATGTTAATATTACTTTAGATGTTCGGTTTCTACTTTATATTTGGTTTTCTAGATGCAAAAAGTAGGTTGAGCATGGCGCGCCAGGTAAGAGGTAGTTATATATATAGCTAGTCATATTCCTGGGGAGTTTTGAACATGAAGCAGACGATGATTCGTTAAGTTTCGGATATGGTTTGCCGGAGTACAGATTGCTGTGCCATAGTAAAGCGACAAGTAGTTCAAGCTTCTTGAGGAAGGCGCTACTTGCCTGAAGTACGAGAACATTTATAAGTTGTTATCGTAAATATCTCATGCGATAAGTTTATTGACTAAGGAATGTTTTCCACAAATGTAGAGAAAATTATACCTAAATTCTTAAAATCTTCTACTGACATATGTAACACTTTTTGTTTGTACATTCATATATTCACCTAACCGCTGATTTTCCTTAAGGAAAATTAAATAAATAAAACATTAATTTACGTGATGGTTTCCTTGGTTGTAATATGAACGCAGAAGGCTTCATATTATCTGACATGTATCCAATATGAACATCCAGACTGACCTGAAGTCTGTAAAACAAGATAAGCTTACAGGCATTGACCTTTAAACCCATAGAGTGAACTTGACGTCGAAAGAGTCACGTGCTTCTACTACGTCGTAGGTAAAAACTTCAGCCTAGCCAGAAATTCGTTCTGCTGATCCAGTAACGTTTTGTGGTTAAAATAGTTTTTTTTAGATTACTTATTCTGACAAAAGAATCTCAAAAATAGAATTTTAAAAAATTAGTAATAAAAAAGTCTATCCCTCCTGTCAGTTCTCTGTCTCTATATTTTATACGCAGGAAAAACTAGCAGCTTGACTGAAACTGAACTCAGCACGGATGTGACCGTCTAAAAGAGTCTAAATACTGGCTGAATCTGTCTCGGTACAAATATATTTATTTATTAAGAGTTTCACAACTTTTTGCGATTTACCCTATAATATTAAATGATGATATTACAAAATTACTTTAACACATTTTGTATATAAATACATTATTATTATGTAATATATTCATACATTCCTCTTCATGGCGATGTATACCTTATATTTTAATACTCGATAATAAAATAATATAAATAAGATTTTGTCTTCCCGAGTAGTCATTTTTACATACAAATCAATGAAGGTAGATTCTTGTTCATTTATTGTTGCTAAGTATTAGATTTAGTTTCCAGATTGAAATAGTCTTGTTTGTAATGCATTTTACATTGGTCGCTCTCATGAAACCTAAACCACATGATCCTTTCGTGGAATTTTAAGTGACCAAATAACATGCCGAGACTATTGAAACTATTACTAATAACTAATTGAATTTATCAAAATATTCGTCAAATTCAGTTGTAAAAAGATATTTCCCCCACAATTCTGAAATGAATCTCTTGAACTGAAATCGTACTTGTCCCTCTGATATTTTGCGTTCGCTGTCCAATACGAATTGAAGGGATATGAATCGATGTCCACCATTAGTCTAATAAGGAAGCTTGGCTTCAATTTGCTCTCCTATGAATTGACCCTCGTTATCAATCAAATTCGTTGCTATTCATACTCTATCTGGGACCAGCTATGTATTATTTACTTTTTACATTACATTTATTATGTTCTTCAATCCTGGCTTATACAACTTTCATGAATTTTGCATTATAGTAAAATATCTATAGATTACCTCTTTTTAGGCGAAAATCTGACTCTCTGTTGATACATTTAGATTGAGCACTTTCCGAGGCTGCTCTCACGACAGAAGTTTTGAAATATTTCTCCAGATCGTCGTCTATCCTACTTATTAGGTACCGAAATAGAGCCCTGTTAAAATTTATATATATATATATATATATATATATATATATATATATATATATATATATATATATATTTTCTTTTTTATCCTAGGAGGCATGGGGTCATTAAGCAGTCTTCCTTTATTATACTACTTTATTTATTGGGCCCGACATGTTTCGTGCATCTTTTCTTCGCACCTCTTCAGGGGCACTTCTTGCAAGGAAGTCCTCCCGTCACCAAGTACTCCCTCTGGAGTCAGGCTTAATAAAGTAGTATAATAAAGGAAGACTGCTTAATGACCCCATGCCTCCTAGGATAAAAAAGAATTTTGATATTTTGGGTCATCTATAAGAATAAATAATATATATATATATATATATATATATATATATATATATATATATATATATATATACAAGGTGTCCCAGTATATGTGTCCACCCCCTTTTGCTCCTAGAGTTGTTGGAATTTCGAAATGAAACTTGGTAGGTCTTAGTTATGTTGCATGAGGTTTCTTTTAAAGGTTTAGTTGACTTTGTAACATTCTCCAGTTTTTCTCCTGCGCATCTAACTCTTGATTTTCTAATGGCGGCAGGTATTTTTTTTATGGCGAATTCTGATAGAAAATTTAATTTTAAGACTAATTTATTCCGAGACATCTTTTGATCCGACGCACCGTTTGCGCGTAAAACGCAAAAAACTGAAAAATGTCGCCCATTTGTAGACAAATTCCTATTTATCACTGAAACCAAGCCTTTTACGTAAAAACACCTCGATACAAACGTTGTAGCCTATTAATTTTCCTTTCAGGTAATACCAAGATCAAAGTTGTAGGTTTAATATTTAACAGGATATTATGAATGAAAAATATACCTTAAAAGTTTTAAAAAGTAACAATTCAGAAAATCGATATGAATAGAAAAAAAGTACTGACATAAACAATAAAAAAAAGTACTTACTTACGTTATGAAAAAAAGTATATAAAAATTATTATAAAACAGAGAACAGAATAAATTTATTTTTCCATATGAAATTATTATATCATAAAGCTAAAAAAAATAATTGCCTTTGTTTTCATTCATAATACCCCGTTAAATATTTAATCTACAACTTTGATCTTGGTATCATCTGAAAGGAAAATTAATAGGCTACAACGTTTACATTGAGGTGTTTTTACGTACAAGGCTTGGTTTCAGTGATAAATAGGAATTTGTCTACAAAAGGGCGATAATTTTCAGTTTTTTGCGTTTTATGCGCAAACTAGTGTGTCGGAACAAAAGATGACTCGAAATAAATTAGTCTTAAAATTAAATTTTCTATCAGAATTCGTCATAAAAAATACCTGCCGCCATTAGAAAATCAAGAGTTAGATGCGCTGGAGAAAAACTGGAGAATGTTACAGAGTCAACTAAACCTTCAAAAGTAACCTCATGCAACATAACTAAGACCTACCAAGTTTCATTTCGAAATTCCAACAACTCTAGGAGGAAAAGGGGGTGGACACATATACTGGGACACCCTGTATATATATATATATATATATATATATATATATATATATATATACATACATACATACATACATACATACATACATACATACATACATACATACATACATACACATAAGTGTGTCTGTTACAGCGATATTCGTTTCAGTTTTGTTTTTCTTACGATGATACTTGGTGTATAATGTTACAAAAGACACAATAACACGAGGTCGTTAACCAGCATAATTTTGTTAAGGGCAACAAATAGCCAGAAAGCTCCTTACGTTCGGAATTTTTGTTTTATATTGTAAGGAAACCTGGCATACATTGTGTGATTTATTTTATTTATTTATTTGATAATGTGCTGGAATGTTTACTGCATTGATATTATTGTTTGAGTGGGCTGTAGTTCTAGTGCGATTAAAGTATTTTAATATATTTTTTTTTTTTACTCGTTTTGGTTTTATCCTATAGGACATTGGCAATTTTCCAAGGAAAGTTAAATAAAACATTTTGGAAACCATGTTTCATTTCCTGACCAGGTGTCCGATACTGGAGGAATTCAAAGGAGATCCCTGGGAAAAGACATAGGCGGTGCCCAGATAGCTCTTTACTGACGACAGAGGACTAGTACAACGCAACTAACGTGTACGCACGAGACACGAATTTAACTACTGACACAAACCGTCGAATATAGACCGTATAAATGTGGAATTTATTAAGGTTTCCCCTGAATAAGGACAAGAAAAACATTTATGGCAACTCCCTTTCGTCACAAATGACTCATAAATAATTATAGTTAATTTGAAGCCTATATTTTAACATACAGAGCTGATATTCTAGTATATTATGGAAATATGTCAAATGATTATTATGTGTTAAAAATTAAAACTAACAGCGATACCATATGAGGAGTTGGCAAGCTGTGAACATAAACACCTCACTGGCTACTGAATAAATTAATTACAGATTTCCGACGTTAATGAGATAGCGACAAATAGCAATTAGTGGATAAATCTTTAGTGGAGAAAGTATCAAAGCTGCATAAAACGTTGTTTATTAATGAATCAGTTTAAATCAATGAAAATTAATATGTGATGTGTCTTTTCGAAGCCGCTACCAAATTTGTATGATTCTCGTATTCTTGTTAAAAACGAGTCGTTAACATAAATCTACCGTCTCTTAGTGTTAAAAAAGCCCGACTCGCAGGAACTGCGTCATCTTAGCGCGGTTACGTACATCTTGACGAAATGGAATAGATTAGCATCACAAATCACAGGAAACTGACAGCCACTGCCATCATGATTACCACAGCCACTCCAAACTTATTACCAATACCGTTCACCGTTTGTTAGCTTATTTTACTACAATAATAATTTTACTCATAAATGCAATTTAAAACTAGAAGCAACCGATTAAAAAGTGAGATAAAGAAAGAGAAAAACCATTTCAAAACAACAAAACAAACACTTTTTAAGTTTTAAACGCTTATATCCCTCATTGACGTTGTCCCATCGAATATTGCTTCAGAACATTTTTTGTAGAGAATTTAGTAAGGATTTGAATGGTCACTTTCCACTTACCGCGATTTCCCAACCGTTATCGAGATATTTACGAAAAATGTATGGAGATCCGAAAACTTTTCACGTCTATTAATAAAATATTTTTTTCGCATACTTCCTTAACTTGAAATATAACCAAAATTTAATCATCTTAGTTGGGATTAATTTCCAAGATGTAGAAAATATTTCAATTGAATCCCGCGATTCCAAGTACTCGCAAAAAAATAATGACTTTTGCAATAATCAAAAACATTGATTCCACTTTTCTCAGAAACGGTTACAGATATCGCCTTAAAAATTGTTTCATTCGTTTTCGTATGTTAACAAACCTATAAAGCAAGTACCTGCAAGCATATAAACTCAAAAACGTAAGCGTTACGATTTTTTTTGCGCGAATTTCGCCCCAAACACTATCTTCTAGTGGGCGGATTCTGCTGGTTAACGAACTTGACCTTTCAAATTAGAAGACAGATTTTTGTGCCAAATTTCATCAAAATCGGACCATTTTTGAGCCGTCAGGAGCGCGAACAGACAAGCATATATATAAATATATATATATATATATATATATATATATATATATATATATACCTCATAAGCGGGTTCCCCCTAAGGAGATAGGGAGTAACCGCGCTAAAAAGTTTAGGGAATATGTATTTGTGTGTGTTTCGAACAAAAAGCATTGAAAAAAAATGTAACAAACGTTTTTGGACAATTTTTTAAATTTTAATTTTATATTAGTGTTAGAATAAATAAATTAATATTTAGTAGGGCTCCCCTTAGCTTTAATGACCTCGCTGAGCCTATTTAGCATTGAAGAAACCAGCTGTTAGGCCAAAGAAGTCGGTAACTTATGCCGTCCTTCCGAAATACACTTTTTAAGTTCTTCCTTGGAGTTTATATGACACTTCGTAATGTTGAGTTTTAAATGATTCTACAGTAGTTCAACGGGGATCAACTCGGGAGGTTAAGGAGGTGGACTGTCCAATTTGGGGAAATTGTAAAGGTACCAAATTGGCGAGATTAGACTAGTGTGCTCAAGGTTATTGTCCTGAAAGACATTAAAATTAACATTGATCTCCAACTTAATATACTTCTTTTTTTTTTTCTTTTTTTTTTCTTTTTTTTTTTTTTCTTTTTTTTATTTTTATTTTTTTTTTAGAATGGCACCATATATTGATGCATTCATTTTCCATAAAAGAGCCTCCCCTTGTTTCATTGTAGGCTGTAAATTTGTTTTAGCATAAATATGCTTGAGCGATGACTAAACTGAAAAAAAATTTACAAAAAAAGTGTCTCAAAAAGTGTTCGCTTGCGTTTGTGCAAGCGCGGTGGCCATATTCAAAAGAGAAGACTGTATGTTATACAGTACATTACATAGGCTTTTCTGGTGGACCTAAAGCATATTTATGTTCCTGAATTTGAGCAAAAGGCTCTAAACGAAAGTAATTATTTTTTTTTGCAATTTTTAAAACAATTTATTCAAAATAATAAATATATCAAGTGTTTGTCTTATCTAGTTATTTAAGATAATAGCCAACACTTTATCCTCATTATTATGTTTTTTAAATCACAAGAAATGGTGATTTTTCGTAATAAATTTAGGCGTTCAGATACTTTTGTTACTATTTGTATGTAGCATTTGAACCTAATAAGTAAATGTAGATGCTTAGCTGGTAAGCCAGAATATTTCTGTTGAGCCTTACCTGAAATACTCTTTTCGATCATTGAGTGTCAAGAGCAAAATTGTTTATATTTATTTTATTCGCTATTGTTTAATTTAAACGTCGGGAGGCCCGGTGGCCGTGAGTACTTAACACTCCGTGTCAAAGGTCGTGGGTTCGTTTCCCACTAGAGGTGGTGTCTTTTCTTGTGAAAAAATAAAAGCCATCGGCCCTATCCTGGCTAGAAAAGAGTGGTGACCTATAGATAACCCGTCCGTTTAAACGTATTCAAACCACCTGAATTGGTGGTGAATGTGCTTTGTTTACGCATATCCTGCGTGCTGGATTTTTTATCCTTTACTTTACTAAATACCAAAATATTTACTTAAATATTGATGTATGCTCCTAAATTAATCTGGAGTGCTATGATAGAATGTATAATGATTTCATATTTATATTTTAGTGAAGAAAAAAAAAACTGAAGTTATGAAAGTGAGCCACAAAACATTCACAGATACACATTCAAAGATCAAGTACTAAAATTCGAGGGTGGAATAATCCTATCTGTCCTAACATTTAATAAATACGATAAGGCTACATGGGAAATATGGCATATTCGAATGCGTACAATTTACGTAATGCCACATACTTATCCTTTACCAAGGCAACGATCCGATTCCAGCTCATTATTCAATCCATGGGAGGCCATTGTATGATAAGGAAGTGATTGAGATGGGACAATGCGCGCCACGGTTGGCGCCGTTTTTTGTAGCAGGTTGGCGGGTTTTTGTATGACTCGCCGCCCAAACACACCTCGCCGGCATTCTTCACACCTTGTGAGGATAAGATTTTAGATAAGCTCGAAACGGATGTAAATGTCTACTAGTTAGCCTTAATGTGTGTTCTTTAGGTGTGATTCTAGGTATTCGTCTGTAATTAACTAGTTAAGAAGGCTGTGGGTTGAGGCAAAACTCTCCACCCTCTTGCTGAGTTTTGTTTTCTTCTTTGCTGAAAGTGGGGAAAAAAGAACAAATCTTGATTAAAACAAGAACATTTTAGGAAGTTAATTTTACTTTCAAATAAATATGATGATTAGTCTTTAAATGCAAATAATTAGTAAAGAGGGTCGTCGCTGAAATTGAAAAATTAAAGCCATGAATGTCTATCAAAAATCAGTATGTTACTTAGCCGATTAATGAGAGGAAAAACATTTCTCACAAATCTTTAGTAAAACTTTTAGAACTGCATATGCAAAGTATCGAATGTGAAAAGTGGTTTGGTGCCTTATAGATGACTTTATATAAATTTTATGTTATTATATATTTTAATTAGACTTAATGCGCATGCGTTAGTTTGATTTTCTGGAATTGATAATCATTTTTCTATAATGTTCGTGAGTTTCCAACAACGTACATCAGTCCAAAAGCAATCAGTAGAATATGAAAATTAAAAATGCGCTTTTTTTTACATTCGATACTTTGCTTTTGTGTAAACGATATAATGTATTTTGCCTCAATGTTCAATAACGGTTGCTTAAAATTAATAATTTAAGATTTAATGGGAAAAAGCTTTAATTATTAAATCTTTTATATTTAAAAAAAATAACAACCTCATTTAGGATTTAATAAAAAATATATAAAAATGTTATGACTTGGTACAGAAGGACCATATTATGATCAAATCTAATTCAAAATTACTTATAAAGTTGGGAACAAATTGAAATGCCACTATTAATGAATTTTCTCATAGACCAAATGATAATGCAATAAATTCAACTATTAAGCCATACCAAAGCTAAAATACTCAAACTAACTTCTAAAAAGTTCAAAACTTTTTTTTTCAAAACCATTTGATCTAATAGTGTTCAGCAAACATATTAGAACTCCAATTGGGTTGATAACTGTATTTCATTATTAGATAAATAAAACATTCTACGGAAAAAAAGTTTTCAGTGAAACGGCAAATTTTCTAGACATATTTCATATCATAAATTTGCAAGAAAAGTATAATATGCATTCTTGTGGTCCTATTAAAATTCCTTCTTCCAGTTTTGAACTGCTGAGTTCGGTGAATTGTCCTTAAAAATGAAGAAGATGGTATGGAAAATTGTCGCTTCTATGTATGTTTGCTACTTTCAGTTTCCTCAGCATTCATGGGCTTTACGTTTTCAAGTTTTCCACGTTAATATCATTAGTGGTATAATTTACTTATTATTTAACTAGCATGAAATATTCTCTTTAATGCAAGTCATTCTATTATCTTTATTAATTTTTTTTAAAATAAAATTTCATTTCTAATATTCACACATTAGTTACATGTAATTAGTTTCATGGATTTTCACTTTTTCTTTATTTATGTGTGAAGATAATTTGATTATTTTGGTTAGTATATTAGAAATACCATTGGGTAGCTATTTAATTGAATGTGGACAATTTGATTTATGTTTAATATTTTAAAATCAAGTATTCTGTGTCTGAAAATCATAACATTCCATCAAAAGGTAAGTAAATTTCCCGTGGGCTGTGTTATATAGTTTATTGTTGGCGTCATATGCCCGGTGGCTAGGCGATTGTATCTTTATTGCTTTCCGAGGAGTTTAATGGTTTAGAAGTTACATACGCTCCCTGTGGTTCCATTGTTCCTTCTGACCGATGCTATTATCTCTCTGGATTTCCTTCCGTCTCTAAGATTCAAAGTAAAACATTTATTTCAAGAGAGCCGGCCATCCATGAGTTGGGTATAATATGCAATCGAAGAAATGCGACTAATGTGGTTGAAACAATGAAATAATTGCTGGGTGGGTGAATCTATATGGATTTTTCTGATCAACGAAATCACAAAAAATGTATATATATATATATATATATATATATATATATATATATATATATATATATGCGTGCATATATAAATATACATATTAACGAGGTAATGTTTGGTACCTTGTAATAACCATAGATACAGATTTGAAGAAAAGTTTCAAAACTTCTTTCATACATCTTCAATAGCTACATTCCTTCGGAAAGTATTAAAATATTGGCCCAGTTTTGGTTTTATTGTATCGCAATTGGCTATGAAGTACTGACCAGGGGATTGTACAGAGAAATAAAATAAAATAGGTTGAAAATGCTTTATTTTATTTCTCGAGTTTGGAAAATAATATCGCCATGATTCTTTCACCAATTCATTTGTTTGAGAGTAGTTTAAAGGAAAAATGCAATCTTTGACCAATAAGTTATATTTATATGCTATTTTACTTGAAAAGCTAAACATATTTTTAAATTTATTTGACGTTATATACCCGTGCTTCGTCACGGCAGATAAGTAGTCATTTTATTGCGTTAATTAATGTATCAGCAAAATTAACGCTATCATATAATTTTTTGCAGTTTATTATAGCATGGTCCCATCTTACTATATGTTATACATACATCAATTGATAAGTAATAAAAGTATTATGTTACTTGACACTGGGGCGCTCCGGCCAGTGTCAAGAAACAGATAACCTAGAGATACCCCGTTATCTATAGGTTACCAGCATGGGCGTATATAAGGGGGGGCTGAGGGGTCTGCAGCCCCCCCCCCCGATATTTTTATTTCATGGTAAAAATGTGTCTTAATAGCCTTAAAAATAACTTAAATAAATAAATAAATGAAATAAGATCACTTAGTTCCTTAAAAAATATTTAATTTTAGTTCTAATAGCGTTTTATTTGCCTAAAACTATTCCAAGTTCTAAAATTTTAGTATTCCATTCACCGGAAATGGTACCTGGCCTCCCCCTTCCAAAATTATTTCCTATACACGCCCATTGTTACCAGTAACAACAGCATTGTAACCGATATAGGTTAAATTTCGTTGTCAATAATAAATGTACGTTAATATTAAAAATTTATGTTTTTCACATGTAATTTGGAAACACCCATTATATTTGCGAGCATGACCAAGAGGTGTTCTGACTGGGGATGCAGATGGGTGAGGAGGCTGTGCAAGGGTTCGGGATATTATTACCTTTGATGCTCCATCACCAGGTATAGCGAAAACTCTATGGGGGACAAGTTGAAATGAACCGCAATTAAAATGGTGATTTTTTCCCTCATAGCGTAAACTCTATGAGGGACAGTTTATTTCTAGTAATTCAAGGACTGTCATCATAGTTGAAATTAACCTCAATTAAAAATAATACTATGAAATAGATAATGTACAGTAACAGCTATTCTTTATCGTCCTAGCAAAGCATGCTACCTAGGCTTGCCTCCTCTAACCAACTAAAACTTTAAACCCCTCTAAAAATACTTAAAAATTCGAATATCAAAAAATCCTTTCTTAGCGAGCGTCTACGTTCTATAGGGAGTGACCATGCAAAATTTCAAATTTTTCTGTCGAGCGGTTTGGGCTGGGCGATGATAGGTCAGTGAGTGAGGGAGTGAGTGATTGAGTGGTATTTGACAAATATGTATTAGATTACTTAACTTTTGTATTTTTTTTCAAACTCGAGAAATAAAATAAAGCATTTTGAAAATGTTTAACTTTTTTAAAATTGTAAACCCTATTTTGTGGCATATCATATTAAATCCCCATTCAACAGCTTTGAAATGAGACCACTCCCAGGCAAGTATCATCACTGGGAGTGTATAGGCATCCAAAGGTGCCAAAATATGACACTTTTTCATAAACATTTAAATCTTTAAAAATTAATAACTTCAAAAATAGTTGTACTACATAACTGAAATTTGGAGTATTTGAATTTGGAAAAAACAATACACGAGCTAGTACCATAGTAATTAATAAAAATATTAATATTCTTTTTTTAACAGATTTATCGGACGATGATATGTGCGTTATTAAACTTAATATAATAAATACAAGTTTCATTTTAATAAATATGTATTTTGATATTACTAAAAATGTTGAGGAGGATTTAATAAAAATCGAAAAGGTAATGAATAGATATCCTAACCATGGTATTCTAATCGCAGCTGATACGAACTGTAGGTCGCCTCTCTGGTTTGATAGAATAAGGAATAAAAGAGGTCGTATATTAGAAGACTTTATTCTATCTAAAAATCTATTTATAATAAATGACAATGACTTAAAACCTACTTTCTCATCCTCTAATGGCAACAGCAACATAGACTTGACTATAACAAATGGAACTATGACCAAATACATACAAGACTGGACAAACCACAACGAATAAAATTTTTCAGACCATTCCATATTAACTTACACATTGCATATATCAACAGATAATAGGCAATTCCTAACAAATGAAAAAGCTTATATTACCAAACATGCCAACTTGGATATTTTCCAGAAAAAAATTGGAAGATTATATTAAAATAAAATTTGTACCTACCACTGATGCATTAACAAATCTAGAGTCATATTTGATTGACTCTCTGGATTCAAGAGGAAGCAATACAACCGTAAGCCTATTTCATAAGTGCCTAATTAAGACATGCAACAGTCTATTTTTAAGACACAAAAAGCATAGGACTATGAAATCGGCTCCTTGGTGGACTCAAGAACTGACTGAACTAAGACACAAAACCAACATATTAAGACGACAATTCCAACGTACAAAAAACAATCCAGATTTAAGACTAACTCGGAAAAATGCTTACTTACAAATAAAATGTACTTTCACAAAAACATTAAAGAGGGAAAAATTAAATTCATGGAAAACGTACTGCAATAACATAGACAAAACTAATCCTTGGACATGGATATATAAACACTCTACTGGAAAATTAAGGACTGATTTACAACTACGTGCAATACAGAAAAGTGACGGAACTTTCACGACAGACACTGAGGAAACACTACAACATTTAATGAACAACATCTTCATAAGTGACGACCCTACTACCGAGTGACATACACATCACCATGAGACGAAACAGTAATCAATTACCCAATACTCAGGACGACAGTACTTTAGCAGATATAGAGATAAAAAGCTTGATTGATAACTTAAATCCACGCAAAGCAGCTGGATTTGATTTAATTACAGTAGAAATATTTCAAAAAGTTTTTAATATTTTTCCATGTTTTATAATAAACTTGTATAAAAAGTGTTTCGATTGTGGAATCTTCCCTGATGTATGGAAAATTTCTAAAGTAATCCCAGTACCTAAACATAATGGACAGAACTACAGACCTAGAAGTATCATTCCAATCGGAGGCAAAGTTCTAGAAAAAATTGTCAACTCCAGACTTTCTTTTCACCTTATTAAGCATGCACCATTGCACCCTAATCAATATGGGTTCACGCCGCAAACAAGTACTGTAGATGCTCATCATAAAATTGTGAATTTTTTGAGATCGCAGTTGCTAGAAAAGAAACATATTGTGGTTATTTCGTTGGGCATCAAAGGAGCATTTGACCATACTTGGTGGCCATCGATATTCGAATCACTACACAAACACCAATGCCCTCAAAATATTTACAGATAACTAACAGACTATCTCCATAATAGACATGTATACATGACACTACAAAACACGACTGTACATACATCACAGAACAGAGGTACTCCACAAGGATCAGCTTGTTCACCTCTACTATGGAACCTAATTATGGACAGTTTACTTACAACAGAATCCCCTGAAGGGACAGAGATTATAGCATTTGCTGACGACATTCTACTTACAGTAGTTGGGACAAACTTAACTGAAATAGAAGAACGTGCAAACTTAACATTAGGCACAATTAATGAATGGACGAACAGAAACAAACTTACATTTAACTTGGAGAAATGTACATACACACTATTTACAACAAGAAGAAATATACCTAAATTAGACATTACTCTAAATGGACAAAGTATTCAAGAAAAAACTGTTCTTAAATATCTAGGACTTTATATTGTCAACAAGTTGAAATGGAACTATCACATTACTAACTTACAAACACGACTATTTTCAATAATAAATGGACTATCGATGGCCGCCAGAGTTACTTAGGGTCTTAATTCTGACGCATTAGCAACAATCTACAAAGGGGCGATTGTCCCCATTTTGACATACGGGATTGAAATATGGGGCCATGCTTTAAGTGTGAAAAGACATGTGAAAAAAATAGAAAGAGTACAGAGATTAGCTGCGATTAAAATATCCAGGGGATATCGTACATTATCTTATGAAGCATCATGTGTTTTAGCCAACACATTGCCAATTCACATCAAAGCAGAGGAAATGATCAGGCTAAATAGGTTATTGAAATTGAAAGAAATTCCAGAAGACTTTACATATCAGAACATCACACCACGTGACATAGAACAAGACATACGTTTCACGAACTGGTTACACCCTAAAGACAACATTGTACCGACTGACGATGTAGAAACAACATGGACTTATCACATTTACACGGACGGAAGTAAAAGCAATGACTGTGTTGGATCTGCATACATAATACTAAAAGACGACATAACTATTCACAGCGGACAATACAGACTATCACCACTATGTACGAACAACCAGGCAGAAAACTTTGATATTATAAAAGCAGTAGAAACACTATATTCCATAAGTCACGACGGAGACACATGCATAATACACACTGACAGAAAGACAAATATAGCAAGCGTATACAACAGCCAAATCCACAACGAACAGACTGAACACATTAGAACACTACTAATTCTGTGTAAACAGAAAAATGTGACAGTTACAATAACCTGGATTAAAGGGCATTCTAGACAATTAGGGAACCAGACAGTTGACTTACTTGCAAAATCTGCTTCAAAGGACACTACATTACCTATATCTTACTCTAAACTTACATCACAGACTATAAAAACAAAAATCAAATTTGCATTGAGACAAATCAATGCAAAAATTGGACGAACGATGGATGAACACAACTAAAGGAAGACATTTACACAAATTCATACCTACAATACTCAACAGACAAAAATTAACACTTAACAACTTTAAAATGACTCAATTCATATCAGGACATATCAATGAACTCATCTGAATGCCCACAAATGTATTATGTTATTTACATATGTATATAATTTTGTTTATTTACATTTTTTTTTATTAGTTTTATTTTTATTTTTATTATTGTCATTTAATTTCAGTATTCATATTAATTGTAAAAGAATTAATTATTTTATGTACATACCTTATCAAAATACGTGTAGTATCCAGAAAGGATGGCATACGTAGATAAATAAACTCCCACGCTGAAGGGTTACTCCAACGTGGAAAACATGAAAAAAAACTGAAATTTGGTATTTTTTCATAAGTCTATGATATATTACTGCATACCAAAAATCATGAAAATCTGAGACATCAAGTCCGAAAAGTGTGTTGATTTGACATGGAATGACCTGACTTACAGCAATTCGGAATTTAGAAAAATATGATAATTACATACCTTGATGAGGCACTTCTTGAGTGGAAGTTCATCTAAATCCCTTTAGTAAAGAACAACTAATTAATTACTCCGTACATGGCGTACTTATTGTTTCCTCGCAACGAAACTCGCTATTTAGTTAACAAGTGCTAATGAGAGAGATGTTCTATGATGATAAGGGAATTTCGGAGTTTTGTTTACTATGGAATCAAATTGTTAACTTGCCTATACTGTACATAAAGTTTGCGCTCTTCCAACAAAACTCTATATATATCGTGTCGTATTAATGAGATACATGAATTGTGAAAACAAGCAAAGTCAATGCGTTCTGAGTGGATGTTTACCTGAAACACACCCAAAGCTTATAAATGTATATCATCTGTGGGTTGTAATTTTTTGTTCTTGGGGAAAGTAGCTGTTTATTATTATAACGAATAAATAAAAATAGTTATTTTTCGGCATTTGTTCTATAGATTGCCTAGAAAGATTGTTAACAAAATAGAAATGAGGTAATGCTTTCATATTTATCATGTTGGTATCGATTAGATTAATCCCATCCCTCTGGAATGTAGCGTAAATTAGCGATTTTTTATTTAATTTTTACTGAGTTCCGCTACTGCACGGAAATCTTAGTACGCATTGTTAATTTTGAAAGACTATAGTCGGTGTTGGAGAGAAAAAGTAGTCCTTACAAGACTTGGAAAACATTTACTATTAATCTACTCATCGCTGATGACTAAACATGTCATATCACATTTCAATAAGACATCAGTAAAATACTTATACTCGGCTGAAGGAAACGATGCTAGAAATTCCAGGGGACGAACGAAAGGCATGACATTTATGAACTGTTGAGTGGCAATCAACACATAGACACCATCTTACAATGCCAAGTTGTACGAACTACAAAAAAGACAAAATATTAAATCATGAAATATTTTAATTACCTTTATTTTTATTTACTTTGATTTTATTATTATTAATTTATTTTATTCATACCAATTTATTTTATTTTATTTTTCTTGATTAATTGATTTTCATTTTTTTATATATTTGGCAGTAACTTCCATTTTTAATATTTTGTACAACAAATTCAATAGATAGCAATGGCTCCCATCGATAAAAACTTGCATGAACACAAATAAAGTACCTACACAAAATAGATTTTTTTAAAAAACTTTCATATGTTCGAACATTTGCCAAAAAGAGCCACGATTTTCACTTTTTATTACATTTATCCTAATTTTATAGTTTTAATTTCTTTGTATGTTTAATGGTTCAAGACCGAAGGCTCAATAAATTTTTGCCAGTTTAGTGGTGTTCAAATCTTATTTTATGTTTCGTTTAAATTACTGAGTTATAGTTACAATTATTCAAAATTAGTAAGCTTCTATTTTTTTTTTTTTTTTTTTTTTTTTTTTTTTTTTTTTTTTTTTTTTTTTTTATAAACAACATGCATCTGCTGACTTCTGCTTTATCATAACTGTAATTTACTTCTTCCAGAAATTTATTTTTATTTATATCATTGTTCCATATGCCATTTAGCCATCTGCAATAACAGTAATAAAAGTAAAAAAAATGTATTAAAAGTATTAATAATATCTTAATTTGCTTTTGGGTTAAGGAGGGGAAAAAATAAAACCATTAATATACCTGCATGGTCTCGACTGTTATTATATCTGGTACGTTGATTAAGTTAATTTTCAGGTATTTGTTCTGTCGATCTTAATTTGGATAATTCATTGTATAATTTATTCTTTTTATAATTTTATTAATTGGTAATTCTTTTTGTCATTTCCATTTTTCAAATTTATTGATTAATTATTTATTGCAATTGTTAATTTTCAGGTATTTGTTCTGTCGATCTTAATTTGGATAATTCATTGTATAATTTATAATTTATTCTTTTTATAATTTTATTAATTGGTAATTCTTTTTGTAATTTCCATTTTTCAAATTTATTGATTACTTATTTATTGCAATTGTTTTATTTTCATATTGAGATTAATTGTTCGTCAATTTTTACATTTTCCTGGCATTCTTGTAGAATGCAAGCAAACGAGCAGAACCTTGTAGCTGGCTTGTAAAATTTTATAAATAAATTTTCCCTAGCGTATTTTTTCTAGTGATCGTTAAGAATTGTTAGCATTGTAAATAGGTAAATACTCTCAGTTAACATTATAAGTAAGTAAATTATAATAAATCTGTAATACTTTGTCTTATGTAAAGCTCTATCGTCTATTTATGTTAAATTCTATCATATGTAAGTAAATAAGTACATTTTGAATGAATCGTTATTCATTTGCTATATCGTCGTTACAAATGCAGAGTATCGAATATGAAAATCACCACTTTCAGAGTGTGAAAGCATTTATTCATAACTTTTTTTTTGGACAGTCAAATATTCGGCAGATTTGACCTTTTGATAGTGGAATACATTCCCTTTAATAGAGTGAAGTAAGATTCAAGAATTTGCCGTACATAAGTCCAGCAGAAATTAGTAAACATTGACAGTGAAAGATGCATTTTTTCACATTCGATACTCTGCATTTGTATCGGCGATATTATATTCTACATGTATGTAAACATTTTTCCACTGGAATATTCATTCGTTTCCCTGTAATGTTGACTTTTTATTTACATCCCAACATCAATAGAGAGGAGAAGATAGATTTCTAGTTTTAAGGTTCAATTAAAAAGGCTCTTTGAAAGTCCAGAACACTCCGTTAAATATTCAAGGGATGGCCAATCCCCTCGAGCTATAAATGTAAAAAATCACGCTTGAATGAAACTTTCGGACCATGTTTTCATGTCTGATAATGACTTCATACATTTTTTTTATGGTTTAACTGGGTATAAAAAAAGCTTTTCCATTTACTATAAAGTATGGTTTTGTAAAGCCTTTTTTTTAGCTCTTTTAAATAAATGCTAGAGAAATTTAAAATTGTTTATGTACGCCCCTGATCATAGTTATCTTATTAAGACTAGGTACTCGTATTAATACATGTTCCATTGTCTTACTTGGCATATTAATTGTACAATTATGTGTATTATGCTAGGATATTTTTTACTATACAAATTAGAAAAAGAAAGAAAGAACACTTTAGGGTCAATCCATTAGAAATCACCCAAATTGAATAAAATTTGTTGCTTGATATTTTTGATTTTCCTAATTTTTTTTACCAGTTATTCCCCTATTCTAGATGAGTTCAAACCTGCAGTAAAAAATTTGTCTGGGTCATAGTTTTTTTTTGCCGACCATTTTAAGTTGGCATTTTAACTACTTTTTGTCCGAAAACAAGTTTTACGTAAATGTATCCTACTCTCTTAATTTCATAGATATCTAAACAGAATAAAGACTAAAATGATCAAAGCGATATGCTCTTGATTTTTGTTCCTGCGTTGTGTTTTCTAAATAGTATAGAAATTGAAGAAAAAAAATCACGAAAATTGATAGAAATTTAACTTAAATGGGAGTTTTAGTGCTGCAAAATTATTAGAAGGAAGAAAGACTCATCTTCAATTTTTTTTTCTTGCATAGACTTATTATAGAACTACTTCCTGCAGAAGTTTCAAGCTTGAGAAATTTTTCCTTTTTTTTATATAATTTTTCAAAGTTTGCCATAATCGCATTTTTTGCAATATTTGAAGTTCAATATCTCAAAAGGGCCTGAGTCGAAAGTTATGAAATTTCTACAGATAATACTTTTTTATGACATAAACAATTGTTATCAATTTGGTGACTGAGACTCAACTGTTTCCAGAGTTAAAGACATTGAATAAATCTGATCATTTTAGTCTTTATTCTGTTTAGATATCTATGAAATTAAGAGAGCTAGATACATTTACCTAAAACTTGTTTTCGGACAAAAAGTAGATAAAATGCCAACTTAAAATGACCGGCTTAAAAAAATTAATGTGAGGCTGCCCAAATTATTAGGGTTGCTAAACCACACAGCTCTTCTATCAGTCTTCCGATATTTTTTTTTTCTTTTTTTAAGCCTTGCCAACCTTTGGGTCATTAACGCCATGGAATGAACCCCTCTTCATATCTTCTTTTCTATAAGAAAGCTCTTGTGTTCTTTGGTATGGTTCCTCGAGCTCCGAACCATAGCCCTTTAACGGCGAATTTCCTTTTGCCGAATTGCTCTTCAAACTTTTCAGAAAAGAATGTTAGGCATTTATCGTAAATCGATCTCTTTTCTCGATCGATTGCATTATCTTGCTCGCTGTCGTTTGTTTCAACCCTCACAGTGGGGTCAATGATACAGGCGAGTTCGCTTTTTGTTTTGAATGCTACAATATCGGCAAATTATTAATAAGTATAATTCAAATAGCTAAGTAATTGTAGCTAAATTAAATTAAAAATCTAATAAATAAGCTTTATGGAAACAATATAAACTAAAATTTAATAATGAAAGATAATATTTAAATTATGATGCTTTTTATTAATTCGGACGTATTTGCAAGCATAATCGGAATTTCCTTGCATGTTGAAATATATTCGGTATGTTTCAAATTAAAGTATTTAATTCTAATTTTATTTTGATTTTTCTATATCTTAATTTTTGATAAATCTTAAAAATTATTTTTTATGTATATTTATTATCTTAGTATTACGTATTAAAGCGGAAGGGAATAATCTGTATCTAATTTATTTTCGTTTATAGTAATTGTGTGAAATTAGGTTTTGCTAAATTTCATACTTTCCAAAATTAAATGAAGTAGGAAAGCTGAATCAAATTAGCAATTGAGACAACACATTGTGCTCGTATTTGTCCTTCATTATGACGAATCACCACCAACCAGCGACCCAAAGAGTATCTGTCAAATGGTCAAGCAGTAATCTATTATATAAGAATGAATCGCTAAATGTGTTGGTAAGCGCAAATCTCGAGAACAACTCATCCGATTTCGCTAATTCTTTTTGTATAATATTCCTTCAAGTACGAGGATGGTTCTTACGGAGAGAAAAATTTAAAAAATTGCCTGAAAAAGTCTAAAAACAAGACTTTTCGGGTATTTTTCACTTCCTGAACGCAAATTAATTTTTAAATAAAAACATATGTTCTCAATTATAATATTTTTAACAGTTAACGTATTTGTATATTTATTATATAAAAATTAATCGCTAAAAGTGTTGGTAAGCGCAAATCTCGAGAACAGCTGAACCGATTTCGTTAATTCTTTTTTTATAATATTCCTTGAAGTACGAGGATGGTTCTTACAGAGAGAAAAATGAAAAAAAAAATTGCCTGAAAAAGTCTAAAAACAACACTTTTCGGGTCTTTCTTACTTCCTTAACGCAAATTAATTTTTAAATTAAAGCATATGTTCTCAATGATAGAATTTTTAAAAAGTTAACTTATTAGGTTATTTCTGTATAAGAAAAAAAAATTAAATAAATAAGAACAAGTAATCACTAGGTGACAATAGAATCACTTGTTAATAATGCAATTTAAATTAATTTATATTTGCGTTAAAGAAGTAAAAAAGACCCCACTTTTCTATATTCCCATACAAAAGATTCGTAATAATACTTAAAGGTCAATTAGAACTATAATACCATACCATAAAGTTTAAGTGTTAGTGGAGGGGTTCTGGGAAGGAAAAACAATTGAGTGACATTAGTATCTTATAAATATTAATGCCAATATTTATACATTACTCAAAAACAAATTGTCTATGGTAAAATGTAAATTGTCTTTGTGGTAAAATGTCACTTGAAATGTAAACGTCTCTTTGATGTGCATCTATATTATTACTAAATCTAAAAGCCACAAATTTCTATGAAATTACAAAAGTGTTGTGTGTTTGTGACTTGCTAAATATGCCTCCTATAAGGCGTCGGATAAATTTAGGCAGAATAACCCGAAATGCAACGAATTAAATTAATTATCAATCTAATCGTACAGCCCAGGAATGTGAAGATCGCAATTATCGTGAAAGAATTTGATTAAGACAGACCCGTGAAGCGCGACATTCGACTAATAATGGTGCAAGTTTGAATCAAGCTGCTTTCTGTTACGATATGTCAATTGATTACAGTGCCTACAACTGTGTTGCTCTTGCACCTATAGCTCAGTTTGACTATAAACAAATCCCAGGGGCAGTCATTAAGTGTTTGTGGTATTAATCTAGAAAACCCATGTTTCTCGCATGGTCAATTTTATGTTGCCTATTCCCGTGTTGGAAAACAAACTGCTCTGTTTGTTTACGCGCCAGGTAAAAATAAAATGAAATATAATAAATAGGTATCATAATAAGATATCTAAAATTGTAATTTTCATCGTGATTTCTTAGTGACTATTAAAAGAATTTTAAGTGTTTTATAATTTTTATTTTTTGACATAATGTAATTATTGACTTATTAACTTCCTTTTTTCTTTTTTTATCTTAATAGCTGACCCGGTGTCCCGAATAGCAGAATAAGTATTAAATACAAAATTAAAGAATCGACTGTTAGGCGGTACGAAGTTCGCCGGGTTAGCTAGTATTTCTATGATTTTAATTTTATATGTATGTATGTACAACTTGTGCATGTAACATTACTTGTATTTAATATTCTATATTATGCCCTATTATTGATTGTTTCCTTTATTGTTTCTGTTTCAGAAAGTGTTATATGCGGTAAGGAAGTGAGATGTTGTTCTGCGGATATGGAAGCGATGTTACAGACGACAGTAGCCCACGATCTGCATTCTCTTCTATACCACAACTTCCACTCCGTTCATGGAATGCTGGCGACCACAGAAGCAGCACTAGCAGGTAAATACTCTAATGCACTTTTACATTTTTACATAATAGTGGATAATAAATTATATTTCGAAGGATAGAAATCGTATTTATACAACAGTGACCGCCATAGTACTTAAGGATTACCTTGTATCATAGAGATAAATTTAAACTATCAATTCAAAACGACATACAAGAACTGCATGCAATACGTAAATTTATAATGCCCAACTTAAAAACGCCAACAATTACTCCAAAAAATAAATGTATATGTCATGTAATCATTCCTTTAAATTGTTTATTTTATAGTAAACTAATTGTCTCCTGCTACATGTACTGCTAATGACCTAATTTTCGTTTCAATATTGTCATATTATCATTTTCCCATTTTTTATCGATCATTTTATTTGTTTAACTTTTCCCGTCAATGTTTTACTTGGCGGCGTTCTTGAGAAATGGAAATGCGTATCGCCCTTTTTGCGGTATTTGTAGAAATAATTATTACTTATATATAACAATTTACAATCTGTATTAAAATATAGCAGACCATCAGTTGAAAAGAGGATTATTTATCTATTTCGCATTATTAATTCGAAATGGAAAAAATGGTACTGTAATTCACTGTAATTGCTTTACACCCTGTGTTTTTTTTTTCTTAAAGTACTTTAGTATTATCGTGTATTAATGGAAGTAATGTTTATTCTTTCTTAAGACGGGTGCTATTTATAATAAGTTTCTACAATCCCCCCCTTTAAATATCCATAAATTCTGTACTGACAGATTGTAGTGAGGTGCCAAAGCTTTATCCTGAATAAATCTCTTGAATTTATATATATATATATATATATATATATATATATATATATTTATACACACACATACGGGACTCGAACCCGCATCTCCCGGCACGAGACTCCAAAGCGTTAGCCACTGTACCACGAGGTGACTCCATGTATATTATTATGTACTAGCAAAAACCGTCATTGGCTCTTCGATGTGTCAACAGTTTTGTCAATTCAGCCACTTGATATCTTCAATTAATTGATAAAATCTTGAGCCTAATTACTGGCCAAGTAAATTACTATAAAAAACGACCATAGATAGGTGAAACCGGTGCGGTAGGTGACGGGGGCAGACCTACTCTCCCGTTAGTCTAACCTGACCGCCACTATCTTCAGGCTGATAATACCGGTTTACCACTGGCTCTCCAGATTTTTCCAACACGTGTCCGGCCAATACCATCTGGATCTGCAAGCTCGAAGAACAGCTGTTCTACAATTAATTCGGTTATGAACTTTTGAAATTGACTTTAAAATGTAAAATACATTCATAAAGACTGGCGTTAATGAACTGAAAGTTTGACACGCCTTAAATGCAATTACAAAAAAAAAAAAATCATCCAAGTTATTTGCATGTGGGGAAATTTCTTAGCAAAGGGCTGAAATGTAGTTATACTCCAGAAATCTTAAGAATGGTTTGATAGAAAATCATAATTGCTATCATCCTTGAAAATTAGTCTTCCGAACTTATCCATTTCGTTTAAATTACTCCAAAATAACCAGGTCTTGGCCCTGGGCCTTAGATAGGCCTAATGCCTCTAGAAGATTTGTCACTTTTGTCAAAGTTCCTTTGTAAGCCCTAAGAGAATCGTTTTCGTTAGCGGAACTGGAAAGACATTTTGGGAGAAGGTACGACATTTTCATAGGTTGGCTATCTCCCACGTGACTTTGGTTCCATTCATGTGGCGTATTTCAAGTAGACTCTACAGGGGTGTGTTAGTGACTTGCATTGCGGAGGTATTCGTTTTTATAAATTTTATTCAATGTATGTATCAATATTATTTTGTTTTTTGTACAATTTTTGGTTGTCCACGATCTATTGCAATACGGGGTAATGCTAGGTATAAAGCGTGGGAACTTTGAGTAAAATTATATCTTTAAGAGAAGCAAGATTTTAGGCGCCACAGCAGGAAACTGACAGTAACCAATGGGAAAATTACTCCATCCTCCTTCTCAACTTTCTCTCTTGGATAAAACGTTACAGATATCACAGGTGTTGGGAGCTGGTTGGTGAAGGTTCATCATCATGTAGGTAAATATAGTCTGCTGCTGCGAGAGCCTCGCGTGTACACAGACACAATCTATAGGCACTGATGATGAGATTGAATCTCGAAAGCGCTATGTAAAATAAAACTTTTATAACTAGTGAAGGTCGGCCTAGTTATTTACCTACATGTTACAGATATGTTTCTCGTTTACATACCTTGTTTTACAGAAGTACTTTGTTTACTTTTAAATGCAATTTAAAAAAAATAAAACTAACCAATTAAAAACTGTGGCAAACAGCGAAACAAATTTTTTAATAGAACGGTTCCGAGACTTTCGAATGTTAAGCAATAATTTCTCCGCATGAAATCACTCCATCAAACCTTGCACAAGAACCGGTTTCGTAGGAAATGTAATATGCTTTCGAATTAATGCTTTACACTTACCACGATTTTCGGATAGGTTTCTGGATATTATTTTGTGTTTTGAAAGATTTGTTCCTTGTCTAAATTTTATTTTAATAAGGGATGGTGCTAGGTATAAAGCGTGGAAACATTGAGAAGAATTGGGTGTTTTGGTGGCGTATACAGTTCTCTTAATTTGTTTTGGTCGTTTGGCGATGTTTTTGAAGATCATGTTGTTGAGGGATTATAGATTTGTTGTATGGGGATGATCTAACTTCTGGTTCCAGTCACCGTTTGCATAGTATATTAAAGTAAACAGCTGTTGAATCGATTTCCATAGTCCTACACTACCTTATCCAACATAGGTATTGAAATAATTTTTAATCTGATAAAGAAATTTTGAATTATAGCTTTTCCTCTTGAGGTATGTATTCATCATCCTGTAGAATTAAAGACTCGAGATACCTGGGGATGGTATTGGGATTCCCGACCCCCCATCGAGGGTGACGGCCTCTCAGGGTTTTTTGCGCCCCTGGAATTCCTTAAGGCTGCCCCTCCCTCCTCGTGAAATTACCACTTTTGTCTTAACACTGATCTGCTATATTACAAGCCATTTGATAGCCTAACAAGTCTACTCACTTATATATCTGCCTCGGAAATGAATGGGGTTTTCAGCCACCGTATCTTCTTGGTCAACCTTCGAATTCAAAAACCATTAAAATAGTTAATAGAATCAGCTTGAATTTCTGTCCAAAAACATAATACATATATAAAATACATATAATACAAGCTCATAGACGAAATACTAAAGGAAATTGTGAATGCACATAAAGGAAATAGTAGGGCGTCAACGACTGCGCGATAAACTATTTGAAAGAGACTGCTAATGCATTACGAGCAAGCAGTGTTTATGTCCACCTAGCTCTATGGAGTTTGAAATCACAATGATTTAATGAAACATTAGTACGACTCGCAGAAATTTCATCATCTTAACGCTTTTCCTTTCTTACCCCAAGTGTCATTTGGAAAGTTTTGAATAAAAACAGTTTTATTTTGATCTCTTTTGTAAAATGCAAGCACCCATAAAAATGTAAAATGATATCTTAAAGAGATGCTAGATTTTAGGCGCCAGAGCAAAAAGCTGACAGTATCCTTTTCGAAAATTACTTCCTCTACCTTCTCAACATTCGCTCAAGAAAACACATTTACAAATATGTTTCTTGTTTAAATACCTTATTTTAATGTAATAATGAAAAAAAAAGAAGAAAGAAAAACAACCCATAAAAAAAATTTGCTAACTGCGAAAGAAATTTTCAAAAGAACTAATCCGACACTTTCGAATTTTAAGAAATAATGTCTGTGAATGAAATCACTCTAACAAAAATGGCGTAAGAACCGCTTTTGAAGGAAATGTAATAAGCCTTCGAATAGATGCTTTACAACTAATCATGCAAAAACGTAAGCGCAATGTTGTGCAATTTTTTTCTAATTATCGGTTCTAATGGCACTACGGGTTGACGCCCCAAAAAAAAAGAAATTACAAAAAATACTGGATAAATAAAGAAGTAAAATAAAACTGATTAATTAGGTTTGTTGGATTCCAATCTCAGTAGCAGACACGCCTGTAGAATTCTTTTTCCCCTTTTGCCTTTTCCTTACAAAGGTTAGATTTGTAAGGAAAAGGCAATGGAAATTCCCTTCCATAACCCCTGCAGTTCCTTTACCACTTCGTTTTTCCAATTATCTAAATTTACTTTCAGATGGTGTTTGTTAAAACGTTTTTGAAGTATTGTCTGTTAAGCAGGCCAGTCACGTTCCGATTTGCTGTACGACTAGTGGTCCTACTTCCGAAGTTAAACCAAAAGCCGGACCGTTCGAAGGTCCAACATCCTACCGGCGAGGGAGTTGGAGCTTAAGTGGGGAGTCGGATCATTGTCGTCCAACTTGTCAGTGCGTGATCCTCAGGCAACTTCAGTCTCCACTCGATAGATTTTTCGGCTCGTGAGCGACGTACACAGCTCCTGAAAACAAACAAGAACTAAAGTTGGGTCGCTTTTTGGATACCAAGTCAGAGAGTGAGTGGAGTCCACTATCCAACTTGTAGTCGTACTCCAAGCTGGAACGTGAATGGCTTGCTTAAAACAGCTCTTAATGGGTCTGTTACTTTGTGTGGTGTGTTTTAAATATTTTGGAAAGGTTTTCCTACTGCAGATAGACCTTATGAATAAAAATCCAGAGAAAAGCCTCCGCTAAAGAATGCGGGATCTTCAGAGGATGTGCTTCCCTCCTTGGTTGCAGGAAATCCCACAGGCTGACGCGCGCATCATGGCATCTTTATGTATGAACAGTATACTTGTTTTTTTTTTTTTTTTTTTTTTGTTTTTTTTTTTTTTTTTTGTTTTTATATACGCTCTTTCAGATATAAAATAAAGAGAATTTCAGTAGAATCTAGGCACGGTATAAAATGGTTCCACAAAGTAAAGAACCACAAAGTAAAGAAAATAACATTGAAAGGTAAAGATTGTTAGGAATCTGATTCTACATCTGGCTTTCTTATTTGTTTCGTTTTTGTAAAACCGCATTCAAGTAAAAACATAAGTTTATTTCCTGTTTACGCTAACGGAATACACAAGGCCAAAGCGTACGTCCTATTACATATCAAATAATTCTGAGATCGATCAGAATTGGAGTCAATCATTCTTCTTTTTTTATTTTTTATTTATTCTTTTTTTTTCCTAAAGCGTACCAACCTATTAGGATATTAACGCCACAGATGTTAAATAAAGTTTGGAATTTTATTTTATAAATGTATGCTTGTAATAGTTGTTATTAAGCTTTTATGTGATAAATTATTGTCTTCAAAATGATATATTATTGAATATTAGAATTTTTAAATTTATGTTACTTAATTTAAATATTAGTTGATAGTTAATTTATGCACCTTGAGCAATGATTTCTGTTTGTTGCTCATAGCCAGGTTTGGGTTTAGTTACACCCCGGACCATGAGCCACAACAATCATAGTTTATTTAAAATGTAAATGTATTTAATCATTCTTCTGTTCGCTGCAAATCAGGGGTTTAAAAATTACATATGACCATTTCTTTTCATTCAATCAACATTGTAGTCCTAAAGTCCATTACACTTTTTTTTACATTTCCCCTGAAATTTCACCCCTGATACTTGAAAGTACAGCTTTCTTGGCATGATCAAAAAAACAGAACACTATTAGGAAATATGTCATGAACGCCTAACAGAAAGGAAGGTTATATTAAAAGGTTCTTTGACCCATCAAAGACAGGGCTTAAATCAGATTTTAAAATGAGCAGCCATAGACTAAATTAAGAAATACATAAATATTACATTCAATATGAAAAAATACGCTTGATTCACTTATCAGACTTCTTGTGTGTTACAGAGCAAGCCCGCGTGTTTTAATATTCCCAAAAGTACTCATAAGTGTTACATAAAATGTTAGAGCAGTTCTGTTTGGAGCATTTTTCCTATCATGACGCCAGCTTGGACACTGAACTTCAATTTCTTCCAAACATTTCTGAATCCATGACGATAAATAATATTTACAAATATATTATAAATGCTCTGAGGATTAGTATAACTTTCGAATGAATAATCCCTTCTTTCTTAGATATAATTTGTTTTTGTGCACAAAATGAGATGAGTTCCTGCTACGATTATCATTTTCTGTTCATTAAGTATACAGATTATGAAATATATACACTTCATTTACATTATTTTGACGTTTATACAATTTACATTTACACTTAAATAAGATATATATACAACAAGATTCATCTGTATAAAAATAATAAATCCTAATATAACCCACAATTCATTTATATTTACAATGCATTAAAATACAAATATAAAACTCGAAATAAATAAAATAAAGTACCTTAGCGTAATTCAATCAGATCTATAGGTTATTAAAATAAACAATTAAAACTGAAAGCACAAGGAGAAGAAGGAAGATTGTTGGATTTTTTTTTCTTCCTTTTTTTTTCCTTTTTTTTTTTTTATAAATTAGTTTTCTTTAAATAATGTAATATAGTGTAGTTGTGATGGCTACGATGCGAGTAATTTATGTAAGTCTTATGGTATGAGTAAATTGTCTCGACTTTTGTAGGGTCTTAGTATATATATATATATATATATATATATATATATATATATATATATATATATAAATTGATTACATTTTTTCTATGTAGGCTAAAGGGCAATAAAATTTAAGGGGGGCTAAAATTTAATTTCTTTAAACGAGTATATATGTTTCGCATCGCTAGACACCTCTTCAGGAGTCTTAAAAATAAGTACTGCCTAAAGGAATTTAGGTGAACCTTACGATACCTAGGCCGCGTGAAAACAATAATGTTACCTATATATTAGAATCTTTGGCTAAAATAATTTTAATAATCATAAATATAAATCAATGGCACTGTGATTATATGATAAATGAAATGGTATAACTGCCGTGAGAATTAATCCTTTTAAACTTTGATAAATTTCTTCAGCTTTATAGTGAATTGTTGGAACACGATAGCAGAATTACTTTCAATAAATATCAGTTATGAGGCATTGCTCATTGTCACTATTATTAGATACTAACGTGATACAGACATGAAATACTGCTGGAATATTGATAGCTTTGAAAGGATGTGGTTTTTGAGAGTTGTCAGTGTACTGCTGTACTTTACCCTCCCCGATTAGATGGTTCAAAAATTTCGAAGGTTATTCCTATAAATTCTGTCTCAATAATCTCTGCGAGTTTCCTGCAGTCGTTTCCCTACTGGTGTAAATATTTAATCTGCACTAAGTTTGATATTCAAATAAAATAGTTTTTCTCATTACTTCGAACTTTTTTTTTTTTTTTTCTTTTCTCCCCCTTAATAGTCAGTACAAACTGTTGAAAGGTTTATTGACTTTGATGTGTTTCTTATTTCCATTATTTTTATTAGGATTCTTAATCTAAAATCTGATTTAAATGTGATAAAAAATGCTAATCAATGTTACGAATTATGAGTTAATTAATAACGCCTCATAACTAATTTTAACTATCCAATTTTCAAAATAATATATTCTTCTCTTCATCGCCTTGCTAGGGGCTTGAATGTCAAGCCGAAAAGTGGGCTACATTTTTTTCTAAAAAAACTATTTTAATGATGGTACCCAGACCGAACCCTGACTAAATATACCTTTGCAATCCCAACGGTCAACGATAATTTTTCAATAATTTTTGAAAGAATTTAGAGAGGGGATTTAATCCTAAATATAATTTAAAAAAATATAATACAATGATTAGACGCATAAAACATATATGAAACAAATTATTGGCAAAAAAACGGGAATTGTACGTATATGATATATAAATAAATTAATGAATGCCCATACTGGAGTCCAGTAACGTGTCTTATATGCTAGAACAATAATGTTTTCTGTTGTGATTGATTTATCGGCGTAAAAATAGGGGGTAGGACCCCCCCCCCATTGTCGCTGGGTTCGAAGCCCTTTCGAATTTATTATAATTTTTGAGTTTAGCATTTTACTGCTGTCCGTGTTGAGTCGAAAAAATAGATAAAATAAATCGAAGAAATAGATCATTATAAATCGAAGAAATAGATCATTATAAATCGAAGAAATCGATCATTATGTTTTTTTCTTTGTGATTTTAAATTTCTTGCTTATTGTAAGAAGACTAAATTTAAGATGGTCGGAGACCTGGTAACTCACGTTTCATGAAGTGTTTTATGCACTTTGAAATTTAGCTATAGTGCATCTCTTGGGTAGATAGAATTTATTATTCATTGTAAAATTGCCTTAATTTCACATTAAAGATTGTTGGCTTCTGAATTAAACACTTTTCTTGGGCCAACCCTATATTTTGCCCCTCTCCCCTATGCACCTTCTTATTTACCCAAGAGATGTAATATAGGAAAACTTCAAGGTGCATAAAACACTTCATGAAACATGCGTCTCTAGCTCATGGATTAAGATATGTAAAGATGAATTTAAATTTTATTTTTTACATTTTATTGTTTCATTATGTTCTTTCAAACATTCAAAGAGCTATATTTTTCCGTACAGAATAGGTTTGTTTAAAATAAGAGAAATGTATTTTCGGCAAAATAAAACAGGACTCTATTTAAAATTTAAAGTGGCACACATCACTTATAGACATGATGATTCATTCTGGTATAAATATATACATAATATTTTGATAACAATGATTTTAAACTATCGTTAAGGCAATGAAGCGTTAACAAATATTTTTTAATATAATGTAATGTAATTCGTTTGGGGAAAATTGTAATTCTGCTACCATAGAAATTATATATTTATTTTATATTGCTAGTATAATCAAACACAAAACCGTTTTCTTGAAGATTTCTCATCAATTATACATTTTTAAGAAGGGAATGTAAATGGATAGTAACGTCAGTAAGTTTCTTGGTGAGTAATTACAGATTTTAATGATTTTTTTTATCAGTGTTCGGTTGGGGACTTGTTGTTTGTGGTGCTTATAAAGAGCTCAATATACGCTTTTACAATTAATAAACAGGTAAATGACATTTTCTAAGGGACAAGATAAATCAGTAATAAAGTTGTAAGGAATTAGCTGTTCATTTACTAATACACATTTTGTTTCGCCACTAAACATTAAAAAAGAAACAATTTCATCTCATTACAATTTCTACGGACCTGAATAAGGTTATATGGAAATTAAATACAAATGTAAATTGGTTATTTAAATTTAGAAATTCTGCCGGGCAATGGCGAGAGGAAAAGGCAATTGAGGTGATGAATAAAAGATGAAGTGAGAATTATAGAAGAACTAAACTTTCAGGTAATTCTTCACTAATTAAATAAATCATTCTCAATTAATGGGCGGAGTAAGACGTTGAGCCTAATTATCCTCTGCTTCGGAGTTCTGTTTCCATAAATTATTTCATTAGAAACAAACTGATCTGAATGTACTTGCTGAATTTTATTGTACTGGTTAGAATATAGAAGAGTTTGGAAGCGAATGACTCAAAATTAATGAATTCCCCCAAGAAATATGTCTGATTTTTTTTAAGATGCTCCCGTCATGTGTAGTCCTACAATTGTTTTTGAAGATTGTAAAAAATTATTTGACCCCGTCTTGTTCGGGTTAGCCCCGCCAGTGATTTTATAATGCCATCGCCGTTCCGAAAGAACAATGACCTGAATGAAAACCGTTCAATTTTACAGGAGAGAAAAAAAAAAACTATTTGGAGTTGTATAATTGAAAAGGGTTTAAGTGAAAGAAAATAATGATATATTGAGAGTATGTAGAAAATATTCTTTACTATCATTTATCTGGGATTAGGATCACCCTATTTACAACCCTAAATTTCAGCCCTTAAGTGCAATTACGTCATGTTTTCTCTAAAACTTCTACGTTGTTCTACATTTTAAAATAAAGGCGGTCCTGAGTAAAACTAGTGTTAACACCATATTACCCTGTGTAAGGAATGTGTTTCTGATATTGTCTATGGACTTATTTGCATTTTAATCATTTTTGC
This sequence comes from Gonocerus acuteangulatus, assembly GCA_946811695.1. Taxonomy (NCBI): domain Eukaryota; kingdom Metazoa; phylum Arthropoda; class Insecta; order Hemiptera; family Coreidae; genus Gonocerus; species Gonocerus acuteangulatus. Next base: position 95,481,927 of record OX328124.1, on the reverse strand, counting down.
AGTTAGGGCCAGAACGAGAATATTTAGTAATGGTTAAAATGTAATCCGATACTATTGATAAAGAAATCGTTTAAATATTATTTAATTTAGTAATGATTATGCAGTTATATCGTGTTTACGTTATAAAGGGAGCGTCCATACAAAATTTCAAAATTTTCTGTCAAGTTGTTTGGGCTGGGCGATAATTTCGTAGAATTACGCCTGCCTCAAGCTAGACCACATGACGAAAGGACTTCCTGATAAGGAAAGCTCCTGAAGAGGTGCGACCAAAGTACGAAACATGTCGGACAAAACACATCAAATGAAGAAGTAAGAGCAAAAGAATGGCGTATCTCTTTATCGACCCCCTGCCATAAAAATAAATAGGAATTAGTGGAATATTGAGACAGCATTCCCCAGCTGTTATTTGGCAGAAATTCCACTTAGCTTCTGCTGACAGTTCACCAGTTAATCATTTTAGAACCATGGAGAGGAAACCCGCTTATGAGGTTGACCTCATGGCGCAATCAGGAAGTGTCGGCTAGAAAACTCCACGACAAAAATAACGGCAGTTCAAATTGTATATAAACATATATGTGTGTGTGTGTGTGTATATATATTTATATATATATATATATATATATATATATATATATATATATATATATATATTTATTCTTTATATATGGCCAAGGTCAAAAGAATAGTACTCCAATTCACTTTGTACTATTTATTGTTCGTACGCCCAATAAATAGTACAAAGTGAATTGGAGTACTATTCTTTTGACCTTGGCCATATATAAAGAATAAATAATTAGACGTAAATAAAGGTCAGAAATACGTGGAAAATATATATATATATATATATATGTCTTTTCGCTCTGTAGCTGCCGTCGTGGACCGATTTTAATGAAAGGTAAAATAAATCTATCGTCATATTCGTTAACCAGCAGAATCCGTCCACCGATCATGGTGTTTGGAGCGAAATTTGCGCGAAAAAAATCATTACGCTTACGTTTTATCAGCAACAATAATTCTATATGAAAATACATTATTTAGAAATATGTGTTTATTTGATTTGTTATGCATACCTGAAGCTAGACGTAGGAACTGCTTGAAGTATCTGGTTTCCATTTAGGAATGGGGGAGTAGGTTCCCTGAGCCTATTTGCGAGTGGGGCATGAATGGGCCTGGAGATGGGATGTTTAATGACATAGCTATCCCGGGAGAAGAGTAATGACTGCTATCAGTAAGAGTACTCGTCAGCCATCACCCTGCAAGTACCTGCTACCCTAAACAAGTACCTGCTACTAACTCCCTCCCCCCACTCCTAACCACCAGTCCCCTCCCCCCGTCTATTTATAAGGAGGATCGTCCAAATTGTCCGCTAACCGCCCTGGCTATTACCACCAGCTCGGACACTCCAACCTGGTTTATCCTCTCTAAAAGCGAGAGTGGTCGGCTATCTTGAATCAAGTGCCACTCTTCAGCCTTCATTTACATGGTTGTAAAGGAGTGGTTTTTATTGGCCAATTCTGCGGTCATAACCTCAACAGCTTCTACCATTTAGTTTTTGAATCCTACTACCCTCTGACGTGTTAATTCGGCTAAACTCTGACGGCTACATTCTAACATCAACAACATAAAACGCTTATAGAAAACGTAGAATATATAAACTCAATAAGTCAAATGAAAGAATTGCAGTTAATGTAACATATCTGAAGTACTGTAACCTAGAAAACCTACTTCAAAAGTACTTTATTCTGATGACAATATCTGCATAAGAAATTCGCTGTATAATTTGTATTTGATTTAATTAATTATTTTATTGGGTTCCACAAGGGTGGCATTAACACATCAGGAGAGCAGAAGCAAAGCCAGTTAATTTATTAGTGAGTGTTTGGTAAAAAAATCTTGACAAACAAAATGTTGTTATACATTAAAACCTAACATCAAAAACATAAAACGCTTAAACAAAAAGTAAAGGATACTTTAACACTCGTTTACCAAAACGATTCAATTACATTGGGCCACGGAACATGAAGGAATTGCAGTTAACAAAATAGTGTATAATCTTTCAAAAAGCGCCTCTCGTATCACTCGAACAATATCCTTGTAATTAATCGGTTATAGGTAAAATGTTTATTTGACTTCATTTATTATTTCATTAAGTTCCGTAACTCTTCAGGACAGTAGCACCAAAGTCCCTTAAAGTCAGTTTTTGATAAAACAAAGAGACAAAAAAAAAAAAAAAAAAAAAAAAAAATGGTGTTATGCAATAAAACAAGATAATAATAACATATATTTTCTATTTACATTACATTTACTAATCCGATTTCCTCATTCAGTTGTGAAGCTCTTATAAGAAAATACATAATAGATCATCTTCCCAAAGTTGCGAACTTTAATTATAATTTTTTGATTATGTCGAAAGTGGTTAGTGGAAACGGTATTCATTTCTTTTAAATGTGTTCAGGTGTTAATTTCTAAATGTCTGCCCCAGGCGGAATAAATCGTGCTTGTATTTTAGGAAGCTTTATTTTTGAATACTATTTCTAGACGCTGTTCCTGCAAATGGATTTTTATTGCTTCATCAAATACTGAGTAAGCAATATGTATATTCCAATTATTGAGTTTGTTAAAGCATTACTCCTATCGAATGCAAGTTTATCAACGGTATGAACGGTGTAATGTTCTTATTGTGAAAAAGAAACGTCCGAAGTATCCGCACCGATCTATTTTTGGCAAAAATACAATGTAAACTACATAGAATCGAATCTAACTATACAGAATCTGAACTCCAGGAGTTATAGAAGCCTAAATGTATTTACACAGCAATAGACTAATTGGAGAATTCATAGATTCAGAAACTACAAAAGACATACACTTCTTATGAGTACTGAGGCACATGTGTATATGTGGAAACGACGAAGCAGCAAAAGCCGCTGACCTCCGCTATCTGTGTCTGCCATTCAATAAAATGGTTGAAGAGAACTGGGTATCATTGTGGGCAGAGACTAAGGAAACTAGACTAAAATGTATCAGAGATTATGTCACCGCCTGGGAATCCTCATCAAGGCAATCAAGAAAGGAAGAGGTAATTATAACCTGACTTCGGATTGGACACTTAAGACTTACTCACTGATATTTGATATCAATAGAGGAACTTCCAAAATGTACTAAATGTACCACTATCATGCTTATTGAAATATTTTTTAAAGAAATGTATAAAATGCCGACAGAAACAGCTAAATCGCTAGATTACGACCCGTCGAACATTCGAAAAAAAAAATGACTTTTTCTCAAAGAGGCAGAAATAATAAGTGAAATGTAGGAGAGGAGTGTGGAAAATCCTTAATATAATCATTTAATGAAATATAATATTATTTCAGGAGCATATTTTTTTATGACTAGACTAGATAATGCCAACCGAAATCTCAACAAAAAGCTAGATCGCGTACAATGTTAACCCTGTAGTTTTTTGTACTGATAAAAACCATTAAAATAAACATTAAACTCTTGGAGCATTGATGCGCTGAATAGGGACCAGTACAAGGGCTCGGAAATTGGAACATGTTTTGCCTAAAAAACAGGAGTGGACATTATGAGCGTTCGTTTTTTCTCACTGCAAGTTAATTATTTATTCGTTTGTTGATTTCCGCAATATTGGCAACAAACTCATTTATTATCTTGCCCTTAAATTTATTATAGTTTCATTTAACGTTAAATTGGTTTTAACGTTGACTGAATAAATCAGAATTAATTTTGCCCCCCCCCCCCAAAAAAAAAATAAATAAATTAAGTTTTGTACATTGAGATGGTCTTCTCTTTAATAAAGAGAAGGATTGTTCATCTTCAATAAGAAAATATTACCATTGTCTTATTTTTCATAGCTTTATTAATTGGAGATGTTCCCCCGATATACCTCGGAGAACATAATGGAGGATTCCTATTACAATTAGAAAATGTTTATGTTGGGGAAAGGAGTTTGCTATGTCATTATAACTTTCCTAATTGAAACAATGATCAAGTAGGGCTACACCTGAAATGAAAGTGAATAATTTAGCTAAAAGCTTCTGAAGGGAAGGCTATTGAGTTTGCATTATACAAATAGCAAGCCATTTCCCAGTTCGTGTACAAACCCCTCTAGTAATGAGTTGTTCTTCCGGTTCTAGTTTCTTGTCTGCTTGCATCCTTCTATTGCCTCATCTGGGAATATCTGATCATGTTGAACTCATATCCCGCAATATAGTTCCATTCAACTAGGATAAATAATAAATCCTGTTTAATTTGTGGGAGCTCCTTTCGAAGTCCTCCTCAAAGGATGCAATTATAAACTTGAGATATTTATTAATGTAACATGAGCAAAGAAAATCAGAACAATAATGTTGCTAGAGGAAATTACATGATGCTGAGCTCATATACCGTAATATAATGGTATCCAATTTAATTGAATGTGATACTTCAACATCTAGCTATGCTTAATTGTTTGTGATTACATTCAATTAATTACTTCGATTTTAATTTTTGGAGTTGCAATGTGAAAATAAATATATCACATCAAAAAATGTTGCTTACCGCCCTGTGAATTATGTAACTCTCCATTGACGATAAATGTCATTTTGACCGGATGTGCACAGAAATTACCGACTCAGAGAAAACTATGTATCGATGGTTACAGGGAATTACATTGTAACTTCAAAATATCAACTTTTTTGAGCTGCTCTTTAACTGATATTTAATAGAGAATACACGTTATTTTACGAGTTGCCTAGAAACCCAAAGTTTCAAACTATCAGGTCTGTGAGTTTAGTAACTTCTGTACACTATGCATGAGTCTCAGAAGATGATCGTAGTGCACTAAACTCATTTTTCCCATTTTCCGACTTACCAACTCATCCATCCCTGTGACCATCGATATGATCACACCTTCCACCAACTTAACATTTTCACCCATATCTGTTTGGATGTACTTCCTTACTTTGGGGACAGGTCCCCAAATATGTTATTTTTATAAGTTTCTATTATTTAAAATTAATAGAATAGGAACTCCCAGCCCACCCCAATCCTCTTGGCAGATCCCTCTCTTCCAATGTTATTCCTGATAATCCTCCTCGCCGCCATTGTCCACGAGACAACTTATCACAAGAAATAGTGTAAATATTGTAAATAGTTTACATAGTTCAACCAAGTTTACATTAAAATAAGATAAAACCAGAATTGTCATTGGGAGTAGCAGTAATGTCTGCCTTCTCCCCTCATCTCATCCAGTGTGTATGTTTTGACAAATTTACTTATTGTACATCTTTGTACAGATTTTAAATTATCAATAAAAAAAAAAAAAGAAAGAAAATAGGATAGGAACTTTTGGATACATTTTAATTTTTTGTTTACGTAACGCCTCGCCGTTTGTTGGATTCTGGCCTCTCGAGAAACTTAATCGAATCGCGCTGAGCGACGAACGTGTTAAAAATTAATTGTCATTTATTTCTGGAGGGGGCGGGTTAAAATACTAGAACGTTTCTTACTGATATTTTATATCATTAACATAGGGCACAAGACAGATAGAAATTGAAGAACCCGCGACTCAAAAAATAAGATATGAAAAATGTCTTCATAATGTACTCAAGTGCATGTACAACGTTATAAATGTCTGCTTAGACATTTCAACAGCTTCGAGGAGGAAGGGTGAAAATGTGATTTGAGAAAATTGTTTTATTTAGTGTGTGAAGAAAAGGAATAAAATAAATATATAATAAATAGTTGGAGGGGGATTATCTTTATTTTAGGCGTAAATTGATGTAGGTAATTGATTCTCAAAACATTGAGACTTACTAGAAAATAAAAGTTCCTGAATTAAATTCAGAACAAATAGTCCCTTCACTCCCATTTCCCAATACCCTTTGACATCCGTGGTGAACAGCAAGATATATTGACAGAAAGTAATAACTGATAAGTTATCAATGTGACAGATTGAACACATCCTGCTGCGCTCAGAGCTTGCCTCTTTATTATAAATGTTCATAATAAATGAATGGAATGGAAGATTTTCCGTTGACAAATGCAGAGAATATATGTAATTTATCAACAAAGATGCACCCGTTATGGTGACTACGTCTCTAATTCCTATCAGCTGGGAGATTAAAGCTGAGCTGAATGGAGGATTAGATGCAACAAGTTCATCGGATTGGTGCTCGAGATATGGGAACAAGCAGTTGCATTGGATGCAGCTTGTCGTCGATAATGGCTTATCTTCTTGCAAGGCTTACAATGCATTCCTCTGCAGTAGCATCACGCTTCTTCTGGGTGACATATCTCACAGATATGGCCGTTGGATGGAGTGAAAATACCTATAGTTTGTTTTGCTTCTGTCATATTTAATTATTGTATTATTAGTTTACAATATAAAAAGAAAAGTACAGATGGAATGGTTGGGATTCGGCTAAATAAACCTCAATATGATTTTGTTTTAAAAAAATCTATATTTCGGACGTTTCGGCTACTCATTGGTAGCCTTCGTCAGCTAAAATGACAAAAAAAAGAAATTAATACAGAAACAATCAAGAAAAATTTATAATTGTGATAGGTAACAGAACTATAGATACAGTTTAACATATAACTGAACATATCGTCTTAAAATTCTTAGAATGAGTAGAATGAAAAAGAAATTAGGTACAGTAATTGATTTTACAAAGAAATAAGAGAACTATATACCAATGACAAATATAGTAGCTAATAGTAACATTAATTAATTTTACAAAGAAATAAGATACTACATACCAATGGAAATGCCGAGCGGCAGAGGAAGACCAAGGTTGGCAATTAAGTAACCATTGTGAAAGTGTCTAAGGAAAAAAGGAATCTGCAAGGGGTATATGTAACTGGAAACAGCAAGAGGTGGGGGAAACGGGCGGTAGGATCAAACAGATGTTTATGACATTTTATGACAGGAAAGGAGAAAAAGGTGTTAATGGAAGGATACCCAAGGGGCAAGGTAAAAATCTAGGTAGGTGGTCGGCACTATCTCTCCCAATTCTTCCCTAACTTCCAGTTCCCAAATGTTCCGATCTCTACCATTTACACCTGGACTGACTGATAAACTTACAAAGACAATTAAAAAATCCTACCCTTCCCTAAACTTTGGTTTGAAAACTACCAACAAACTCAAAACCCTCTACACCAAACTCAAAGATCCCATCCCTTTTGAACATACAACCCGATGTGTTTACCAAGTCCCTTGCCAAACCCCTTCCTGTAATGGTGTATACATAGGAGAAACCATAAATGACATTCACTCACGTCTTACACAACATAAACGAACCATCACTAATAAAGAAATAGATAAATCTGCACTTGCAAAACACGCCATTACACAAAAACACACTTTTAACTTCGACGACACGAAAATTCTTTCTACACAACGTAACAAAAAAAGACTACAGATCTCGGAATGTGTACACATAAACTTAAACAAAAACAATATAAATTACAAAACTGACCAACAAGGCATTTCTCCTATGTACGCTAATATTTTCCAAATACTCGCCCGACCACCTACCTAGATTTTTACCTTGCCCCTTGGGTATCCTTCCATTAACACCTTTTTCTCCTTTCCTGTCATAAAATGTCATAAACATCTGTTTGATCCTACCGCCCGTTTCCCCCACCTCTTGCTGTTTCCAGTTACATATACCCCTTGCAGATTCCTTTTTTCCTTAGACACTTTCACAATGGTTACTTAATTGCCAACCTTGGTCTTCCTCTGCCGCTCGGCATTTCCATTGGTATGTAGTATCTTATTTCTTTGTAAAATTAATTAATGTTACTATTAGCTACTATATTTGTCATTGGTATATAGTTCTCTTATTTCTTTGTAAAATCAATTACTGTACCTAATTTCTTTTTCATTCTACTCATTCTAAGAATTTTAAGACGATATGTTCAGTTATATGTTAAACTGTATCTATAGTTCTGTTACCTATCACAATTATAAATTTTTCTTGATTGTTTCTGTATTAATTTCTTTTTTTTGTCATTTTAGCTGACGAAGGCTACCAATGAGTAGCCGAAACGTCCGAAATATAGATTTTTTTAAAACAAAATCATATTGAGGTTTATTTAGCCGAATCCCAACCATTCCATCTGTACTTATCACCTCGACGGCTAACTATCTAATCATCATAATATAAAAAGAAGTATCTAACATCCAATTTTAAATGATATTCATCTGATGATAATCTAAACAAGTGACGTTTTCTAAAATGGATTTGACGTTGTTTTTTTTACATATTTGTTTTGTTGTAGTGATTAGATTTCCGATTAAATTTCCACTCCAAGGCCAGAATCATACTGAATTCCAGAAATAGTGGTGCAGCAATTATCGTTATTTCGATGTAATTGACTGTTGAAACTAGATTTGAGTTTTGGCAAATAATTTACATCACAGCTCCAACCGGTTCTTGACAGCTCTGAAAAAAAAAAAAAAAAAAAACACTATGCCATTTCAGAATGATATAAACAAGCCTAATAGTTATTTAATTATTTTTTTTTTAATAATTTGTTATGTGGACACAGCTTCCACTTTGTGTTCAGTACTTTCGTCGCCCAAAGAAACGATGATCTGGTGGGCGAAATCTGCTGGTTAGCGAACTTGACCTCTTGTTTGAGACAAACTAGTTTTGAAATATATTATGAAATATATTTGAGATATATATATAAAAGCAGGCCGTTATTTTTGCCATTGATTAAATATACCTAAACATTCATAAACATCCTCACAGAACATATCTAGGCGCCACGCCAAGTTCCGGCCTAAGCATACTGTGTGTATATTACAGGAGGTCTTAGAGCCGATTTTTACTCTCTCATAACTTTCAACCAGGTAAAGATAAAGTTATGAAATTTTACAGAGGTATTATACTAATAGACATGAGTAAAACTGGAAATTTTCATAATTCTACATCGAATCGTTTCTGAGATATAAGCGATCGAAAATCGGGATTTATAGGACTCACTCACTCACTCACTCACTGACTCATCAAAATTATTAGGCACTTCCCATGATGCTAGAGACTTGAAATTTTGCAGGATGATAGATATTAAGGTGTTATTTAAGGAAAAAATATCGAAAAATCTTGAAAAGTTGTGTTTGACGCTGCTTCCGGGGCGGGGGCGCGCCAGTTTTGTACTTCCTTCGTAAACCCATCGTTTCGTCCGAAACCCATGATGTGGGGTATCAAATGAATCGTCTCGGTATGAAGAACCTATATTTGATGTTTTAAGAAACATTTAGGCGCATATAGGCTTGGTAAAAATCGTACACCAGCTGTCTGTCTGTATGTTTGTCCCTTATATAAATCCGAACCGTTTGATCGATTTTGACCAAACTTGGGACACAGATGGGTCTTGATACGGGGAGTATCATAGGCTAGTTCAATATCGTCTATCAGCTGTTTGCCTAACTGTTTATTCCTTATACAAATCCACACGATTTCACCGATATAGACCAAACATGGTACACAGGTAGGTCTTTATCCGGGTCGTGTCAAAGGCTAGGCCACAATCGTCTATCAGCTGTCTGTCTCCATGTTTGTTCCGTTCACAAATTCACACCGTTTGACCGATTTTGACCAAACTTGGCACACAGGCAGGTCTTGGTCCGGGGAATGCACTAGGATAGGTAAAAAAGGACTTTCAGCTGTCTGTCTCCATGTTCGTTCCTTACACAAATTCACACCGTTTGGCCTATTTTGACCAAACTTGGGACACAGGTGGGTCTTGATACGGGGGATGCACTAGGATAGGTAAAAAAGGACTTTCAGCTGTCTGTCTGCATGTTCGTTCCTTACACAAATTCACACCGTTTGGCCTATTTTGACCAAACTTGGGACACAGGTGGGTCTTGATACGGGGGATGCACTAGGATAGGTAAAAAAGTTCTTTCAACTGTCTGTCTGCATGTTCGCTCCTTATACAAATTCACACCGTTTGGCTTATTTTGACCAAACTTGGCACGCAGGTAGGTCTTGATACGGGAGAGTCTTATTACCTATGACGTTTCGTACTTTTTGTTCGATCGGAAAGCCATCATTCCTTCTGAAACCCATCAGGTGGGGTATCAAATGAATCTTCTTGGTAAGGAGAACCTATATTTGATGTTTTAAGAAACATTTCGATGCATCTTAACAACAACACGTGTGACTTCTTTCTTAAATGTTGTAAATAAAGTCGTAAGGGTTAAATGCATAATATACTTGAAAGCAGATACTAAGTTTTTCAAAGTCATCTAAATTACAAAGTTTAGTTTCACAAACCCAAAATGTATCGTCTTGGTTCTTTTCTTTTTCTTGAAGGCCTTCTACACTTTCCTTGTGGTGATCTTTATCCTCGGGATGAGGTTCCTGTGTTTTACAGTGTAATAGTTTAGTTAGGCGAGCAATCAATTTGACCTCTAGAGTAATGTCGTCTGGAAAAACTTTTCTAGTCTAGTGATTAGATGTATGTAGGTTGATTATTGGTATCAAATATCAAGCATTAAGGAGAACTTTATGCAGAATCCAAAGACCCTGGTTTTATATGAAGTAAAAATGCCAGTAGGTATGTGGCAACTAAATTTTATTTAAGACTTAGATGAAAGTAATGAGATCCCAAAAAAAACATAAATGTGAAATAGAGGCCAAGTTCCTCCCCCACAAAGAAACACTCCCTTCCCCAAAAAGCGAGAAATATCTCCTCCTAAAACCTCCAAAAAACGCCTGACCATCCTACACTCCAAAAGAAGTAGTATGAGTTGGTGTATTAGGTGTACCATATTTTCAACCAAAAATATTTGCCAATACAAGAGATGATACAAGAAAGAAATGTCCAAGTTCATTACTTAGAAGACCTCGTAATTACTTACTAAGAACAGTAAAGACACTTCAACTGACCTTTAAAAACAACAATAAAAATACTTATATCCAGTTACTAAAATATCACTTTCCTCAACCAGGTATATTCTTAAACTTGGCAATGTTTTTTTTGTGCCGAAATTATATTTAGAGAGAAAAATAAACATTGCCAAGTTTAAGAATATACCTGGTTGAGGAATGTGATATTTTAGTAAATGGATATAAGTATTTTTATTGTTGTTTTTAAAGGTCAGTTGAAGTGTCTTTACTCTTCTTAGTAAGTTATTACGAGGTCTTCTAAGTAATGAACTTGGACATTGCTTTCTTGTATCATCTCTTGTATTGGCAAATATTTTTGGTTGAAAATATGGTACACCTAATACACCAACTCATACTACTTTTTTTGGAGTGTAGGATGGTAAGGCGTTTTTTGGAGGTTTTAGGAGGAGATATTTCTCGCTTTTTGGGGAAGGGAGTGTTTCTTTGTGGGGGAGGAACTTGGCTTCTATTTCACATTTATGTTTTTTTTTGGGATAATATATACACACAGACATATATATATATATATATATATATATATATATATATATATGTTGCATACAAACCAAATACTGTTAAAAATCGATTAAAGGTTTTGTTATCGATTCCCCTTTTATTATGGACAATGGCGAGCTAAAATCTGGACCAAAAAAAGTCCAAAAATTAATATTTTGAGATAAATAGATCTTCCCGTCAAAAGTCAGTTCTGCTTATTGATATTATTGCTGTACCCAAAAAACAGATAGGTCACATTATATAAGGGTGTGGAGTATTAGCGATTCTACAAAAATAAGACGAGTGCAAATATGTTTATTTTAGGTACCTTGCTGTCACATGGAGACACGATGATGAAATGTTATGTGCTGAATACTAACTATATAAATAGTATTTTGTACTATTTTAAAATTTTTTAGTTCAGCCCTTCTTTGAGATATATCCATTCAAAACCCGGCAATTTAGAAGAAATTGCGATTTAGGAAGATCTGTAAAACCTGAATGTGACACCCAAAAGGTATAATTTATTTTCAGTCATGGTGTCAGTTATGTCTTTAATGGAGGAAAATATTAAAAATGTTTATTCATTCCTTAATTATAAAACAAATCCATGAAAACATACGTTTTCTCCATTTTCTTTACGATTTTTAAGTTATTTATAGGCTCTTTCCTGGATATCTAGCAAATATCTGATAACAACCTTATTTGTAGATAGTTTCATGTAAAATAAGTTGGATTTTAGTTCAAGTCGATAGCTTAATAAATAAGAAAGTAATTTGACTTATTGCTAACCTCTGAAAATGCCCAAAATGACCGAATTTCACAAACAAAATGGTTGCTAACAACTGAATTACTAATTATTAAAAAAAAAAATAATAATTTTGTGCTCCCAGATATAAGTACATATGGAAATTATACTGATAAAAATTAAATAAAATATCTCAGGCACAATTTTATTTATTTTTAGTTGATTTAAAATAAATTGACCCCAACGCACGGTATCACAATGCGAAAATTGAAAAATAATGCGAAAATCAATTTCATTTTAGAATCCAAACTATATTAAATTGCCCTCTGTTGGCGCTGTTACAATGAGCCAATCTTGATGATAATGAACAGTTTATCTTGAACAATTCAATTAATGTACTTTTGAGCGGAACCCAACTATTTACATACACTTCGATTACTAAGAACTACATTAGGATTTAGACATGAGAACTGAGTCTTAGTGAAATTAAACGAGAACGGGAACGAAAACTGCTTTGTCTAAAAGGGGCTTTGGGTCTTGTTTAGAACAGGCCCACAAGTGATTTTATAATTATATTTAGTAACTGTTACTATGTAATTTGATACCATCGATACAGAAATAAAAACACATGTTTAAATACTACTTAATTTAGTATTGTTTGTGTGTTTTTAAGGTGAATTCGTCTGCAACTACTTGGGTTAAAGGCAAGTTTTTACCTAAATTTCTCTTTGTTATATTAGTATTATTATTTTTTTTTTCTTTTCTTTTTACCGACACATATTTTATTGTTAGTTCAATATAAATTCAAATGGATAGAATTCCTCCGAAACCTCCAGACCCAGTGTCTATTGATAACAAAACCATTAGAGGTTCAAATATGTTGCCAAAAATAAATCCTTCGGTTCCTAACTTTAAAAAGTATATATTAGCTGAATTATTTAACAATGATAAAGATGTGAATACTTCTCACAGTTTTAGAAAGTTCAGTCCATTTCATGTGTACAGATTTATACATAAATATGCACCAAGTGCAACTTTAAAGTTTTTGAGAAACGGTAATTTATTGTTGGAGGTAACAAAAGCCTCCGATTACCAAACAATCCAAAAAATTGATAAATTTGAAGGTTATAACGTGTCCTTATCTCTACATAAAACTTTAAATTATCAAGTGGGTATTATCAACGCTTTCGAATTATTCAGCTGTTCGGAAGAAGAATTATTACAAGAATTAGGAAACCAAAAAATTATTGAAGTTAAAAGAATATATCAATTCAGACAAGGAAATAAAATTCCAACATCTTCCTTGAAATTAACTTTCGATTTGGCAACACTTCCGGAAAAGGTTATTCTAGCATTTGCTGTGTACAGAGTCCGTCCATTTATTCCAGAACCAATGCAATGTTTTAATTGTTTCTCATTCTCGCACATATCGAAAAAATGTACATGTGCATCGATATGCAGAATTTGTAGCAACGAAAGACATGATGGCCCTTGCGAAAATTCACTCAAGTGTATTAATTGCAAAGGGGCACATTCATCAAAATCAAAAATTTGTAGTTTTTATATTAATGCCAAAAAAATTGAGGAGATTCGAGTTTTAGAAAAAGTGTCCTACCGCGAGGCAATGCGTAGAGTCAGACTCCAAGCACCACCCCCATTACCTAAAGATAATATTAGCTTTGCTAAAGCTGTTGTTTCACAGTCTTCTAATGACTTTATCATATCGTACTTTGACAAAATCACTCAAAGACTTGATTCTTTAGGCACTAAGCTAGAAGAGCTATACAATAGTAGACAAATTTTTTCAGCTAAGCTGAGTAATGCTCCTTATAATACTGCAAATATATCTCAATCTCAGGATTCATTAATTAAAACTAAAAATATAAGTCATCAAAGTGTAGCAACAAACAACGATTTTCCTCCTTGTAACTCTATTGCAGTCCAAGATTCTTTCAGTTCTCTGGATGTTAGTACCCAAAAATCTCAGAATGAAACTGTAACAACCCAAATAGATAACACCTTGAAATTAAAACCCTCTTCAGCCACTCTTTTGGAAAATTCAACAGATTATATAGAAATTTCAGAAGGAACTATACCAAATAGAGATTCAGAAATCAAAATAAATAAAACTACAAGAACCCATTCAATTAGTACATCAATCAGCAGTGAAGAGATTAACCCTAAAAAACAACAAATAAACCCTAAGCTCCCAGCTAAAACTTCAGGAAGAACAAAATATAAAAATAAAAAACCAGAAGTGGTATCGGATCTTTCGAAATTAAATTAATCTGACTATCTTTCGTTTACTACTCTAAATTATTCTGTTATGTGTTTAGCAAAAATTCCATAATTTTGAAATAAAATAAACCATAAACTATGAAAATTTTACACTGGAATATTAACGGAATTATTAGAAACAAACCTGATCTTTTGATGCTATTGCGGGATTCGATGTGTGACATTATATGTATTCAAGAAACAAGATTGAAAGCAAATGACGAATTCAGACAAAATAACTTTCAAATTTTTCGGAAGGACTATACTGACGGTCAAAGAGCATGTGGAGGAGTATGCATACTTGTCAAGAATAATATTCCTTCTAGCAATATTCCTATTAATACAAGCTTGCAAATTGTTGCCATTCGTATTTATCAACCTTTTCCTTTCACAATCTGTTCGATTTACTTACCTCCAGGATCTCTTATTAACATTGATCAGCTGAATGAAGTTTATGAGCAACTACCAACCCCTTTATTTTTACTTGGAGATTTCAACGCTCATAATCCACTTTGGGGGTCCATTGATATTGATAACCGAGGAAGGATAATAGAACAATTTACAGAAAATTATAATTTATGCATTCTGAACGATATTTCTCCAACTCATATATGTTTCTCTTCCAATACATTATCAAATATAGATCTTTCTATTGTTAGCCCTTCACTTTGTAGCCGTGTAATATGGAAAACAGAAACTGATACCTATGGAAGCGATCATTTCCCCGTTTCAATTGAAATAATACACAGAATACTCGTGCCTTCAAGGAATGAACGATGGAAAATAAAAGACGCAGACTGGGAATTGTTCAAGGAATATAGTAAACTCAATACATTAAATTTAAATCAAGAAATCAATGCTCTTATAAATGATATAAACACTAAAATACTGCTGGCTGCCAAGGAGTCCATCCCTAGAACAAAACCAGACAATAAGAAAATACCTGTGCCTTGGTGGTCTCCAGAATGTGCTGAAGTCGTTAAAATGAGGAAGAAAGCACTAAGGGATTTTAAAAGAAGCCCATGCCAGGGCTTACTTGAAACATACAAACATGCAAAACACAGAGCTAAAGAAGTCATTAATAAAGCTAAAAAAGAATCTTGGAAAGAATTCACTTCAACAATAAATCGAAATACACCTTCAATTCTGATATGGGAAAAAATAAGGAAAATCACGGGAAGATACAAAATAAATGATATTAATTACATTAAACATTTAGGTTCAGTTATCGTCGATCCTACTGAAATGGCTAACGTATTTGGTAATTTCTACCGAACAATATCATCAAATGACAATTACAGCTGCGAATTCTATAGGCATAAAATTAATATCGATTCAATTCCTATTACAATAGATGATGACCGACATCCTATCAACCTTCCTTTTACTTATGAAGAACTTATGGCTTCAATTAAATCATTGAAATCTCATAGCTCACCAGGTCCAGATAATATAGCTAACAGTATGATAACATTTTTATCCATCGAAAGTAAACAGTTTTTATTAAATACATTCAATAAAATTTATCTCTCACACTGCTTTCCATCATCGTGGAAACAATCAATAGTCATTCCTATATTAAAAAAAGATAAAAAAGCTGATGAGATATCAAGTTATCGCCCTATTTCTCTAACTTCAGCATTGTGTAAAACCCTTGAAAAAATGGCATCTAACAGGTTGTGTTGGTATATTGAGCATAACAATCAACTTGCACAGTGGCAAAGTGGCTTTAGGTGGAATCGAAGCGTCAAAGATAATTTAATAAGACTTGAAACAGATATAATTAATGCTTTCAATTCAAATAAAAAAATAATTGCAATTTTTCTGGATCTTGAAAATGCCTTTGACCGTACTTGGAAGCGACATATTCTTGATACAATCAAGAACAAAGGAATAAATGGAAATATGCTCGCACTCATTAACAATTTCTTAACTGACCGCAGATTCCAAGTACGTTGCAATGGAAAGTTCTCAAATACTTATATTTATGATAATGGTGTTCCTCAAGGCAGTGTTATTAGCCCAACACTATTTTCTTTGGCCATCAATGATGTACTAAATATTATCGAACCTCCATGTAAAGGTATGCTGTATGCCGATGACTTAGTGTTGTACTGCGAAGGCTCACAACTCGACGATGTAGTTGGAAAATTACAATCAACAATTAATGAAGTTTATGACTGGTTTAAATGGAGAGGGTTTAAAATTTCAATTCAAAAGACAAAAATGGTAATTTTTTCAAAAAGACTTCCAAAATTCATACCAAACATAACCATAGATAACATAAATATTGATATAGTCGAATCCTTCAGATATCTTGGACTAATTTTCGATCGTAATTTGTCTTGGATGAAACATATAAAAGATTTGAGAACAAGATGCATCCGCTCAGTGAACATCTTAAAAACTATTGCCAATACATCTTGGGGTGCTGATCGCTACTCCATGTTAATGCTAGCTCGAAATTTAATAAGGTCTAAGATAGACTACGGATGTGAAGCATACGGGTCTGCAAGTGGAAGAAAATTAGGTTTGCTTGACAGTGTCATGAATACTTGTCTGAGACTGGCAAATGGAGCCTTCAGGTCTAGTCCTATAATAAGTCTGAATGCAGAAACAGGAGAAATACCCCTCCATTATAGAAGAGAAAAACTGTGTCTCTCGTATTTTTTAAAAGTTTGTTCTTTTAATTTACACCCTTTTCATGAAAAATTTCATAATTACCTTATGTTTTCACGCGAATTAAGGAATTCTCAAGCAAATAGCTCATATTTCTTTAGAACAACCCAGCTATGCCACAAATATAACATAGATATCTCTAATTTGAAATCGTCAAGTTATTCATGTATAGAACCTTGGATTTTACCATTTCCTCGAATTAATCTCTCACTAAAAAAATACGTAAAGAAAGATATGTTGCCACATTTAATTTTGTCCAACTTCAATGAATTTAAAAGCCAAAATCCTGGTGCTTCTTTCTTCTACACGGACGGATCTAAAAACGAGATTGGGGTTGGTGCTGGAGTGGTGACTGCCTCCTCTTCTCTGATGTACTCATTGTCACCACTAAGCAGCAACTTTACAGCTGAACTATTCGCTATAAAGAAAGCAGTTGACTCGATGTTAGAACATCCAAGTAGTAATCCTATCATAGTTTGTACAGATTCATTATCCGCTCTTCAAGCCATTCTAAATCCTTTTTCAATTCACCCGTTAATTAATGAAATCCTGTTGGGTCTTTGTAGGATTACAACTTTAGGGTACGAGTATTCTTTCTATTGGATACCGAGCCACTTTAATATACCAGGGAACGAAGTCGCTGACCATCTCGCAAAAAAAGGCATAACAGAAGGTACTCCCTTTAATATGGTAATGCACAACGATCTGATCCTTGAAATTAATAAAATCCTAAAGAAAGATTGGCACCATTTCTGGTTTAATGTCAATGAAAACAAGCTTAGAGAGATAAAAAATGACATAAATCCCTGGAAGACATCTAATCAACAAACTAGGCGGGAAGAAATTATAATTACCCGACTGCGCATAGGGCACACAAGGCTTACACACGGTTATCTAATGTGTAACGGAGAGCCTCCTGAATGCCGCACTTGTGGTACTCCCTTGACCGTCAAACACCTACTCACCGAATGTAGACAAATTATTAAACCAATAAATTATCCAAATACATTATCTGAAATTTTGGGAGATAATCAAACTGAAGTTGAAAAATTATTATTCATATTAAAAAAAAATAAAGTTATTACATTAATTTAAAGTAAAATTGTTTTATTAACATAAAGTAACATAACAGTAGAGAACAATGAAACAATGTGTGGTTATCATATATAATAATTTGACTTTTATTATTTTAAATCAATATAAAAAAAAAAAAAAAAAATAAAAAAAAAATAATAACTAAATAAAAAAATAATAATAAAAAAAAAAAAAAAATAAAAAAAAAAAAAAAAAAAAAAAAAAAAAAAAAAAAAAAAAAAAAAAAAAAAAAAAGTGTGTGAAATATTTGGCATTGCATACTCCACTTGTATAAGTTGCGCGGAGCGTGAAGACAGAATTGGGACAATGCTTAATCTTAAAGAAGACCTTCTACCGAAGATATACCCCCAGTCTCTAGAATTCTACTACCGTAGAATAACCTTCAGCCTGTAGAATTGCTGACCAATTCAAATTGGTCCAAGCTCCTGCTCCTGGGATTCAAGAAGTACCTTCAGCCTGTAGAATATCTTCTACCGAAGAATAACCTTCAGTCTTACTGGACGGAAGCAAGAAGTACTAACAACACAAGCTACCTTAGAAGTGGTCCCATGTTTGCTTAATATGCGGCAGTCAAATGCCACACAAAAAAAAAAAAAAAAAAAAAAAAAAAAAATATATATATATATATATACATATATTTGTGCTACATACATGATTTAAGGGGAAAAAATATAATGTATATAATATATGCATTATACAAAAAAAAAAAAAAAAAAAAAAAAAAAAAAAAAAAAAAAAAAAAATATATATATATATATAGATAATTCTATATTTGCTATGATAAGCACCTATTATTTTAGTGTTCTCCATCCATAGAGCGAAAAACAAAAATATATTTGGTCATTAATATCTTTCATTCTCGTAGGAGTTATAATGCGGTTCAAGGGAATATCCAAAATTACAAGAATAACAATCAAACATATCGTTTAGTTGAGCTGGTGGTGACAATGTGTAGCTAAATTAATATTTTAGTAGATAGTTTAATAATAAATATTTGTTTCCAGTTTATTTCTCCGTGTCTTATTGATTACAGGTGAAGACTAGAAAACAACCAAGATGGACCTGGGCTGAATGATATATTTTGAAGCCCTAAATAAATAAATAGTTTAATTGTTTGTGTATTTGCGGTTATAAAAGTATTAAACTATGAATATTTTTTATGTTTACGATTTATGCAAAGAAGAGCAACGAGCCAGGATTTTCTTTGTCGAAAGAGGAATTCTACCCAAGGAAAGATATTGTAAAAAAGGCCACATTATGATATTTTACGAAGAAAGGAAAAAATATAGATGCAACAAAAGAGAATGTCGGTTTGAATGTGGCGTATATAAGGGTACGTGGCTATGTGACAGCAAGTTACCTTGGCGTGTATAAGGGTACGTGGCTATGCGACAGCAAGTTACCGTGGCGTGTATAAGGGTACGTGGCTATGTGACAGCAAGTTACCGTGGCGTGTATAAGGGTACGTGGCTATGTGACAGCAAGTTACCGTGGCGTGTATAAGGGTACGTGGCTATGTGACAGCAAGTTACCGTGGCGTGTATAAGGGTACGTGGCTATGTGACAGCAAGTTACCGTGGCTTGTATAAGGGTACGTGGCTATGTGACAGCAAGTTACCGTGATGGTACCGAGGGATAAGTGTGATAACTTGTTTTGAATACTTACTTGACGATAAATAGTACAATCCATTAATATTGTTTATTAAACACAATTGTATCTTGGGTGCTTAATTCCCTCCCAATATTTTATTTTTGTTTAGAAATTTTCAAGAGTCCATTCACTACAAACAAATTACTCACAAGATAATTTTTAAATAAAACTTCATTAGTGACATAATGTTGGAGGCTCAAATCTTGTCAGTATAAGGGAGGCGGTGTATCAACAAGCCAATCGGTCCAAGATCAAACACTTAAAAGATAAATAATCCTATTCTTAAATAAATATGAAATATAAATATTTTATAGGGGCAAAGAGGTTTGTTCAGTGCTAGTGCACTCTATTTATAGGCTGGAGGTACTCTTCCAGCGCAGAAAGTAGAGCGCACTGAAGATTTTATCTTCTAGTGTTTTCGTTCGTCAGTTGGATTCGGGATCCCAGACCGGTACAAGACCAACCCAGTCTTTGGGGAGTAGAGTATAATACAGACCACACTATCTCCCTTGTGTACCGTCAAGAATCGTATACTTCTACAGTATGTGCTCCTCTGGGCTTTTTTCGTCTGTTATGGGACTAATTTTTTTATTTTTATTGTATTGATTATTACTGAAATTGTTACTATGAAATGAGA
The DNA here is from genome assembly GCA_946811695.1 of Gonocerus acuteangulatus. NCBI lineage: Eukaryota > Metazoa > Arthropoda > Insecta > Hemiptera > Coreidae > Gonocerus > Gonocerus acuteangulatus. The sequence goes on along the minus strand of OX328124.1, from coordinate 95,461,438 downwards.
GGACAAAGGACGGATGTAAGGAAGTAAGAATAATGGACTGAACGGCGAAATTTAGGTTGTTTTTACAGCACGTCGTTCTCTACAAATGAGCACGATATATGCCAAGTTTCGTTCAAATATAACAACAATTTCGACATTTGGAGACATATTGAGTCCGCTGTGAACCCCATCAGATTGACCGATTTACAAAAATCCTTTTAAGTGTGCAGCCTCAATAGTTGCATTCTTTCAAAAAGTTCTAAAAGGCATCAATATATCGTCGATACAAAAGCAAACTAAAGAATATGAAAATCGCCACTTTCAAGAGTGAAAATACTTTTATTTATTACTTTACTTTTAGGCAGTCAAATAGTAGGCAGATTCGACCTTTTGACAGTGGTTACATCCTCCTTTCACTGTGTGAACTTAGATTCGAGAGTTTGCCATCCATCAGTCCAACAGCAATCAGTAAAGATTTAAAATGAAAAATGCGTTTTTCACATTCGATACTTTGCATTTGTATCGACGATATGTCCTATACTAAAAATAATTTTATTTTTAAGTTATTAAAATTCTGTAAATCGTAAATATAATATATATATATATATATATATATATATATATATATATATATATATATTAAATAATTAATACTATATTAAATCCTGCTGAGTTAAAATTTTGGAGGCTCCTTCATTCAAAGAAACATTAAATTATTTCTTAGTATTGCTTTAATTTAAGCCCTTTATGTTATGAGTTGATAATGAAATTCAGGAAGTACTTTACCCCCTGATATATTCAGACTCATAAAGCGAACGCATATGCGTGAAGTGCTTTTATACTCATTATGATTAACTCGAGTATGAAATGTAAGGGTACCTATTATTTTAGGATTTTAATGGCCGTGAATGGAAATGAGCCTGGTGTTCGGGCTCGGGGTAAATTATATCCATGAAAAGAATTCAATTACCCTCTTTTTATTTAGTGTAAGTCGAGGGTTAGTGGTAGGGGGGGGGGGTTGAGGATCCTTTAATTCCTGAAATGTCCAGAAATATTACTGCTCTTTTACATTTCAAGCCTCGCAATTTTTCTGTCTTTGTTTGTAAAAATTGCTTTAGTCACTCTTTTTAAAGAATCTATATGTTTTTTACTTACCGGGATAAGTATTCCTTATGATATGGCCATCCGATAATAATAATTATCTAATGATTAGAAAGACTTGTGGCCAGGAAGACTTGAGTAAGGCAGTAATTGATTGTTTTATTAAAGAAAATTTTAGAATATATTTAGTAGTAAAATTATAAATATACTATAATGTGCCTTCAACATTTTGTCAGCTAGTTAATATATTTGAATTAATATATTTTTCAATCTTTGGGTTTTATTACGTTGAAACATTCACCAAAATTGAAAATTTATTATAAAACGTTAGCTCACAAGTAAAATCTTAATGTACTTTTTATTTTTACTAGCTAACTGGGGATCTAGAAAATTAGGAACATGATCTAATTTGAACTGCTCCTCAAAGTTTCTAAAAGAGCTTCACCACTGAAGTTGTTTTAACAGTTTTTTCGCGATCATGTTTCTTTTTTGTCTAATGATTGAAGTTATAGATTGAAGTAATTTTCGTACATATATTATATTTGTTTCAAGTCATAAAGTTTTGGAATTTTCATCTAGTCAGTTTTAATAAGATTACATTTTGGGTTATTGTGACAGTTAAAGTCCTTGAATATGTATATTATTTTGAGCTTATTGTTCACTTTTCACCTTTCTCCTCATAATGGTGTATTCATTCTCCTATTGCTTGGTGTTGAAAGAGCTATGTCTATGTTTGATAGTGTTTTGTGCGTAGAATGAAGTGATCAGGTTTGGTGAGCAGGGACAGAGTAGATCTTTGAGGTCTATCTATCTATGATGTTGTGTGAGTGCAGATGGCCCAAAACTAAATGTGAGTTGGCCCTTAATATTTCTAAAATATGATACTCGAAATAGCGAATCAATCATTTTATGAAAACTCGAAATCGCTCTCCTGTCAAATATTGACTTGTTTGAATTGTTGTGCATTAACGATACTGTCAACGTAGTGTTGACTCGGCGTCAACCCACATCAAGCCCAGACCTCATGACAATGTTAATTATAGATAATATATCGTACATCCTTCTCCGGCAATCCCCATGAATAATTGATGATGGAATTAATGGCAGATTGTACATGGTTCTTGGTTATTACCATCCCCGTGTCTTTCTTACTCTCGAGTACTCCATGTCTCGTCAGAAGGCTAAGCACGTTTCTAGAGCGGCATCTTGTCCTACTCACGTCCTAGTCTAAATGGGCCAAGTGTTCTCAGAAAGCCCTTCGCCTGGTTTTTTTTTTCTTTAATGGCCGTTTTTCAAGGAATTGTTCAAACTCTTCTCTCTTTCTTTATCGAGTGAGCTTTGCATTTCTTTAGTTAGATAGTGATTCGTTTTTCCTCTGTTAAATTAAAATTATTTCGCATCGTGAGATATTGTTTTGTAGTTTTATATTATAATTGTTTTAATTGTATTTATTTATCGTTGATTACAATGATCATTAGCATTATCCGGCTGCAGGAAGTTTCTCATCTCACCGTTCGTTGAGAAAATTCGTCGCTGCACCAGGGATCTCAGCGCTAATGGCCCAGAAGTCCGGTGCGTCGTAAAATAATAATAATAAAATTCGTTTAGAGCCTTCTGCTCAAATTCAGGAACATAAATATGCTTTAGGTCCACCCGACAAACCTATGTAATGTACTGAATAACTTAAAGTCTTTATCATGATGATTAGATAGTTAGCCGTCGAGGTGATAAGTACAGATGGAATGGTTGGGATTCGGCTAAATAAACCTCAATATGATTTTGTTTTAAAAAAATCTATATTTCGGACGTTTCGGCTACTCATTGGTAGCCTTCGTCAGCTAAAATGACAAAAAAAAAAAAGAAATTAATACAGAAACAATCAAGATTATAATTATAAATTTTTCTTGATTGTTTCTGTATTAATTCCTTTTTTTTTTTTTGTCATTTTAGCTGACGAAGGCTACCAATGAGTAGCCGAAACGTCCGAAATATAGATTTTTTTAAAACAAAATCATATTGAGGTTTATTTAGCCGAATCCCAACCATTCCATCTGTACTTAAAGTCTTTATTTTCGTACACGACCACCGCGCTTGCGCGAACGTCAACGGACATTTCTTGTAACTTTTTTTTTTTTTTTTTTTTTTTTTTTTTTCAGTTTAGTCATCGCTAAAGCATATTTATGCTAACAAAAACATACATATATCTCGTATTTTTATAACGTTATATTTATGGCCAACCAGGCCTGTACAATGTCTTCCTTCAGGTTAGATATGGGCAACAAGGTGTAATATGCATTCATAATCTTCCAATGATAATTTTGCCTCAAAAGTCTCGCTGAAACATATACTCACCATCGCTGTAAAGCAGAGTCGGACAAAGAACACCATTCATTAAATAATAAATAGACAAAAATGCCATTTAAAAAAAAAAATTGTAAACAGTTTTACTCGCACGATACTCATTATACAGGTCATTGTACCAATGATTCGTAAATTGTCCCACAAAACGTACAATTCCATCCTTTCAGTTTTTATCAATCAATCAACTTGTGGTGATGGAACGTACTTAGTGTGCTGATCAATTCAGGAGATACAACGAGCCGTTGATTAATAAGAAGCTGCTGTGATACTGCTCAATTGGATTATAGAATTTGCAATTCAAATAGCCATCATCTGATCTCGATAATCCCCTTTCGTCGTCGGATACTCTCTATTATAATTTCATAACTTTTCTTCAGATGATAGATAAGAATTAAGCGCATTAAAAAAAACAATGTTGTCAACTTCTCTGATCGTGTGCATTGAATAATTAATATATTATAAGATTAGATTGATGACTCTTTATTGCCTTGTAACGTGTTTTCTTTCATTTGTTTAATAATATTTCACGATTATTCGCTAGAAACGTTTGTAGGTTAATTAAGATGTTTATATTCATATATCCCTAGTTAGTTACTTACCTAAAGATTAAGGAATGAATGATTACCATAATAAGAATCAACATAATTAATTTGTTTGCAAATATATAAATTACGTAATGGGTCTCTTGAATAAAAATAAAAATTTGCTTTTACTTCGCGTTTTACAAGTATTTACTTAAAACCGCTTGAAAAAAATATCAGTGTTTACTGAAGCGAAAGTAATCACTTAAAAAAATATGTAATATCGTCGATACAAAAGCAAACTAACGAATATGAAAATCACCACTTTTCAGAGTGGAAAAGTATTTATTCATAACTTTTTTTTGGACAGTCAAATATTCTGCAGATTTGACCTTTTGATAGTGGAATACTTTCCCTTTAATAGAGTGTAGTCAGATTGAAGAATTTGCCGTAAATAAGTCCAGCAGAAATTATTAAAGATGGACAATGAAAGATGCATTTTTTCATATTCGTTAGTTTGCATTTGTATCGACGATATCTAAAATTGCCAGTAAGACCTTAATTCACAAGTTTTTACTCATAGTTTTTCTAGTAAACTCTTAATGAAAATTAGTCAATTAGGATGGCTTCAGGATTTTGTAAAATTATTAACAAAGGATTTTTCCAACAACTTGAAAAAAGGTAATTTTTTCCCCTAATACCTCAAATGCAAAGTTATTATGCAACTAATTAATCAGTTTAAACGAAATTTGGTAGGTTGCTTCACTATATAATCATCATTTTTCTACTGGAATATGAAGGTGCCGAAAAAAATAATAATATAAAAAATGTTTATTTTGTACCCTTTTTTCATACTTATTGCTGTTTTTCAAAGCAGGGATATAACAACGAAATATAATAGAATGAGGCATTATGGGAAATTTCATTACGAATCTTTTGTAGCCTTGGAGAAATCTCTCTTGTATTTCATTGTATTGTAAAAAAAAGGAAAAATTAATTTTTTTATGATAAAAAAATAAATGATCCGGCAATTTTTCGTTTTACGCGTACATCAATTTTTGTTATTTACCTAAAGTGCTCCGAAGATATTCCTTAAAAAATTAGCATGCTCCCTTTCAATTTCCATGTATAGTTACGTTCTTACAGATGCCTCCTGAACCAATGAGAAGGTAGATATTGTCGAGTTTATGCATTTATTTATGAAATTCAAATTCAAAATACTCAAAAAAAATTTAGTATGTTAATAGAATTATTAAGCAAAACATCCAACATTTTTAGTGCGATGGCTGATCCTAATGCTTTGATATTAACTTTTCAATATTTTGCATCGATTATGATTGATTGTCCAGTTTGTTAGTGTTTTTTTTTTTCTTGTAACAAGATGGGAAACCTCTTTCTACTAGGTACGATACTGGAAAACAATTAAAAACTTTCCATAAATTTTTTTACTCCAGAAGGGCTAGTATCCATTTTAAAAAAGTACTTCCCTAATCCCTATCCAATATTGTGGACCCCAGTTTATATTACGGGCACCTGATTCATGTTTTCACTACTATGGACCCCTTGAAAGTTATACGCCGCATTTGGGTTTCCTCTGTTTAGGAAATAATAAAAATATATAAAATTGTTTTATTTCATTATTCCAGAATAGATTTACAAGAAATTCGGTCGAATGAATGTAGATAATGTTTATTTTTATTAAATTATTTCTCTGATCCAGTAGTTTCTTTATTTTCTGAAGATTGTATGCCCCGATTCGGTTTGTATAAATCGTCACTGGAATCGTCACCAGTACGTTCTGTCCTTGGAGCATAAGAAGAAAGGTGCCTTTGACAGAAGTTGATAGTCAATAACTCTGCTATGCATATTCAGCAGTCCGGAGAGTTTTCTACTCGGAATAAGGTACACCATTCATCCATTTCTAATGTTGCTATGATTAATGCAGTATACATGGTAATCATGGCTAGTGGAAGTCATCACATCAGCTGTCACAGCCGTAATCAGCCTCGGGCCTTTATTCTATACGTCTGTTTGGCTTTAGCCTTCAATGGTTGAATATTTAGACCTAGTCAATGCCTTTGTTTAGCATTTGAAGGCTGTGTTTTCACCGACAGTCACTTTAGTGTGATTTTTTATCGTGAGATACATTTTGTTAGCGCGTTTCCTCGCGTTGTCGTTTAAACTGATACGAACTACTATATTATAGAACTTGTTATCACTACATTTAATAAATTTTAACCTTATGATAATGAATTTTACAAATCGTAATATAATGGCTTAATACAGCTTGTTAAAAAAAGAGGGAGAAAAGGGGTGAGGGGTATATCGGAGCTATATTTTTGAATATAAGTTAATTGACTTAAGGTACACCAATATTTGGTGTATTTTCGTCTAGTAAATCGTCGTGTAAGTCATGTGGAATTGTTAGGTGGTAATCTGCAGTCAGTTTTATTTATTTATTTATTCATTGTATTTACGAGCCCGCAAAGTAGCGACTTGCTCGTTATATTGTTACATTTTATTATAGGCACGTTGGCCTAGACAAATTCTAATTTCTAATGAAACTATTCTTAAGTATTCTATAATATTAACTTACAATGCCACTTGATATTAATTACAATTTGGATATATACCACATAATATGCTAATAATACTAATAACTTATAATATTAATAATTAAAATATTAACACTAAAATATTAATAACTAATAATAATAATACTAATACTAATAATACTACTAAAATTATTTTAGCTTAAGCATACTTATATTTCACATTGAGGTTTAATATATGTTCTTTATGTGAGCACTTTTAGTTCATCTGGCATTCAATAATACTTCATCTTTATAGTTTATTATAAATGTTTTTGGTTTTGAAATGCTGAAATGGTGTCTATATGTGGGCTACCTTCAGTTAATATCTCTCGCATGTGTGGTAAGTCTAAGTAGTCCCGTTTTCTGGAGTCTGTCAGTATGTGTTTTACTGTCACATCACAGATTCTGCAGAATGGTTCGTCTTGTCGAGTCATTCAATGAGAATGAGTCAAGTGTGAATGGCCTATTCTGAGCCTGGTAACTACAACTTCTTCTCTTCTTGTGTATCGATTTCTTGACGGCCAGGCACTTACGCACTCTTTTATCTTAAGTAATTTATTGTCTGTAGTGTACGTCCATGTATTTTGCCATTTGTTTATAATATGTGTTGTAATCCGCAGGTAAGTGTCTTGTAACGTCATTCGGTCTTCGTCAGTTCCTAACCTTCTTGCTGCAAGTTTTGCTTCTTTGTCCGCGTCAGTGTTTCCTGGGAAATTTGTGTGACCAGGTAGCCACACAATTTCAATGTGTACATTATGACTTTGTAGTCGGTGTACTTGTTCAAAAATTTGTGTGATTATTGGATGTGTTTCATACATGTTACTTAGGGAGAGCAAAGAACTTAGTGAACCCGAAAAAATTAGGATCTTTTGGTTTGGAAGGATGATTACATTTTGAAGAGCTAGTAAAATGGCATGTAATTCGGCAGTTTTAAAGATAAGAAAATAGTTTGTGACCAACAATTATATAACCTGAACGTCATTTAAATTTAAAAAAAAATAAATAATACTAGAAAGAAACGCATTTAACTAGTTTAAATGGTCATACCTGGTTTAATATAACTTTTTATTATATATTTTTGCACAGATAAGTGTTTTTTTTCTTATATTTCTATAAACAACAGAAATATATATTTTATACCACCGGTCGTTAGAAATAGTTCGATGTTGATCTATCTGAAGACATTAATATTGTATGAATATTAGCCATGTTAGACTTTGGTCTCAGGTTCTTAAAGAAATTGTTCCTCTTAGAGAAGAAAAAGAAGAAGAAGAAATGTTTATTTACAAAAGTGAATATACAAAATATACATTTAGCTTTACATGTTATTCTATAATTTACTTGTAATTTTTGGCTAAACTACTTACCCAATGAACATAAATATTGTTACATGTTTTGGAAAAATGATAAAAAAAACCCTAGCAAATTACAACAACAGTACTATTACTTAATTATTATCTTGCGTACTAGGATAAGGTCTGCTGTCCAGAAATATTTGTTTGGTCCGTTTGTTTAGTCTGAGAGAGGTTCATTGTTATAATTGCCTATTTCAACTATTAGTGGGTTGTCCGATACTTGCACTGAAAGAAAGAATTTAGTCGTGTTTGTGTGTGTGTGTATAAAGTCTTTGATTGTTGGCTCGTCGTGCTTGTCTGTAATTTTAGTGTACCTAGGGTAGTAATTTATAATTGGGAGACAGATGTTTTGGATAACATAAACTTGCTTCAGGGATGGGCTCGTTGAATGAGTGCCCTTCTGATATTTTGGAGTAATGGGATTTATGAAGCACCATAAAAAAATACCAGCCAATAAGAAAGATATGAGGATTAAAGAAGTCCGCCTAATTCTGTGGAAGAAGGCCCGTACATTACTCCAGCAAAGGCTTCTTTGAAGACGAGGCGTGACGTGGGATTTCACGGTTGTCGTTGCTACCATCTATGTAAGCTCCTCGATCGGTGTTTGAAAAGCATGGAAGGAAGACTAGTTCACGTTCAGGGCTTTCAAGGTCAGTGTAAGACCTCATTCGACCATTAACATAACACGCTATACGAAACATATTTCTATCCGAATAATAATTCTATAAAAGGGAAATCATTTTACTGGCTATAATAATTGGGATTTAGGCCAGAATAATTTCCAAGATGAATGACCTGTTATAAAAACACTCTCAGTTTTAAAAGAAGGTTTGTTGGGGGACGTTTATAAATTAAAATGTATTGATCAGCAAGTATTTACCGGAACCGTTGAATAGAAATGGCTTGAAATGAGAGATTTCTAAGGGCTTCAACAAAATAAGGCCCCAAAAGATAATGCTGGTGATTTAATATAGAAATTGTACCAAAAAATGAATCCATAAGGTTGAAATCCCAAAAGAACTGGGTAAAAGCTTGAAATAAGATAGGTCTCAAAACGTCATAAAAGGTTTGTTTCCAGAGGTTTTCGGTATCCATCGCAGTTTATCTTCAGTACCCAGTGACGAAAGGTAAATGTAACCAAAAAGTTTTTGGAAAATATTAGCGTACATAGGAGAAATGCCTTGTTTGTCAGTTTTGTAGTTTATATTGTTTTTGTTTAAGTTTATGTGTGCACATTCCGAGATCTGTAGTCTTTTTTTGTTTCGTTGTGTAGAAAGAATTTTCGTGTCGTCGAAGTTAAAAGTGTGTTTTTGCGTAATGGCGTGTTTAGCAAGTGCAGATTTATCTATTTCTGTATTAGTGATGGTTCGTTTATGTTGTGTAAGACGTGAGTGAATGTCATTTATGGTTTCTCCTATGTATACACCATTACAGGAAGGGGTTTGGCAAGGGACTTGGTAAACACAAAATTTACCAGGGGGTAACCAAATTTACAGTGTTGGAAGGAGTATAATTGCAAGAGAAGAAATACATAAATATAAATTACTACCCCGTCCAACACTGGCTCTCCCAATTCTTCCCTAACTCCCAGTTCCCAAATGTTCCGATCTCTACCATTTACACCTGGACTGACTGATAAACTTACAAAGACAATAAAAAAATCCTACCCTTCCCTAAATTTTGGTTTGAAAACTACCAACAAACTCAAAACCCTCTATACCAAACTCAAAGATCCCATCCCTCTTGAACAAACCACCCGTTGTGTTTACCATGTCCCTTGCCAAACCCCTTCCTGTAATGGTGTATACATAGGAGAAACCATAAATGACATTCACTCACGTCTTACACAACATAAACGAACCATCACTAATAAAGAAATAGATAAATCTGCACTTGCTAAACACGCCATTACGCAAAAACACACTTTTAACTTCGACGACACGAAAATTCTTTCTACACAACGAAACAAAAAAAGACTACTGATCTCGGAATGTGCACACATAAACTTAAACAAAAACAATATAAACTACAAAACTGACAAACAAGGCATTTCTCCTATGTACGCTAATATTTTCCAAAAACTCTCCCGACCTCCCACCTAGATTTTTCCCGTGCCCCTTGGGTATCCTTAACACCTTTTTCTCCTTTCCTGTCATAAAATGTCATAAACATGCCTTTTGATCCTTACCGACCTTTCTCCCACCACCTGCTGTTTTCAGTTACATATTCCCCAGTAGATTCCTTTTTCCTTAGACACTTTCACAATGGTTACTTAATTGCCAACCTTGGTCTTCCTCTGCCGCTCGGCATCTCCATTGGTATGTAGTATGTTACTTCTTTGTAAAATTAATTAATGTTACTATTAGCTACTTATTTTTCATTGGTATGTAGATTCTTATTTCTTTGTAAAATCAATTAATGTTATTAATTACTATTAAAATCAATTATTGTACCTATTTTTTTTTTCATTCTACTCATTCTAAGAATTTAAGACGATATGCTCTTTTATAAGTTAATTGTATTTATAGTTCTGTTACCTATCACAATTATAAACTTTTTTTTGTTTCTGTATTAATTTCTTTTTTTGTCATTTTAGCTGACGAAGGCTACCAATGAGTAGCCGAAACGTCCGAAATATAGATTTTTTAAAACAAAATCATATTGAGGTTTGTTTAGCCGAATCCCAACCATTCCATCTTTACTTAACATCAATAATAATAAAATAAATCAATCCTTATGTTACATGTTATGAGCATCCATTATATGTAAAACTACATAAAAGGATGACCATAAAAATAAATTTATAAACGCAGTATGATGCGGAACAAATTATAATAAACATACCCTAAAAAAGACCCTTTCATGTACACTTGGCGACTCAAGGGGTATGAATAACAATTAATAAAAATCCTAAAAGAAGTGGGACTCTTTAAAAAAATCTAATTAAATTACCTGAAATAATATGGTAATGTAAACAGTGCTCATATGTAAATAGTTGTAAATCGGTAAATAATGATATCAAATCTAAATATGGCAAACGTAAAGATATGTAGTGTATATATGTGTATATATATATAATACCAGGGCGTAATGAATCAAGGATTGGCATATTGATACTACAACTACTACTGAACACAGTATATTATTTACTAATAAATTAGCAATGGCCTACCTTCATTGGTTCTGTGATAAAGTACAAGAGACTGGTGCGTATATTGGTGGCGATCCTGCTGAGGAACAGTTCTAATTTTCCTTCATCTTTCCTAGTTTGAAGAATTACTTTTTTTGTAATGAGGTGTTGATAGTTAGCCGTCGAGGTGATAAGCAGTCAGTGAATATTTTGGATTCTGCTAGGAAAATATCAATACGATTTTTAGAAAAATTTGTATTAAGGATGTTTGGAAGCCTTTGTCAGCTAAAAAAAAAAAAAATACAAATACAGAATTAAAAAACGGAATAATTAATCAATAAAGAAATATGGTAGACCTAAAAGCACATATTAGTATATTTTCAAGGTAGGGATTGTCGGGGTTCGGTCACTGCTACTTAATAAAACTACATTTTATCATAAAAATGGTGTCATTGTGCCGACGTTTCGGCTCGAACTTCAAGCCTTCATCAGGGCGGTGGGAAGATAGAGAACTATTCATCACAAATGCGGGAGAAATGATCCCGCATTTGTGAGGAATAGTTCTCTATCTTCCCATCGCCCTGATGAAGGCTTGAAGTTCAAGCCGAAACGTCGGCACAATAAAACCATTTTTATGATAAAATGTAGTTTTATTAAGTAGCAGTGACCGAACCCCGACAATCCCTACCTTGCATCATCTACGGTCAACGATCTCCTCTCAATGAATTAGTATATTTTGTTTTTAACACGAATAAGTATTAGTATGTGTGTAGTATGTTCTAAATAGTTTAGAACATTATAAACAGGCAAGTCTACAATAGTTTTTTCATGGAGTTTAGTTCAAAAAATAGTCGAAACATCCTTCATAGAGGTTGTTATTAAAATCGTATTGATGTTTTCCTAACCGAATCTAAACTATTTCCCTTGCTGCTTAATTTTTCTAATATTATAGAATTGAAAATACTTAATTCTTTTCATTTTTCTTTCCTAGTTATTAAATTAGAAAGAGTGTAACTATAAGTTTTGTTGACACATTATAAACTTTGTGATAGAAATGAGAAAAGTTATTGCAGCTAATTACTAGTTGCATTATATAATACTCCTAGTAATCCTGTAGATAGTTTATTATCTATAGCCGTTTGATGGTTCGTCTCTCCTTTAATCTTTTATTTCCGCGGGGAGAATTAATGGCTGCCGATGTAGTGACTCAGCTTCGGCATGAGTTGTACTTATTGCTGTCATTGTATTTCTTCTCTTGTAATTATACTCAATTGTCCGACAATCTCAATTATAAAGAAGTATTTATCGTTCGCTTGCTCTTTGTCGTCGTGCGTTTTCTTTAGTTTCTTTATCTGAGGAGCTTAACATCCGGTCGGATGAATCCATTATACCTGTAGAATCGTTTATATGCATCTTCACTCTTTCAAATCCGAAAAGTTCTTCTGTCTCTGTCATAAAATGAGTCGCATTGAAACATTTCTACTCTACAATTTATTCCAAGTCAATTTTGCTAGTACATTTGTTTCTCATTATTACTAATGCTTCAGTAAGTAGTCCTTACAAGACTTCGAATTGGACATGCACTATTAACCCACTCTAACTTGATGACAAAACAAGACATACCACTGTGTAGGCAATGTAATAAGACTTTAACAGTAAACCAATTATTAACGGACTGCAGAAGACGACGAAACTTGAATTTACCACATGACATAAATGAACTGTTGACGGATGGTAGTCCACACATAGACACTAGTCTACAGTTTCTACGCAATGCACATTTATACGATTACATTTAACACAAGCATACACACAGCATGATTTTTTTTTTTAAATTTATATGTACATATGAAGGCGAAAAACAATTGCTAGTTTTTATATTATTTTTAGTTTTTTACGCTTTTAGACTTTATATTTGTTCTCGTTATTAATTTTAATTTTTTCACTTTTTTTCTGTTTCCTTTTTAAAATTTGATAGAGTTTATTGTTTCGATTTTTGTTGCAATTTTACATTTTGTGTTTTTTACTAAAAAGTGTATTTAAGATCTTGCTTGCACCCTACTGGTTTAATTGAGCAAATTTCCTGAGTAGCGGGCTCTGAAAAAATAAATAAAATAATGCTTCAGCATTAGTCTCTAAAAAATTGAAAATGTATTTATTCATAAGTGGTTCGCTACTACGGCGATTTCACGCCTTCAAGATGTTACCTGTGTATTCTAATGAACAAGCATTGTGATAGAAAATTTAATTCAGTTATTCCCATAAACAGAGGTTTGCTAATGTCTGTAATATGCCTGAATGCAGCAGATGTCTTTAAATGAAATTGTATTTATTTATTTATACATTTATGACGTTTCATCACATGATTTGATCACAATATGTTTAATTGTTGTATTGTATTTCAGTATTTTTTTTTTCGTTTTAACGGCGCATCAACTATTTGGCTATTAGCGCCGGGCTATCTACAGGTTGCCACCCTTTTATAATGCCAACAGCACGTGGTCGTTCACCCATTCAGGTGCTGACCACGCCCGACGTTGCTTAACTTCGGTGATCTACGGGAACCGGTGCATTCAACGTGGCTATGGCCGTTGGCTGTTTAATTGTTCTCAAAAATAATATAAAAGATAAAAGTTACATTTTCCTTGACTATATGAACATTTGCAAATAAGTTTTAGATTAAAATTGTCTAGAAATGTTATGCTTTTTTATTATTTTTTTTTGCGTTCCATGATTACTGGTGTTCTTTGTAAATTGTATGATATTTGTGCTTTTGGGGGTTCCAAGTCAGACGAACTTATGATCAATTTGTTAACATCAGGGATTGGACATATTTAATCTATGCTGCATATTATAAATTAAAATTTTTGAAAATGTAGCCAGTCTGTTTTAAAAATTAAATCTAGGGTTGTTGTGACAGATTAGTGGTTGAACATCCAGTTTAATGTCGTGTCTTAGCTTTCTCACATCGTCTTTTGCTTCTGCTAATGTGAAAAAAATAAAAAGTGCCTCAATAGTTCTTTAGCAATTTAATTGGAATAACTTTTATAAGAATATCCTATTAGACATTTATTACAAATATAATTTGGCCTACCAATCCTCTAATTTTTTTTTTTGGTTTACTCTTTATCATGTTATCAAAGAAACATACTCTGTAAGGTTATACAACGTTTTGCTAAATGATTGGCTGGCGGACGTTAAAAGCTTTATGAGCCCCAAAAATGTCTCAAAGTTGGCATTCCTGACGACACAGAAGTGACTATATTTTTATTATTTCCACTACCAGTATCCAGCGAGGTTCGATATCTAGGATTATACCTTGACAGCCGACTGACATGGAACCCTCACACGAGACTGAAAAGACAAGAACTGAACAAAAGATACGGACTACTTAGACGACTCCTTGGACCCTCATCTAAATTATCAATACAGAACAAACTAACGATATACAAAACAATCATTCGACCAATATGGACATACGGACTTGAACTCTGGGGGTCTGCAAAACCATCCAACATCAACAGAATACAGGCATTCCAGTCAAAAGTGCTCCGTAAAATTGTAAATGCCCCTTTCTACGTCTCAAACAAAACCCTTCACAATGACCTTAACATTCCATTTGTCCTTGACCTTGCTAAAACCCGTTTCCAAATGTTCCACTCCAAATTGTCCTACCATCCTAACCCGGAAGGTCTATCCTTATCGTCCCAATCCCATCCAGACAATCCTCCCAGGCGGCTCAAGAGACAGTGGCCCCGAGACAATTTACTCTTCTGATCATATAGGGATCATTAAAATAAATATTTGGACAGCTTTGAAAGTGCCAACAATGGCTGGCTTCTTTCACATTTTGTATTGTTTTTATTTTATTTTACTTTTTCCATTTTTTTCAACTTGTTCATAATATCTGCATCATCAAACTTGATTATTGTACTGTTTATAATTTGTACAGATTTCAAATAAACAAATAAATAAAAAAAAAAAAAAAAAAAAATTTTTATTATTGACCAATAATTCACTCTTATTTAATTATTTATTTGTATCGTTATTGTTTCGTCATAACAAGGAGATAAGTGAATAATTTCTTAGAAGATGGGTTTGTAGTATTTTTCTCATTCTGAATCTACAGAAACCATCTTGTTTCCTACTGACCTTGACCTAAACTACTTCAAACACTCCCTTTGATCCGTCCTCCTTTGAATTAATTCCTTTGTCTACCTTCTTCTTACAGATTTAACCTACTTTTTCACCTTTTCATTTGATCATTCAGACGATTGAGTCTGCGTTATCGGAGCGTCTGAACACCTCAATATTTTCAATATCTTATGATATTATGGCGTTAGAGAGAACTAACAGAAGTTTACGATTTTTGAGGAAACATAAATATCAACTAAAGCATTTTGCTTTCAGCTAACAAAGAAGCATCATGTTCTACCAGAGCTGTAATACCAGAGACAATTTGTGGCTTAAAAAACCGTTATACATACTTGCGGGGAAGTAGCAAGAGAAGAAACCATCCAGCGATAATATGATTAGGCTGGATAATTCAATAAAAAATACTATAAAAAGTAAAGTATTGTGTTCAAATGGTGGTTCATAAACATTGGCAACTTATGGAATACGGAAGGGACTTTATCTCAAAAATATTATCACGTCGACTCAGTAGAAGAATCTATTCTCATCCATAACTATGTTAGTCTGTTCAACGTTGTTCGGTCGTGCTTTCGTTTTTATACATTTCTAGAATATATAATATAATTTATAATATTCAGGAACCTGACCTGTCCTGACCATAAAAGGGTGATAATGTATACGATCTCAAAACGGGATCATTCTGTTTTAATGGAATGATTTATTATACTTTTATAATAAAATGAAATAATATGTATATTTTGGGGGCAGGTTATCTGAGTGGTAGAGCTTTGGACTGGTATGTTGGTGGACCTGAGTTCAAATCCACTGAGCAAGCAATAAAGATTATTATCATGAAGATTAGATAGTTAGCCGTCGAGGTGATAAGCAATCAGGGAATAGTTGGGATTCGGCTAAAAAGAAACCTCAATACGATTTTTGTAAAAAAATCTATATTCAGGACGTTTCGGCTACTCTTTGGTAGCCTTCGTCTACCAAAATTCGAATAATAGAAGATTATTATCGTCTAGTGTGGACGTAATAAGACGGGAAGGTGAGGGGGGCTGCAATCCCTTCCGAAATTTTGATTTATTCAGTAATAATGTGTCTTAAATCTTAAAAATAAATTGAATAAGTTCACTTGCTTCAGAAAAAATATTTTTTTGGCGTAATAGCTTTTTAGTTGGCAAACTTTCAACTTCTAGATTGTTAGCATCAATACCCCCAAATGCTCCCAGCCCCTCCCGAAATGCTCCCCGCCCCGCAGAAATTATTTCCTATATACGCCCGTGTCTTTCAGTAACTTCCTTCGGGAGTTGGATTCGGCCTCCCTGACAGTCTATAGGTCAACTCAGCTTTTAATTAGTTTGTTAATGGATACCTGCTAAGGGGAAAATCAGGCGGCCGGAGCATAGTACTGACCGCACTATCTCCCTAGTGTACCCGTACGGTCAAGAGTCAGATACCTCTATATTATATTCTGTCTCTGGACACTCGTGGGATGTTACGTGACTGATTTCTTTTAATATGTATATCATTTAAATGTTTTGACAAAATATGAGGTACTTAAAGTGTATCATTTGGACAATTATGATTCACTGTGAAGCCCTTGTACATAAGAAGAGTAAATAAGAACGATAGATAGATGAGATAGCGTACGACAATTTCTTATAATTTAATGATATTTAACCTTGTTGGATAATTTTAGAATATGTACAATGTTTTAGTGTAAATTATAAATTTTAGAAGATATTCCTAGTATAATCTTAAAAATAAATTTAATCTCCAGTGTTGGATAGGATGAACAAGCGGACTAATTACCGTATGAAACGGTAGATATGGAGGCGGTGTACAAGCCTCCGTCAGCTGGTTGGGGGGGGATGGGTCAGAATGTATGCAATTAAACCCCCCCCCCCCCCCCCATTTATCAGCTGGTATTACACTCCCGACATCCGGTTTTTGCCTGGGTAATCGACCGGTTCTTCCGATGTAACGGAGCTCCGTCCAGGGATACTCGATATGTCCTGTTTTTAATATCAGAAATTAGTCACGACAAGGTCGCATGTTTAATTTTTTTTGAAGTGCAGTTAGTCGAATATTTTGGTAAATCCTCGAATGTAATGTAAAACAATGCTGGGCATGTTTAAACAAAATTACGCTAAATAAATAATTAACAATATAAAGCCAAAAACTATTTGATGGGCGTTACTGACAATAGGGTCTCTGGTTTTATCAATCATTTTACCCCCTCCTTCTTATATACGTCCATGTAATGGAAACAACACACGACACGAGTAACCTGGCTCCAAACTCGGCTGAGCATGAAGACTGTCTCCCCAGAACCTCTTCATATTCTCAGCAAAACCAAGAGGACACACCGATCAAGACCTCAGCAATAACCATCCCCCACACAAATCAAGACACCACTCCAACATATCGTACTTGTCAATCCTCACAATCATTCAAGCCCCGACAAAGGCTTGAAATTCAAGCCAAAACGTTATGATTAATAAAAACTCATTTTTATTTTAACCCTTAAATTCCCAAGGCCCCCTACAGGGGACCACTTTTTCACATTAGTTTAAACGTTTTTCAAGAAGTTGGGGTTCAGGATTTGTACTTCTATGGCCAAAGACGGAATTTATTTTTATTACTGTACATTTTTATCATTCCAGTGTTACAGATAACAACGATAATTGGATTTGAAGTTACTGCAACAATCTGAATAACAACCGTTTTGAGTCATCATTGCATTTTCCATTGTTTTGGCTAAAAAATAGTTAAATTTTATATTTTTTTCTGTATAAATCATTTTTAAAAAATAAATTTAAACATTTTTTATTAAATAAATTGAAGTTTGAGCGAATTTGATTAAATCTCTGTTCATAAGTATTATTTAAATTCTGTGGCCCCCCTTAGGGGACCTTGGGCGATGGGACTTTATTTTATTGCTTGATTGCTTGATTGGGACTTTATTGCTGCCGATAAAATCTTTACTTTCATTTCAATCTCTACGCGGACAATTTTTTTAGTAGCATAGACCTCTTTCAAGAATTAAATATACCAAACACTGGCTGCACTAAAACTATTCGAGAAAATCACATTGTAAGAATTGTAAAAAACAGTGAAGACTCATGAGTGCTGCAATATAGGGCTTTATTCGCCGTGTTATTTCGATTTTCACAGAATAAATAATTTTTTTTTTAAACCAATATTTATCATAGGCAACAAATCATGTACTTGTAAATCTTATTATTATTTACTTGCTGTAAAATAAAGAATTGTTCATGAAATGTAAGGAATTTTTAAAAGATACCCGATTTTGATACTTGTAAAACCAGTGCCCAAGGTCCCCTCTAGGGGACCATATGTTATTTTACATATTGACAGTTTTATGACAAAAATGTCTTAAAATGTACCTCAATTAACTTCATATTAACCCAGTTATGCACAAAAAAAAATAGTGATGGGCATTGGAGGGTTAAAATGTAGTTTTATTAAGTAACTTGAGCAATGACTATTTCTTCAACGCCTGGGAAAGCGTGGTAAGTCGAAGGTGAACATTCCAAAGCCTAATAAAGTCTCTACAAAAGAGGTTCTGCTGTAATTTTCGATGTCGCGATGCCAATGGGAGAAATAAGTCTTTAAAACTTGGAAATTGTTAGTTTTGTTCTTTTCAATGTGGTTTTCCCTCCGTTTACCTATATAAGTTTTTTTAATTGTATTTAACAGTAAAATGAGTATTTTAGTAGAATAAATTAAGAAAAATGGAACCATTGGTATAGGGTTTCCAAGAGCGTAGACAATGAGAATGGAGTAATTTCCGCTGACGGCAGTTTTCTGTTGCGTTACTTAAAATTACTTCTCTTTGAGATTTCATTGTATGTTTTTCATGAAAAATCAAAACGTATCAATAAATGCAACTATTCCTTTACTAATGTCACTGCGGATATGAACGAAAAGGCACTAAGATGACGAAGTACCTGTTTTATTCAGTAAAGTTAACCTAAACTCGGCCATCTCTTTTAAGATAATCTCCACGATTAACGATCTCTTCTGAATTTTTAATTTTATTTTAATAAATTAAATAATATTAACTTTTAACAACATATTTGGAAATATAAGTCAGAATGTTATGGCGCAATATAGGAGGTATAACAAGAATTAGAGTAAAAAGGAAATGCAGTATCTCATTGACAGCTGGTGGTGAAGTAGGAATCCAATAGTCCTGGGGATATGTTGTTGATGGTGGGGACCATACTGTTGTTCCTGGACTATCAAGGACACCCTTACTGCTGTTTCTAACTATACTTTAGTTCTGGTCGTTATGAAGGCAACACTTACACATTTAGACCTTCCTGACGTCCCTCATATACCTTTATATTTGTATACTCATATATGATATAATCCTAGAAGAATGTTTTTATTAGTTTTATTCAATTACCGAGTTCCCTCCCTGCCTCCATTGAGAGTTTGTCCTCATCGCCGTTTACGATCCGGAAATGCTGACTAATAGGGAATCTAAGGGAAAACATTGAAAATAAAAACGCATTTACTTTCCGAGTGAGACATAAAAACTACATATCTTACCCAAAATTTTAGAAGAACAGAGCCCCGCAAGGATGTGTACTGAGCACTACTTTATTCTTAAATTGTTATTTTACGCTATTTACTTAAAAATATTTGATTTCCATCGATACTAACATAAGTATTATTTTATAGGTGAAGCCTTCATCTAAAGAATGTCACAAATACACACACATAAATTTCCTGGAACGACTTATTTCAACAGATACTGTTCCTTGTGTAATCGCCATTGCAGCGGGACACTCCTAGAATAGCCAAATAATTAATCGCCTTAAAGCGAAATGCCAATTTTTTTTATTTTTTATTTATTTTATTTTTTACATAACATTACATGCTTTTTCAATAGTCTCATGATTTATTTTGATTTCAGGTATGTCAACTTGTTATTATTTTCTGGACTTAGATACGTGAGTAACTTATGATTTAATTATTATTTACATCGGCAGTTAATGAACATTATTATTGTTTCGTGATGATTAGATAGTTAGCCGTCGAGGTGATAAGTAAAGATGGAATGGTTGGGATTCGGCTAAAGAAACCTTAATACGATTTTTGTTTAAAAAAATCTATATTTAGGACGTTTCGGCTACACATTGGTAGCCCTCGTCAGCTAAAATGACAAGAAAAACAGAAATTAATACAAAAAAATGGTTTATAATTGAGATAAGTAACAGAACTGTAAATACACTTAACTTATTATAAGAGAACAATTTGGTCTAAAATTCTTAGAATGAGTAGAATGAAAATCAAAAGAAACACAACAAAAAAAGAAGAAAAAAGGTTATTATATTGAAGTTTATATAAGTATATAGGTATATAGGTGCTAATAGTAACATAAATTAATTATAACAAACAAATAAGATACTACATACCTATGGAAATGCCTGGAGGTAGAGGAAGACCAATTTTGAAAGTTCCACAATGGTTACTTAACTGTCAACATTGGTCTTTTTAAAAAGGCTGAAAAAGTAATGAATTTGTGTTTATAAGAATCTTTTATAAATCGGTTACTTTTCTACAATCAACATTTTTTACTACTGCTCACAGTGTCAAAGAAATGAGAAGTATTCTAACTGTAAAACGCTGGAATTACCTGCACAGCGCTGCCAGCTGCCAGACACTACTATTTGGCCGAGCGATTTTTTAAAGAAAATTAAATAGCAAAACAAATTTCTTTCTTATTTTTAAGATTTGGGTAGACTAACAATTTAGGATTCCCCATTCTCGTTACTTGCTAGGCTTAAAACTCACCATTTTGCTTATAATTGGTACTGCTTTTATTCCCCCCCCCCTGGTATGCCCATCCCATATTAGTGTGTCCCGGTTTCACTCTCCAAAAATATGGCAAGCCTATCTAATGGGGACAGGCTGAAAAGAAACGCAATTAAAATCGTTATTCTGCCCCTCACACCGTAAACTCTACGAGGGACAGTTTATTTCTAGTAATTCAAGGATGCCATCATAGATGAAATTAACCTCAAATAAAAATACTATTATGAAATAGATACAGTACAATAACAGCTGTTTTGTTATCGTCCTAGCAACGCATGCCTCCTAGGCTTGCCTGCTCTAACCAACTAAAACCTCAAACCCCTCTAAAAATACTTAAAAATTCGAATGCAAAATTTTAAATTTTTCTGTCGAGCGGTTTAGGCTGGGCGATGATAGGTCAGTCAGTCAGTGAGAGAGTGAGTGGTATTTGACAAGTATATAGTAGATATAAATACGAATAAAATTTTATTCCCAACTTTTCATGTAAATACAAAAAAAAAAAAAAAAAAAATAGATAATCATAAATAATCATATTGAATATTCAAAAGTGATTGCAAAAAAAAAAAATCACATTAAAAAAATATATGAATACAAATTTATTTACATTATAATTTCTGTATACAAATTTATTCACAAAATGAATTATGAACTTTTGCGTATTAAAGATAAGGTGATATTAGGAAGGTTATGGAAGGTGTTATTAGGTCGAATATAAAAGGTGTTATTCGGAAGAATATAGAAGGTGGTAATAGGAAAGATATTGAAGGCGGTATTCGGAAGGACATAGAAGGTTACAGAAAGTCGCATTAGGAAGGATATTGAAGGCGGCATTAGGCCGAATATAGAAGGTGGTATTAGGAATGATACTGAAGGTGGTATTCGGAAGGATATAGAAGTTGGTATTCGGAAGGATAGAAAAGTTTGTATTAGTAAGGATATTGAAGGTGGTATTAGGAAGGATACTGGAGGTGGTATTCGGAAGGATATAGAAGTTGATATTAGTAAGGATATTGAAGGTGGTATTCCGAAGGATATAGAAGGTGGTATTAGGAAGGATATAGAAGTTGATATTAGTAAGGACATTGAAGATGGTATTCGGAAGGATATAGGAGTTGATACTAGTAACGATATTGAAGGTGGTACTCCGAAGGATATAGAAGGTGGTATTAGGAAGGATATAGAAGTTGATATTAGTAAGGAAATTGAAGGTGGTATTCGGAAGGATATAGAAGTTGGTATTAGGAATAATACTGAAGGTGGTATTCGGAAGGTTAGAGAAGTTTGTATTAGTAAAAATATTGAAGGTGGTATTAGGAAGGATACTGGAGGTGGTATTCGGAAGGATATAGAAGTTGATATTAGTAAGGATATTGAAGGTGGTATTCCGAAGGATATAGAAGGTGGTATTAGGAAGGATATAGAAGTTGATATTAGGAAGGATATTGAAGATGGTATTCGGAAGGATATAGAAGTTGTTATTAGTAAGGATATTGAAGGTGGTATTAGGAAGGATATAGAAGTTGACATTAGTAAGGATATTGAAGGTGGTATTCGGAAGGATATAGATGTTGATATTAGTAAGGATATTGAAGGTGGTATTCCGAAGGATATAGAAAGTGGTATTAAGTAGCACGGCAACACGCTAAGATGAGGCAGTTCATGCAAGTTGTACCATTTAAAACTCTAATTTGGTTAATGATAAATCCATTAATAATCTGTTTACTTGTGTAGTTGTGCCGGCAATCCACGCCTTTGAGAGGCATTGACCCGAGCGGCTCCTTCTTACCCCAACTCCTGGAACTCTACCAATTGGCACTAGACTAACATTTCTCTCTCCCTCTATTTGTATTTTTCCTTTTTATTGATAAATAAAATATCTTTCATCTTTAATATTTTATTTTATTATTTTTAGCGCTTAATTATGTATGGAAAACTAAGGTGTGAACTTGAAATACGTCAGAATATCAGAAAAATATATATTGGGAACGTTTCGGCATGCTCTTTGGCAACCTTCGTCAAGTAAAAAATAAATATACATATGATCAATTTTTTCATTATAAAAACCTTTGTTTACCTAATACGCTCTGGAAAAAATGTTTAATAACATATTGTCATGAAATTTTGCTCTCGTTATAATTCACGTTTGTAGTTATGTATGTATATATGTGTATATATATATATTATATATATATATATATATATATATATATATATATATAATTTTTTACCTCAATAAGGCTGCTAAACAGCATTCCGAAACTTTCGAACTATACGTTTTTCTGAAAATCTCACGATTTCTCTTAGCCGAATCCTAACCATTTCTTGACTCTATCACCTCAACAGCTAACTATCTCCAACTCATGACGAGATACACCATAAATTCTGCCATTAAGCTATATTTGATTACAATAAAATTATTATTTGTTGTTTTTATTTATTTTTGCTTAGCATATACAGAAGAATGGGGAGAAAATGGAATAGAAAAAGATTTAATGTAAATATTATGTAAAGAGGACAAACTATGTCAAAAAACATTTCACGGAAAAAGAGAGAATTTTATAAGCAATTATTAATACATTTTTAACTTATATAACAGAGAAGGTTTTTAGAGGTATATATATATATATATAGTCAGATGTGGGTTTTCCCTAATAAACAAGCTAGATGAAATGAGTTGCGAATTACAAAAATAGAGTACTATTAAGGGAAGATAGAGAATCGACTTACAATACTGTTCGCTTAAATGAATATACCGTGTAGAGGTGTATTTTGTTTATTATTTTAAAATATATAAAATACACCGCCAGATGTGAAACGAAAAAAAATTTAATTAAAGCTTGGATTAATGGTTTTTCGATTTCAACGAATATTAGGCCAAGGGGAGGCTAGGGGGTGAGGTAATTTTTCAACTATCAATTTCATTAAAAATCCTTAACTACTCTTCAAAAATCATGAAAATGCTTTACTATTATTTTTTCTCATTTATTATTATATAAAACATAGATACTCATATATTTAGTATTTTTATATCTATACATATAATAAAATTGTAGACCAATGAATTGTACCATCTTCCGCTTATGAATCTAGCGCGCTAGCCACTAGACCATGGGAGACCACATATATAACCTTTTTTTTTTTTTTTTTTTTTTTTTTTTTTTTTTTTTTTTTTTTTTTTTTTTTTTTTTTTTACGGCGCATCTACAACTTGGCCATTAGCGCCGTATAATCTAATTACGCTAATTTCAGAAATGGCTTATCCGATTTAGATGCGGGGTTCACTAATATATTGTGGTAGGAATTACTTAACATTTAGTATTTTTTTTTCATGTCAGTCGGCTCGTAAATTTGGATGTTATGCTAATGTAAAGAATCACGAACGTTTAATGAACTATCGTTGGAGTTTTGGTTTTTTCGTCACGAAACGTTTTATATAGTATTCCTCTAGCAAACAATTGAAAGATTGAACGTTAACCAGCAAAATCGGTCCATCTGAAGGGGGGATTTACTCCGGACCCAAAGTAAATATTTACCCATACCGGCCGCCATGTTTTTTGTATTGCAACGAAACTCAGTACTCGTTGTGGTAATCTTAATAGAAAACAGCATTGTAAAAATAAAGTAAATCGGTTCATTATGGGGGGGGGTATTTTGGACCCAAATTACCATTTTGCCACTAACAGCCATAATCTATCTACACATATAATAAAATAAGCAATGCTGTAAAGTAGATTATTATTTTAAGACCCAAACGACGGTGTATATAATCCTAAATAAACCAAAAGATATATCCAAAAAATGCTGCCCTAAGTCGCTATTCCACGCGGACGAAGTCGCGGGCTCAGCTAATTTTATATAAATGTAAAGGTCACAATTAATTTTTTTTTTTTTAATTTTACATAAAAGTTCCTTTTCTATTTCATTCATTTTTTTTTTTACTTGATTTGATGAGCGATGAGATTGCCCAGGATGGCGTAGATAGCCTTGTTCGGTCGAAATATATAATGAATCTTATTTTTTTATATCAACATGAGTTTTTATTGGTCGGAATTTTAAACATTCATCAGAGCTATAAAAAGAGAAACCCTGATTCGTTTGGAAGTTGCTTTATCATGCAGTTGTATATATATTATGATCAAATGCCAACTTCGTGCCATGTACTACGCTCGTGTAACTAGGCACAATGTGTGTATATTTTGCCCGTTTTATCTATTATTTAGGAGTTTAGACAATACGTGTTTGATCGTCAGTGCAACATTACGTATACGGGTCTGTGCATTTTTTGCATTAAATACGAGTGTGTTAGTAGTCAGTGTCCAATTCAAAGCCTAGCGAAGGCCTCGGGTACGATACGAGCGAAGAGCGATGAGCGATAAGCGAAAAGCTTCAGAACAACGTCGCTCACATTAATGTTAAGCTGGAGTGCAGTAGGAATGAGGGTGGACTGGCTACAATAGGCATGAGCGACAATTTGACGTCACTTGCAGGTTCCAGCCTGTCGCACGTCGCTCACATTAATGTTAAGCTGGAGTGCAGTAGGAATGAGGGAGAACTGGCTACAATAGGCATGAGCGACAATGTGACGTCACTTGCAGGTTCCAGCCTGTCGCACGTCGCTCACATTAATGTTAACCTGGAGTGCAGTAGGAATGAGGGAGAACTGGTTACAATAGGCATGAGGGACAATGTGACGTCACTTGCAGGTTCCAGCCTGTCGCACGTCGCTCACCCCAGACATTATATTTTGCGTGCTACAAAAAAAAAATGCTACAGCCTCTAAATCTTAACCGATTTCAATGCTTTTTTTTAAATTGAAAGTTAATAAAATTTAGAACAACTTTGTCATGTCACATTTATGGTTTTTGTTTACCTTCTTTTTCAAATTACGTGGAAAGATGTTTATAACCATCCAATGTTTATAACCTTCTAGCTACCTTTCTTATTAATAATTTTAAAATATGAATAGTAATAATAGAGTAAATTGGATGATAGTGAATGTGAGCATTTAATTTCGGAAGTACAAAGTGTGGAATGACTGATACAGTGATTTTAAAAATATAATCATAACCAAGAAATTAAGAGAAGAGGTTAGAAACTCGTTAAACCTGCAAGGTAATATATTTTATTAAATATTAACTTTTTTTAATTAATATCTTAATTCAAAAACGTATATTGGAGTATGCGATAACGAAGACTAAAGGAAATTACCGCCCAGCCGCTCTGTATCGTAGCTAGTGCCCCTCTTCTGCTAAACGCTCGAGTGAGCGCGCTCGTTCGATCTGTCGCTCATCGCTCATCGCTCGTATCATACCCGAGGCCTAAGACTAATGCCTCACTTCCTTTAAAACGACTGTTAAATCTTTCAGTCTGTTTGTAAGTAGTTTATTAGCCAATCTTGAAGTATTTGCGTTCATACTATGTCGTATAAGTCCAGTTTAATTTATTCTACAATGTCAATTTCTATGCCTTATAATCCTTCATCAGTACTTATCCTATGTCTGGAATTACTAATAATATCGTGAATAATTATAACAATTATCGAAACATACTGCATGACTATTCGCCTGTAGATGTAGCCTTTACTTGTAAACCGTTGTCGCCACCATAAGGTATGACAATCGTATCATGACTAATTATCGTTTCAACACGAGGGTGTGTAAGGACATCTGTTGGCATTTCCCCGTCATGGCGGCATGATTGATCATGCCTTGTCGAGAATTGCCTGCATCCACGTGACTCCAGAGACCAGGCCAGGATTATACGGCTATATCTTTTTTTATTGTCTGGAACAATAAAATTATTTTATTGTTAACTCACAATCCATTCTTCTTTAGTGTGTTTCCTCCTTTCTCTGGCATCGATCCGAAGACACTATCGTGAAAGTCGAAGCCTATAAAACGAGTACTTGCAAGCAAATGATGTAAGCGGAACAATTTTTTTCGCGCGAATTTCGCTCCAAAAACCATGTTCCGGCGGGCGGATTCTGCTGTTTAAGGAAGTTAACCTTTCAAATCAGACGAAATATTTGTATACCAAATTTCATCAAAATCGGACGATTATTCGCTGTGCTAGACCGCGGATAGACAAATATATATACATTATATATATACATTATATATATATATATATATATATATATATATATATGTATATATACACAAATTTAAACCACCGTTATTTTCGGTCTCTAGGGGTTCTAAAACGCAAAGTTTTCTAGTCGGCACTTCTGGATTGCGTCGGGAGGTCAACCTTATATGCGGGGTTCCTCCCTATGGAGGGAGGGAGGAACCGCGCTAAAATCAGGCGGCCGGAGTATAGGACTCACCACACAATCTCCCTAGTGGACAAGAATTTTTTAAATGTAAATCTTCTTGATTTAAAAAATTTCATTCTCCAAAATAAAATGCCCCCCAAAAAATCTCATAGACGCTTTTTTCTGTAAATTTTTCCTCGAATATATTTTTAAATCTAAAAGTAGAAAAAGATATTCAACACTAGATCTTGAAGATATTCAAGATATTATGTTTCTTTTATGAAGTCATATTTTTGTTATATATGAAAGAAACTTTTAAAAATCTAATTTAATATTTCACAAAACACTTCTTTCTGATTATATTAAAACGCAGCCTCTAGATTTTCATCCCTTTTTTTTTTGTGACTAAAAGCATCCTGTTTAAGTAGAAAAGAACCCGCCCACTGGAATAGTGATTTTTACTTTTAATATTTTATTTTTTTCGGCTCTCTGTGGTGAAATTCCTAATATAAATACTTCGTATAGAAGGAAAGATTTTAGCGCGGTTCCTCCCTCCCCCATAGGGAGGAACCCCGCTTATAGGGTTGATACAATGAAACAAACTGGAAGTGCCGACTAGAAAATTTCGCGTTTCAGAACCCCTAGAGACCGAAAATAACAGTGGTTCAAATTTGTATATATATATATATATATATATATATATATATATATATATATATATATTTGTCTCTAGCTAGAAGACGAATGGTCCGATTTTGATGAAATTTGGTACAAAAATCCTTCGTCCAATTTGAAAGGTCAAGTTCGTTAACCAGCAAAATCCGCCTACTGGAAGATGGCGTTTGGGGCGAAATTCGCGCAAAAAAATCGTAACGCTTACGTTTTTGAGTTCATAAGCTTGTAAGTACTCTTTTTATAGGCTTCTTGGGCTAGGAAAACGAATGGAACCTTTTTCAAGGCGATAGCTTTAACCGTTGTCGAGAAAATTGGAAAAATAGTTTTTGAATTCCGTTTTTGGTTTGGGTACTTAGAATCACGGGATTCAGTTGAAACATTATCTGCATGTTCTAATTTCATTAAAACTAATATGTTGAAATTTTGGTTACGTTTGGAGTTAAGGAAGGGTTAGAATAAAATATTTTATTAACAGACTTAAAAAGTTTTGGTAACTTTGTATATTTTCCTTAATATCTCGAAAAAGGTTGAGAATCTTGGTAAACGAAAGAATACCATTAGAAAGCTTACTAAATGCTCTACAAAAAAGGTTCTGATAAAAGTTTTGATTAGGCGATGTCAATCGGAGAAATAAGTGCTTAAAACATTAAAGTAATTGATTTTGCTTATTCGAACTGTTCTTTTTGTCTGTTTTTATTCCTTGTATTTTTTAATTGCTTATAGTTGGATAATGTATATTACAATAAAACAGATTAGGCAAAATAAGAAAAACAATTCATTGTTAGAAATATAGCTTGCCAAGAGAAAAAGATTCGTTGACGTCTTTTGAATATTTTCAATTGCCTTTATGCTGTTGGTTTTTTTATTTTATTTTTTAATTGATTTTATCTGTAGAATTATTACTATAGTAAAAGAACACAGGAATGTGTGAAAATATTTGATATTTTCCAATTCATTGAAACGTATGAAATGAAGTATCGGTAGAAGAGGATTCTAGGGTCTTGCGGACCTGACCGCAGGTATAGCCAGAAAACCCTTTGAACAAAGGCCGAGGAAAATATTATCTGTTTCTATTCTATGCTTTTCAAATGAGAATAGGGATATGAACAGGAACCGGGGTCTCCCGTGGTCTGGATTCATAAGCGGGAGATGGTGGGTTCGATTCCCAACCTCCGGCAGGAATTTTATCATCCCACGGCTCGCTGGTGAAATTCCTCGCTACACCCTGGATGTCGGCGCTAATGACCTAGATGTATTTGTGCCGTAAAAAAAAAAAAAAAAAAAAAAAAAAAAAAAAAAAAAAAAAAAAAAAAAAAAAAAAAAAAAAAAAAAAAAAAAACGGAACCGCGCTAAGATGACGCAGTTCCTGCGAGTCGGACTTTTTTTTATTTATGAGCAGAATCCGCCCACTTGAATATTGTATTTTTTTTTTCACGCATACTGGTCCGTCCATACGGCTCTCCTGTTGCTAAATATAAGATCTAATCATGAGTTGTAAAAATGTATACATATCAAGGTCCTCTATATATATATATATATATATATATATATATATATATATATATATATATATATATATATATATGAGACTATATATATATGGTACTTATATATAGTCTCCCATTATATTTCCTTAAATTTTCTTCTTATTTGCTCCATTCATGTTACCAATATAAAATAACGCAGTTATATTCTTCCCAATACATTGCGTTCTAATATTTCTTACGTGACGCAATTAAAAAAAAACAAAAAAAAAAAAAACAAAAAAAAACTGAAAATGTGTCACTCTTGCCACTCAATGTTATTATTCCCCATTGAGATCGGAAGAGGTGACACGTGTGCCCCCTAGTGTACAAGCTCTTAAACTAGGTACATACAGTTTTGATGGTTGAAAAGGCGAGATTTACTAATGTCTTTCATAGTCATAACTGAAAAACACCGAATTTTGTATTGTGTCACTTCAGAAATACTAATGTGATATACAGGGTGTCAATTGTTTTGTTGCACGAAACTCAAGGGTTCGATTCTACGACTAATTTGCAACAAAAAATGTTCTATGACATTTTTTGTTTTCTCCGCTAGAAATCCCACTTTTTTGCCTTGGAAATACTTTTTTGTGGCTTTGACTTTTTCCCATTACAACGGCTCTAATTACAACGGCTTTAATTGCCCTAGTTATTCAACTAACATCAAATGTGAGCATACCGTTGGAATGTAGATTAAATATGCAATCTTTCTAATACAACCAAAAAGCATTAGATTAAATTCTATAGGAGCCAATTAACTTTAACACTTTCTACGTGCTTAATGAAGTGTATATGGTTCATTTGTGTCCTTATTTTATTGGCTAGGTAGAATGGCTCGAAAGGAAGATTTTTAACACACAAACACATTATATATATATATATATATATATATATATATATATATATATATAAAGTATTTGTCTGTGTGTGTTTGAGCCTTTATTTTTTGAGTAGGCGGCCGAGTAGGAATGTAAATGTGTAACTTAAATAAATATCTAAGAGTTTGGTTAAGCCGATGGATTCTATGAATTAGGCATTTCTATGCAGTAAATCGTTGGGATACCTTCGCCTTTATAGATTAGTTTTAAAAGAAGCTTCTTAAGGATTTCCAAATCCTTTCAAGGCCAATTTCTGAAATCGTCAATATATATATAAAAGATATATTTAAATATTTAGTTTTTATTTTTCCTTTTTGGTAGGTCCCCTGTTGTGAAATTCCCAGCATAAATATCATGTGTGCATTAAAAATAAAAAATGTTTATTTACGAGCAGAATCCGCCCACTAAAATAGCTTGTTTTTTTTTTTTTTTTTTTTTTTTTTTTTTTTTTTTTTTTTTTTTTTTTTTTTTTTTTTTCCTAACCCACAAGACGTTAGAAGATGATGAATATAATTGTAATAGAAAAACTAACAATGGTAGTGAACACAGCGGATTACACAAGATAGTTGAATGTACAGTACTTCAAGTGTGCTAGTTAAAAAAAAAAAAAGTGTGAGTTCTTTGTGCAGGTGTTTAGTGATTAGTACTAAACACGTGTCTACTCGCACTAAACACTAATCGCTCACAGGAACCACTAATCACTTATCACTTTCACTAGCACTAATCCTAGTGTAAATCCTGTGTAGGTCCTTTACTCACGGTCACATAATGACAAACCCTGCTGCAGGCGGAACTCAAACCCGATCTCCGGCGTGAGAATCCAAGTCGTTAGCCAAAGGCCACGATGAGATTCGCTCGTAAATGAACAAATTGCATTTTTAAAATTTTTGAAGAGGGGTCATTTTCGCTATCCTCTTGGTAGGATCCTCGAAGATTTGATTTTCTTTCCAAAAATTCATTTATGACTGCCACTTCATTAGGTACATTCCTTCGGATAAAGCTAAATAATAACGGTTTATATGATAAATAGGTTCCTCTGATCGGGCTTAACGCCGCCATCTTGGAACGATGGCCTAAATCTGATAAGGCAGAACGGAAATTGGACTGCGTAATTTTGAAAGTAAATGAGCCATGATACTAATAAGACTCCTACAATAACCAGACTACTTATCATGAAGGAGCTTTTAATCTACTTCTCAGCAAGGGCTATTGTCTTAATGAATCCCTCATTTATAACTTCGCTACGTTTATTATAGGACGACGGTTCTCGGAGAAATATCAAACTGTAACCCTTTAGAGCGAAACATTGTATTATGTACATTATAAATGGATATTAATGATTAGTAACGAAATGTAAGTTTTTCTGAGTAATAAAATAGTATTTAAGAATTTTTTTAGAATCCATTCAACTTAGCGGAGCATTGTATTAAGTTGGTGCAAAAATAATGCGGGTTTTGAATACTCATTTTGCTTAGGCAAGTGCTTGCAAAGATCAACGTATCGTCGTTACAAATGCAAAGTATCTAATATGAAAATCACAACTTTTCAGAGTGGAAAAGCATTTATTCATAACTTTTTTTTTTTACAGTCAAAAATTCGGCAGATTTGACCTTTTGATAGTGGAATACTTTCCCTTTAATAGAGTGAAGTCAGATTCAAGAATTTGCCTTACATAAGTTCAGCAGAATCTAGTAAAGATTGAAAATGAAAGATGCATTTTTTCACGTTCGATACTTTGCATTTGTATCGACGATATGATCTCAAAATATACTCGGGTCTGTATGCTCTTTATGGGGTTTTGGGGGCCGCAGATTACGGTGAGCGGGTTGGTAAACATTCATCGCATCCGCTTCAAGGTAAAATAGAGATAGTAGGAAAAATCTGAAAAATTCATGCGTATATTTTTTAGATCCCTGAGCCCGAATCCGTAGTTTGTTTGACTCACATTGCCTCCCAGAAAATGAATTATTGAATGATTATTTTAGATTTTTTCTTCGTTTTTTCTTTCTTTTCGACTTTTAAACGACCTCTAGGGAAAAACGTAAGGTCAAAAAAACTACGGATTTAGACTCTGGGACCTCAAAAACATACGCATGATTTTTTTCAGATTTTTCCTACTGTTTTTTCTCTGTTTGACCTTAAAATGACCTTGAAACTGATGTGATGAAGGTTGACCAACCCGCCCATCGTAATGAGCGACTCAAAAAACCCTATAAGGATCATACCGCTTCAAGTGTTTTTTTGTTGTTTTTTTTAGCACTTTCCTCTGAAGGAAAGTAGCTATTGAGGTTGCACTCATTACGGAATTTTTGAAAAATTTCTTCAAATCTTTATCGATCCTACCGTAGACACCGAAAATAACCCCCGTTAAAATTTATGTATATATATATATATATATATATATATATATATATGTGTGTGTGTGTGTGTGTGTGTGTGTGTGTGTGTGTGTGTGTGTGTGTGTGTTTGTTTGTTAACACGATAGCGGCCAGAGTTTTTGTTTTTTCGTCACAAAACTTGGTATATAGTGTTCAATTAGCAAACGATTGAAGGAGTTTGTAAACCACCAAAGTCGGTCCAGCGGAAGGGGGGGGGGGGTACCCCGGACCCTAAACACCATGGCGGCCACAGTTTTTGTTATATTTCAACTAAACATGGTATTCGTTGTGGTAATCTATAGAGAAAAATGGGTTGTAAAAATGAACTAAATTGGTTCATTAGGAGGGGGGGTTTACCCCTGACCCACATACCAATTCGCCACTACCAGCCGTAATTTTTGTTATATTTCGACGATACTCGGTATTGGTAGTGGTAATCTACAGAGAAAAATGGGCTGTAAAAATAAACTAAATCGGTTCATCAGGAGGGGGGGGGGGTTTACTCCAGACCCCAATTACTAATATGCTCATACCGGTCGTAATTTCTGCTATATTGTAACGAAAAGCGGTATACGTCGTGGGTAATTCATGAGAAAGAAGTGTTTTAAAAATTAACTAAATCGGTCTATCGGAAAGGGGGGGGGTTACTTTGTACTTTATTTCAATAGAATTAGCCCGCCTGACGTAGGTTCACAAAGCCGCCGCAAGGATCGCTTTCTACCACTAAGGGGACTGTATCCTGTTCCTGCGTCAGATCAAAAGACGAAAATAAGAATTCTTTTTGTATGTATTAAGTAGTTGTTCGCTATCTGGAACGAATTGTTCTTATAAATAAACCTGAATTATTTTTGCACCAGCCCAATATACGCCCATTTCATACCAAAATATTTAGTTTTGTTTAATTATTTGAAATTCACTTTCAATTTCCTTTTCCATAAAAACTGATATTTTACTAAACATATTGCTGTACATTTATTTGATTCATTTATACCACAGGTTTTCAGGAGGGGTAACAACCTTTCCCAGAACGGATGTTTTTTATTTAAAGGCCATTATATTTAAACACCAGATGTAGAAGTACATTTAAAAATATTTTAGATTTACTCCTCAATGATTTAATGAAATAATTTTAATTTAACATTGCGAACAATATTCCACCGTGAGTGTGTGTATATATATATATCTATATATATATATATATATATATATATATATATATATATATATATATGTATATATTAATTCTTCTAAATATGACCCAATATATATTTTCCACTTGTTCTTTTTTCTTTATTTGGCAGAGGGTCGATGAAGCAGAACACCATTTGTTTTTGTTCAACTATTTTATTTCATCTATTTTGCCCGAAATGTTTCGTGCCTTAATTCGCACCTCTTCAGGGGCTTTCCTTATCAGGAAGTCCTCTCGTCATGTCTACTGGCTTGAGTCAGTTTTTTTTTTCACTTAAAGATAAACATTTTTTAACTTCTTCAGGAACATGTTGATCTGACAGGTTTACAATCCAGTTACTGTTCGTTTTAATGTCCGTTAACCTTTCGTCATGAAAATATGGGTCTTTATGTTTTTTTAAAAGGCTATTTCTTTTCTTATCATAGTTTTTACTAAATTGTAAATTTATTCGTTTCTTATATAGTTTAAAGTATGTGTCAATCACTTTCCTAATTTTTGAACATTCAATTTTGGCGACGAGAGGACTTTTACATTGATCTTCTTTTTTAATAATTTTTTCTAGTAAGGCGTAATTTCTAGACATTTCCAAATCTAAAATTTTAAATTTAAAACTATTTACTACTATATATATATATATATATATATATATATATATTATTAAAATTCAAATTAAAGTAATTCTTAATTATTTTTTCTGGTTAGGGTGTGAAATTAAAAAAGGAAGTGTAATAAGTTTCTTTGTTATAGTAAGTCCTGAATTAAGTGGCCAAGAAGTTCATAGCTCTTTCCCAAGATTATTAAAAAAGTTGTCTTTTCTCTTTCTTGAGGGAAAATGAAAGAAAAAAAGAAGGAGAACTGAAAGAGTGGGAGGATTTAATTTACTCCACTTTCGAGAGTATAGGAATAATTATTTCCTTCTGGAGTAATTTACTTTTTAATTTAATTGTAAATATTCATTGTTCTTCTAAATTGGCTTGTAAGAGTTAATGATTTAGCTCTGTTGTAAGTAGTTATCAGATTGTTTCACAGGTTTCAGTTGCAGCTTCCTTCATATTAACTCTATAATTTCCCTTTTCATAGCTTTCGTGAAATTATATTTATGATTTATTCTTTACATTTAATTTACATAGTTAATTTTGCAGTTTGGTGTGGCAAAAATAAAACTCATTTTCTTATAAAAAAAAAATGTAGCTTTATTAAGATACCACACGACCGAACCCTGAATAAACTTCTCTCGTTTTAGCACTTTCCTCCGAAGGAAAGTAGCTATTGAGGTTGGACTCATGACGGAATTTATGAAAAATTTCTGCAAATCTTTATCGATCCTACGTAGTAGACACTGAAAATGACCCCCGTTAAAATTTATATATATATATATATATATATATATATATATATATATATATATATATATATATATATATATATATATATATGTGTCTGTTAACACGATAGCGGCCAGAGTTTTTGTTTTTTCGTCACGAAACTTGGTATAGCATTCAATTAGCAAACGATTGAACGAGTTCGTTAACCACCAAAGTCGGTCTACCGGAAGGGGGGGGGGGGGGTTACCCCGAACCCAAAACACTAATTTGACTATGTTAGCCGTAATATTTGTTATATTTCAACGAAACTTGGTATTCGTATTGGTGATATAGAGAGAAAAGTGAGATATAAAAATGAACTAAATCGGTTCATTAGGAGGGGGGGTTTACTCCGGACCCACAATACCAATTCGCCACTACCAGCCGTGATTTCTGGTATATTTCGACGAAAATCGGTATTCGTAGTGGTAATCTACAGGTGAATATTTGTTGTAAAAATAAACTAAATCGGTTCATTAGAAGGGGGGGTTTACTCCGGACCCAAATTCCTAATATACTCATACCGGTCGTAATTTCTGCTGTATTGTAACGAAACTCGGTATACGTCGTGGGTACCTCATGAGAAAGAAGTGTTGTAAAAATGAGCTGAATCGGTCAATCGGAAAGCGGGGGTTTAATTTGTAATATTATTTCAATAGAAAAGCCCGTCAGACGTAGGTTCACAAAGCCGCCGCAAGGAGCGCTTTCTACCACAAGAGTGACTGTATCCTGTTCCTGCGTTAGATCAGAATACGATAATATGAGGTTTTTTGTATTTATTACGTAGTGTAATAGGTACCATGTGTAAACATAACTCTGGAAGCAAATTAATAACTGAACAGTTACTCATTACAAATTTAAAAGAGAACTATTCATGTTTTTATTTTATTTATATAGGATTTTTTAAGTAAATTGTTCTGGAAAGCAGTCTACACTACCCAAATTCTGAGGAAAGTGCTTAGTTATGCAGCTCCTGCGTGACGGACTTTTATTTTTATCATCTGGTAATTTTATTTTCATATATACCAAGAAAGAGTTATGAGTAATAATTTAATTGAACTAATTAAATGCAAGAGCTCATACGCGCATCTTAACTAATCCTACGACGTAATCTTTAATGAACTTGACGCACTCAAGTAATAATAATAAGTATCTATCTAATAACGACATCTCAATGCAATTGGGTTAACGTACGAAGGTTGATTATGGACATTATTCTTTATTATACAAGCATTATATAATATATATAATAGTCACATAACACTCGCCATTTTTTGTTCTAGCTCGAGCTATTTTATTGTACGGAGAAATCTAATTTAAATACAAATAAATATAAATTATTGAAGAATTTAAACTGTTTTTCCTGCTCCAAAACTATTATTTTTCATCCATAAATATATATTATATTTGACAACTTAAATTAAACATTATTTGAAGATTTAATTAAATTATATATATACATATTTCTTTCTTTGTTTGAAATTTGTAGTTCCTTGAAAATGAATGTGTTTTTTTTAACACAATGAATAATATCAGTAATAATATATATATGTTAACAGTCATCAGGGGTTTTGGAGTCGAAATGGCTTAGAAATCGGGATTTGTATTAAGTGATAAATCGTATAACTTTTTTATAGGTGTGGTCATAATACCTTAATAAACCACATTTCTTTACAAAAATGTAGTTTTGTTGAAATACCAAGACCGAACATTTAAATCTACTTTCGCAATCCTAACCGACAACGAACTCCTTTCAATGAATTTTAAATTTTCTGAATACATTCATTTTATTGGGTGCACTCGATTTGTAAAAAATAAAAATGTTGTTTTTATGTACTGTAAGATGTATTCTTATTCATATATAATTTATAATTTTTTTTTTTTTAATGAAGCGAATAGCATGTTAAGAAAATGCTCTAACAAAAGATTAAGCTTAGTTTTATTCTATTTTTCTTATTTTCTGAGAATATAACTATATTCCTTAAGTAATCTGAATGTTGCGTCTGACACTAAATTCCTGAGAATATCTGTTGCCTAACCTAATCCTTAAATCACCCGAGGGCAATTCATGCATGAAGGAACACAGGAGTCATGCGATCTTTCTCACTTTTTGATTACTTCTGTCATTGTGGCTTATTTACGCAGAAATGAAATTTTGCTACTTGCGTGTTTATACTATTAGGTTATGCTGTAGAGTATGTTTGCTCGGTATTTTACTGAAATATTCACATACTATTGTAATCTCCATCGGGCATAGCACGTTGAATACCGCCAGGGGAAACTACCCGGTTGTATTGAAACGGTTTGTTACTCCATCGAGGCAGAATTTAATCATCTAAATGTTTGCTAATAGTAAACGTTTCGATTAAATATCTGGTTTCAGTGAAATTATAGAAAAACCGTGAAAAGTCCGAAAATGTTGAGGTCTAGTCACATTATGGCTGTAGCTCAACTCAGAAATTCGTGCAAATAATTTGCTTGGTCTATTATATTTTGGCAACAGCTTTTTTTAGTCCTAAAATATACTTTTATTTTCAAGGCATGCCGCAGTTATTTTAAATTTCGTTTAAACGAAAAAAACGTTTCGGCTATAAGCCATTTTCAATCTGTACACTTGTGCATTATCTCCTATTTATTGTATTACAATCTTCAGATCTTGTTTTTTTTTTTTTTTTACTGGACCATTTGCTTGTTTAGGTTAATGTGGTTTTAGTCTGAATAAGGAGGAAATAGAATATATAGTTAATGTCATGTCTTGAGTCTGCTACTTCTTTGGAGGACTGATATTATGTATATTATTCAATTTTAAATTTGTTCAAGGAAATTTGGATTTATAAAAGGAAGTCGCCCTCTCATTTATTATAATCCTTGAATTCAACGAAACGTCAACACTAATATATGAACCAATATTACAAAAAATATAATTTGTTTAATAAACTACATTAAAAATGGGGTTATTATGCAAAAATGATTTCAGTAATGTGTCTGGTACTTCTTTTCAAAGTGCTCGAACAAGGTCGTTAGCAGAGTTCGATGAGTGGCGAAAAACGTGTGAAATGTAATGATTGAAAGCTTCAACCAGCTAAATAATCATCACCGCTCCTTCATCACCTCATTATTCATCATGTATTTTTTTGATATATTAGTGCCCCTTCGAACCCATTAATCATTTTCTTATTATGTGTAATTTTATAATCCGGTAAGTATGGGTTGTGATTTTTCTCTTATATATCCATGTTTTTGGATTAGGGTGCCACCTGAAGAGCCCTTGGCATTTTATTATGATTTTATACAACCTTGCGGAGCTTTCAACAGCCTTTAGTTTTTGTAGATCAGCTTTCAAGGTGTGGGCGGTTTTTTGTGTTTCCGCCCTCCATATATAAATTCCCGTTCTCGTGGAAGAAAAAATATGGCCCCTCCTGTGAATATCATTGTTTCCTGCCTTCTAGGCTTTTAATATATATATATATATATATATATATATATATATATATATATATATATATATATATTTATAACAGATGTCGGCGAAATAATTGCGTGCACTGGTGCCAGCAAACAGATCTTTTGTATTGCTCTTTTATTGGACGTATTATTTATAGCATATTACATTAAACGAACGGATATAAATTATGCGTAAAATAAAGGTGAAACACAGTTTTGTTTGTTGACACATGTGCTCATATCTCTCCGCCGCCATTCGTTGGAAAGCACTTGTAGAAAATATGGGAACTGCTGACAGATAAGCCTATTTTGATCATATTGGTGTCACAAACAAAACTGTTTGAGGCGTTCTTTCGTTTGACTTTTCATTTAATGTAATAATTATTAAGAAAATGTTAAAACCCTGATTTTTTAATTGAAACACCAGGCTTATACTACTCCTGAATAGCGTTCCAGCCAAGAAGTTCATGAAGGGAAGAAGTTGTGCTTTCACGATTTCAGATAGGCCTTTCATGAAGATTAAAACAAGTAATCGACAAGCATCTCGGGCAATGAACTTCCAAAGAAAAAATACTGCAATAATAGGAAAACAATTTAAACAATTATATTTATATAACTCACTTTCCGCAGAGCGGCAGGTCGATTATAGATTTCTTTGACCAGCCTTAAAAAAATAAAAATAAATAAATAACAAAAATACAATTAGAGGATCAAAAGCATTAACATAAATGTAGATGCATGCTGCTTGTTTTAACTTTTCTACAAGAGTCGTTGGTGGAATTCATAGCGACTACCCTACACTGCGGACATACATGAGGAGATAATGATAAAAGTGATAACACGCACATAGAACAAGAGTATAGAAGCGTTAATAATGCTGGAATAGGTTCTCGACAGGGAGTATAATACCCTCTTCCGTGAGAGTATTAACCCTCGACCGTTGGCCGAATATTAATTTATGCAGGTATATGCGGCCTGGATGTGGTAGGGTAATGGCACCACATAGCTCGAGTGATGGCTCGACGTCACCATTCACCCCTGATCTAGGGCTCTATCAAAGCCACGGTCTCGCATCAACCTATACCCTGTCTCGCTCTCATTTTGCATATTTTTTCCCCCTAAAATATTTGCTTTTCTTGTTGTTTTTCTTTTAGTGTTTCCTTAATTTTTGTATACATCTTCAAATATTTATGCTAACTACCGAAAATTAACTCTGTTAGAATTTACACATGTGAGTGCTTCTGTGAACTCGATAGTGAAAAAACATTTTCTCACCAAAAACTTGCTACTTGCCATATAGTATGTTCTTAAGAAGCGGTTGGACGAATTCGTTAACCTGCAAAATCTGGGAGGTTTTACTCCAGACACAAATTATTAATATGTCTCTTATGGCCTAAATTTGTTGTTATATTGCTACAATACTCACCTTAAATCGTCTTCATCAAACCACAAATATGCAAAAATGTTGTAAAAATAAGGTACATATGTTCATCAGGAATGAGGAATTATTCCGAAACGAAATTAGTAATTTGCCGTTACCGGCCGTAGTTTTTATTTAAAGTATTGAGATAAATGTTCGATTTTCACATTCAACAACATCCAACATTCATGGTGGATCAGAAAAACTCATTAAGCAGGCCTTGCAAAAAAAACACTACCTGTTGCAAGTGGGACTCGAACCCACATCTCCCGAATGAGAATCCTTGGCGTTAGGCATTAGACCCATTTAATTGTTTTTTTTTCCAAAAATGCCACAATTTATTGTTTAAATTTATTTTTCTAAAAACATGACCTCAAAGGCACTTAATTATTCACAAATTCTGGCTCTTCGATGTTACAAAAGTTATTAAATTAAACTTTATACATTTATAATACAGAAAACGTAAGATATGTCCTATGTAATGTATTATAAAAATGCAATCAAATTAAATACGACCACTAGAAAGGACAGTTAAATATACTAGCTAAACGTTACTAGGAGAAATTTTGTATATATCGTTCATGAGTTCCATGAACCAAACTAACATGGCGCACAAATATTGTCAATAAGGCGGTATTTTTTTAGCATTAGGGATTAGGTTACTTCCTTGAAAGGATATATCTCGTGTTTCCTTATGCTTGTTATAATAAATTGATGTTCTCATGTGGTTTTGCGGGTCGCATTACAGGGATCACTTGTCAAAGATTTATATTCGTTCTTGGTAATATTTATATTATGTTAGGAAATATAGTTGTTATTGAATTACTGGAATCAAATGGAATTGTTTTTCTGAGCTTAGCGTGTCTCGTCTTTATTCTGCTGTGGTTTTATTAGTGGTGTGAGTACCACACTCATACGATTTTCCATTTCCTGTTTTTAATTATTATTATAAAATTCTAACTCTTATTATTTTATGTTATTATATTAGGGTGGGCCGAAAAAAACTCATTTTTAGCGCGGTTCCTCCCTCTCCCATAGGGAGGAACCCCGCTTATAAAGTTGATACAAAGAAACAATCCGGAAGTGCCGACTAGAAAATTTCGCGTTTCAGAACCCCTAGAGAACGAAAATAACGGTGGTTCAATTTTTTATATATATATATATATATATATATATATATATATATATATATATATATATATATTTGTCTGTTCGCTCTGTAGCTCCCAGACGAATGGTCCGATTTTGATGAAATTTGGTACAAAAATCTTTCGTCTAATTTGAAAGGTCAAGTTCGTTAACCAGCAAAATCCGCCTACTGGAAGATGGCGTTTGGAGCGAAATTCGCGCAGAAAAAATCGTAACGCTTACGTTTTTGAGTTCATAAGCTTGTAAGTACTCGTTTTATATGCCTCCTGGGCAAGGAAAACGAATGAAACCATTTTCAAAGCGATAGCTTTACCCGTTTTCGAGAAAATTGGAAAAATAGTTTTTGAATACCGTTTTTGGTTTGGGCACTTAGAATCATGGGATTCAGTTGACACATTTTCTGCATGTTCTACTTTCATCAAAACTAATATGTTGAAATTTTGGTTACGTTTGGAGTTAAGGAAGGGTTAGAATAAAATATTTTATTAACAGACATAAAAAGTTTTAGTAACTTTGTTTACTTTCCTTAATATCTCGAAAAAGGTTGAGAACCTTGGTAAACGGAAGAATACCATTAGAAAGCTTATTAAATGCTCTAAAAAAAAGGTTCTAATGAAAGTTTTGATTAGGCGATGTCAATCGGAGAAATAAGAGCTTAAAACTTTAAAGTAATTGATTTCGCTTATTCGAACTGTTCTTTTTGTCTATTTTTTATTCCTTGTTACTTTTTAATTGCTTATAGTTGGATAATGTATTTGAAAATAAAACAGGTTAAGAAAAATAAGAAACACAATTTAATGTTAGAGATATGGATTTCCAAGATATAGCTTTTCAACTTCCTAGCGTCCTTCCTAGGGAGGGTTGTTTGTCTTTGATTTTGGTACTTAGAATTATGGGATACAGTTGAAACATTTTCTGCATCTTCGAATTTCATCAACACTAATATGTTGAAATT
This sequence comes from Gonocerus acuteangulatus, assembly GCA_946811695.1. Lineage (NCBI taxonomy): Eukaryota > Metazoa > Arthropoda > Insecta > Hemiptera > Coreidae > Gonocerus > Gonocerus acuteangulatus. The sequence continues at coordinate 95,419,177 of OX328124.1, read as the reverse complement.
TTTGTTACGTTTAGAATTCCCAGGATTCCAAGACCTTGTCACTAGCGGGTCCGTTTCTAGTGTTAGCCGACCCTTCCAGGTAAGATTGTAAATCATGACCTTTCAAGACTTTACTACACACAGGAATGGCGTTAGTGACCTTAAGGGTTGACACGCCATTATAATAATTAATTTAAAAAAAAAAAGACTGGTGGAACCAAAATAATAACTGCTTCTATTTTAATCTTTCCAAATTAGACTAGGGATATGAACTGAACCGCGTTAAGATGATGCAGTTCCTGCGAGACGGACTTTTTATTTCCATGTTGTAATAGTGCGGGAAAGTTGCGAATTATATAGAGAAATAAAAGGAATCAAACATGATCAAAATCGGTTGACATACTCCGTTTGCGCATTGGCTTGGAAATTTTACAAAATATGAAAAATCTTACTTTTTGCGACTATTTTTAAATTTTTGGATTTGATGATTTCTTAATATAATAGTTTTTAACTTCTTCGAATAGAGCCTAAAAACATTGTGTATTAATTTGGTTTTGATCAGTTGATATCTTTCAGTCGTGCAAAGGGCTCAAAATTTCCCTCTAAAGGGATTTCAAGGGGTCAAATATTGAAAATCTCACATTTTTAAGAGTTATTTTATTTATCTTGAGTATACTTTTTTTTAACGTAATAGTTAAAGTGTTTCCATTTTTTAACATAAAAACATTGTATTTTATTATGTTGTGAATCAATTAACAAATTTTGGCGGCAGAATGAGGCTAATGCCTCATAATAGATAATGAAAAATCTTACTTTTTGCGACTATTTTTTTTTAAATTCTATTGTACAGATGTTAAATAAACATATTAAATAAAAAAAAAAAAAAAAAAAAAATTTTTTAAATTTGATGATTTCTAAATATAATAGTTTTTAACGTCTTCGAATAGAGCCTAAAAACATTGTGTATTAATTTGGTTTAGATCAGTTGATATCTTTCAGTCGTGCAAAGGGCTCAAAATTTGCCCAGATATTGAAAGTTTCGCATTTTTAAGAGTTATTTTTTGTATTTTTAATATACTTTTTTTTAAACGTAATAGTTACAGTGTTTCTATTTTTTTAACATAAAAACATTTTGTTTTATTATGGTGTAAATAAATTAACAAATTTTGGCCGCAAAAATGACGCCTATGCTACAGAAAAAGTGGACCTCAAAAAAGATAGTTAGGGTCATTATTTTATAATGATAGAATACTTGCTGAACTAATAGAGTAAGTAAGATATATTTAATTTTGTGCTTATGGTGTGTAGCACAAACGTACATGCACAAAAAATACTAATATTTCTAGTAATAATATAAGGAGAGCCAAATTTTTAATTTATATATTTATTTTTTATGCTCTAAGTAAAAAAAAGTTATTTATTTTTAGTTTTTCGTGGAAGAAAAATAGTTTTATCATTTTAAACAGCATGTATTTATATATATATATATATATATATATATATATATATATATATATATATATATATATATATATATATGTATATACTTATGATCATTTAGTTTTAGATGATATTTTATTTTTTCTGCTCTACCTTATTCTCTAAATTGATTACCTTCAAAGAGGTAATCAGGGTTCAATCGCCATCTGGTGAGCACATTTTTTCAAAATATAAATATTTAATCATTTGATAATATTTTTGCCTAGTTGGAATATGAATGATTCTACTATTTGTTTTTTTTTTTTTTTTTATTTCGGTGGAAAATCAATATGGTGGTCTCATCAGCCCAACAAGTTAGACTAAAAGGTCGTGAGACTAGAGAGGGCCTTTGAAGACGGAGTGGAAATGTTTCTAAAAGCAGTTCTAAAGAAACTTTTTTTTTTTTTTTTTGATCTTTTAACCAACTGCCTTCTACATTCATCTTTAAGGCAAAGCATAATATTCTTCCATTTTTTTAAAACGAAAGCAGGCTTTCACCTGTAGTCTAATCTTTAAAAAAATTCATAACTCCTTGATGCTCTTACAGAAATATGATAAGATTGGAATTTTTATAGGGTGTTGAGACTGGAAGAAGGATGCTTTATATATATGGTGGAAGCTTTCCTCTATCAATCTTTCATAAAGCAATAAACCTTATTGGCATTTTAGTTGGTTATATTGAATACTCCGGGATCTTGTCAGAAGCAGCGTTCTTGTTTCCCCACAAAGGGCCCGGGGATATTGGAGTTCTACCAATGGAGCACTCAAGCTTCAATCAATTCAATTGTAGTATTCACCATTCGGTGGATTCAGTGATATTTAAAATAAGATTGCATCGTTCTTCGTTGTGTCTTTCTCAGCAAAAGCAATTTCATGACCAAGAGCCGTTTTTTTTAGAACTGGGGAAGTAACTGAATTTTTCTTGAATATTCTTTTGTGTAGTGGTGCCGAATTGTGGTTTTTGATTTTTGTATTTTTTTCTTAAATGTCTCGAGAAATGTAGGGAAATTTTGGTAAGTGTAAGCATCTAGATGAAAACTACTAAATGTCTTACAAAAACGATTGTTATGCGTTTTTTTGATTTTTCATTCAGTTGGATTGGTGCTTAAAATTCAAAAGTGTCGATTTCATTTTACTTTGCCTCTTCTACTTTATGTTACTTTTTTTTACCTCTTCCTTGGTTTTTAATTGGTTTTTGTTTTTAAAAATGTTATGGATACGCAGTAAGATGACGCAGCTCGTACGAGTTGGACGTTTTATATGTTGTTATAAATTTCTGCTTTATTGTATAGAATAAAATGATTAAAAATATGGAATGGGAGAGAGAGAGGATAGGGAGGTGGAGAAATTTAAATGTCTGACTTATCTTGCATGCTTTAATATAATTCTAATCCCTGGCTTGATTTGGAAAGCCTAGAATATAATATATTAATATTTAATGGTGCAAAACGAATATTTCAGTAAATGCAAGCACTGTTTTTTACGAAGACGATAGTACTATCAAAATGTATGACTGATTCTTTTTTTTCAAAGAATTTATTTGGTTTTTAAATGGTCACTTTCCACTTAGTATGTTTTTTCGTCCGTTTTCGAGATATTTAACAAAATAATCCAAAAGTATTTATGTACGTTACTAAAATATTTTTTTTAATGCTTCCTTTTTTCAGAAACAACCAAAACTTTATTTCTTAGCTCGGATGAATGTTTATCATACTTTAAATTAATGTTTTTGTTAAACTGAGCCATTCCGGATTACGCCATATATGGATTTTCTTCCTACAATATAGGAATGCTTACATTATACCTATATATATATATATATATGTTTGTGTGGAACGGCTTCTTTCTCCAGCGGTGTCGCTCCTCTCTCCATCGCAATATTTCGTCGGGTTCATCTCCGACTTCTTCAGGCTGCTACGTGTCGTCCTCGGTGGTTGTCAAGGGGCATTCCCTTGACAACCACCGAGGACGACACGTAGCAGCCTGAAGAAGTCGGAGATGAACCCGACGAAATATTGCGATGGAGAGAGGAGCGACACCGCTGGAGAAAGAAGCCGTTCCACACAAACATGTGATACCCAGCGATGCAATTTAAAACAAAATATATATATATATATATATATATATATATATATATATATATATATATATATATATATACATACATACGTATTTTATTCACTATTACTACATGTAATTTTTAATTTAATTTACTAAGATTTTTCTTCTCTGTAAAATTATAATACGACATAAAGGTTTGTCTATTTCATCTTATGATTGTGTCGAACGCAATTTAGGATTCTAGCAATGTTCCTAACTTGAACATTTTTTTTTATTATTATGCAGTTGCGATCAATTTTAGTTAGAAACCCCCCGTTTTCTCTGAGCTGCCGTGTATTCTGATCTCCTAATAGTTGTTACGTTTCGGCTTTTGACCATCGATCACTCTGCGTCAATGAAGATCTTTTATCAACCTTCGATAAGAAAAAAATTATTCAAGCGTGGCCAATGTTTTGAAAGGCGCCATGATGTTTATTAATGGGACAGCTGGAAGAATTTCAATGAGGTAAATGTTAACTTCCAATATCACCTTGTGTTAGGATAATGACGGACGCTTGTTGAAGCCAAAGCAGCATTTGAACGTTGGACGACTGCCAAATGATGTAGATGGTTTGGAATTATCTCTTTAAGTATTCCACTCAACTTCCCGTCGACTATTCTGGGTCGTAAACTGACGTCGTTTTTTTTATTATTAGTAATTTAAATTGGACGATTGCACAAAGTTGTTTCGGCCGGTTTTTTACATCGATGTACTTTTAGCGTAGCTGGAAAGTTTACTCGGCATCTCACTAAACCAGAATAAAAAACTACATATTCTGGCAGAAAATAAATGAACATATATCCCAACTAAGATACTAACATACTGAATTAACTGGATTGTTAATTCACACATTGTCCTACTCGCAGGAGCTGCGTCATCTCATCGCTGTTTCCACTTAAAGGCTTTATCGGTTAGTACTTATAAGCGTGTTTTCCTACTTAATGGATGAGAGGAAACACTTAAAGAAAAACATACAGCTTGTTTTTTTTCTTTTTAGTCTATATATAGTGAGGGCGATAATAGATCTGATTAACAGTCATTCCGATTTAATAGTGCTATTTATTTCACGGTTCAAGTTGAAGCTTTCGTTCACTCAACCAGGTAGTTGTTATGTTAAGTCCCTCTTTGGCGTCCAAAGGAATTTTCTACTTGTTGTTTGATCAGGACTGCCCTGTAGTGTACAAAGGAAACAGAAGTGAAACCTAATGCGGTTTCTTCATTTCAAAGTGAGTAACAAACAAGCCTCCAATATGGAAGGACCCAGTACCGAAACCTGGGGTATCCAGTTTTCATTCTATGCCAGACTTTCTATTTAGGAGTGCTTGGGGAGATTAACAGGGTAATTAAATGATCTACAAATATTTTAGTTTAAATGCCTAACAAAAGTTCTTGAACGCACTACTTAGCGTCAGAAAATAAATCAATGACGTTTTTCGCTTTGTAAAATTTCTATAAAATATTGCACTTTTGCAAAAATAACCTTGAAATTATATTTGCCAAAAACTCTCCTGGAAAAAGAATATTTCCAAAATTACTTGACGATTTTTATGCCTCCTCAGACCGATGAACTTCCTCTACCATCTCGGATCAACAGGCGCTTTGGGCCCTTGTAAACTTACTCTTATTCCCCAGTTAGACGATGGTTGTTTGATTCACCGAGGACTCTCCACCATAAAATCGTGTCCCATTAGTACAGTGTGGAGAAATTGGCGCAGACCTATACTGCTAGGATGTTTTCATTTAACTGATACCAAAAGGTCGAACTTTTCCTATAGAGTGCGAACAGGCAAATGTATACCTATATATTTGTGTGTTCTCTCTAAGGCAAATATATTCCTATATATTTGTGTGTTCTCTCTAAGACAAATATATAAGCAGTATAGGTTTGTGCAAATTTCATCACACTGTCCTAAAGTGACCCATTTTTACGGTACCACTTCTACTGTTTGTTAAATTGATTCTTCCCTATTTATCGTCACCAGTACTCCATTGGCTCATTCGCCTGTCTCTTAATAAGTCATCCAATCCTAAAGACCTTCAACTACATAAATTCAAAATCTCCGTTCACACCCTTAATAAACCCGTATTTCCGACATTTATATTGGGGCCCACCGTACATTTGTATTCGAAAAATCCTTTGTAACCTATGCCACCTGTTTCTGGAATTTATTTACCCTTGTCTATCCATCCAGAAAAAATCTGGATACCTTAAGGTCCCACCCTACGCCTAAAAATACCTGTGATATTTTAATCTAAACTACTTTATACTAATTGATTGGTGTATATAAATTTTCTTGAGTGTATAATTATTTAGTGACACAGGTGTGTTCAGAATTAAGAATAAACAATTTTTCATTTCATCTCATTGCCATTTAAGAAGAGGTGTCTGCTGGGTGTATACCGATGGTGATGCAGCTATTAGAGTATATCGAAGGTGAGAGCGAGGTGCTAACGGCCTCGAAAGAGTAAAATAAAAAGAATCACCCCCCTGGGCCGAGTGGAGGGGTGCCCATGAAAAAACCTGGTGCCGGGACATGTCTACACGAGCGCCTCTAGCGTGGGAACTGCCAACTACCGACCCATCCTCTCCTTCTCAAGTACCGACACTCCCACACGCTACCTTATTAGTTATATCTTATAGTTATTGATTGATTAGCTCTTACAATAAACACTCGGAGATTTTAAAATAAGGCCTGATTGGTTCTGGGCAATTTTGAAAAAAGAAAAACAATTTGACATTTTTTTAACTTAAACAGTTTTTTTTTTTTTTGGTTTCTCAAAACCTTGAAAAATTAGAGTTGCCTTATTTTTCGGGAAAACCCTTAAATCTCTATTTGTAATTGTTTTATGAACTATACAGTTATTTCCTTTTTCTTTTTAAATTCTAAGCACATTTAACAAAATATCTGTTTTGCAACGCGTCAACGATATCTGTTTTATTTACCTTGTCTATTCGTGAAATTATTGGGTTCAGTTTTAGTTCTTCAATAAAAAATACAAAATGACAGGTTTTCGTAATTGTATCAATTACGAAAACCCATCTTCTCGTTATCGTACACATATTTTTGTTGTATGTGATTTTTGCAAAGGTTTTGGATCTTAAAGTGGGTGATGCTTTTTTTAATATATGTATAATCCTGTCTTTGGATAGATTTAATCTTTCTCGTTCTTTGCAATCACTAACTGTGTGTTTATTTGTAAGTGTCTTGTGTTGCACATAGTGGCAACATATGTAGCACATTGGTCAGTGTAGTATCGTCATTGAATAACTGTTTGTCAGCCACCAGTGACCTACAGTCCTAGTGCCCAGTCGGGCGGTTCTTTCAATGTTTTACTTATTTGCATAAGTTTTTTTTTTCTTTTTCGGGGCACCTTTATGTAGGTCATTAGCGCCGGGCTATCTACAGGTTGCCACCTAAACATCCAGGCGGGACTCGAGCCCGTATCTCCCGCTTTAGAGTACTTGGCGTTAGCCAGTATACCACGGGAAGACCCGACTTAATTGAGATAGCTACAACCAATCAAGAGCTGAGATACTAAACACCTTACTCTTCTCTTTAACACTTTTATATTGCCCGACAAAATTTTGGGGTTGAACACATTTTTTTTTCTTTCCATTTATTTAAGAACGCAGTCTCATGGAACAGTCACGTCACTATATCTACTATAGATTTTTCAAATGCCACTCACTGACCTATCATCGCCCAGCCCAAACCACTCGACAGAAAAATTTGAAATTTTGCATAAACACTCCCTATAGAACGTAGACACGCTAAGAAAGGATTTTTTGATATTCGAATTTTTAAATATTTTAAGGGGGGTTTAAAGTTTTAGTTGGTTAGAGCTGGCACGCCTAGGCAGCATGCTAGGATGATAACAGAATTTCAAGTTGAAATTTTCAACTATGATGGCTGTCCTTGAATTACTAAAAATAAACTGTGATTTTGTCCGTCATAGAGGTAACGCTATACTAGGTGATGGTCCATCCGAGGTAATAATATCCCGAAACCTTGCACAGCCTCCTCACACATCAGCATCCCCAGTCAGAACACGCTTGGTATGGTTCGCAAATATAATGGGTGTTTCAAAATGACATCTGAGAAACAAAAATTTTTAAATTTAACGTACATTTATTTTTTACAACGAAATTTAGCATGTATTGCTTACACTGCTGTTACTGGTAACCTATACATAGATAATGGGTTATCTCTAGGTAATCTGTTTCTTGACACTGGTCTGGAGCGCCCCAGTGTCAAGAAACATTATACTTTGATTACTTATCAATTGATGTATAACATATAGTATGAGGACCATGCTATAATAAACTGTAAAAAATTATATAGTAGCGTTAATTTTGATGATACAATATTTTACGCAATAAAATAACTACTTATCTGCCGTGACGAAGCACGGGTATTCAGCTAGTTATATTATACTCATGTCCTCATTAAATATTTAGATTTAGAAAATTGACATGAATTTAAAAGAAAAAAATATGACTTAGCTACGAAGTTCATTTAATGAAAACCGCATAATGGTTTTTGATTAAAATTGAAAGTATTTTAGTTGGCTTTCATGGAGAATAAAAGCTGAAGGGTTTTAGGGTCGGACATTTCAAAGGAGCTATAGATTAGTACGTTATGAAAGATTCCTTTGCCTTTTGAAGTGTATTTTGACACCATTCTATTTTAATATAAACCAAGCCTCAGCCGGCGTGTCTATTTTTAATTAACGTTCTACCTCTTCTCGCTGGCCATCTTCGAAACATTATAACGTGGACGGTTACCTGTCATCGTGTATGAGAAAACGTACAAAGCGGTTTATTAACTAGTTCAGTTCTTGAATTACTTAATCTAATATGTATTTTGACATTATTCTTTGTTCCTCGGTCCTTTTCTTGTGTCTTTCTAGTAATGAATCACATTGTTTCAATGCTCTATTGAAACAGACTTTTAAATCTGTCAAAAAATGTATGTGAGTAAGAGAGTGAGACGAGGAGAAGACTTATTGTGTTTTATTTTTTTTTCCGGAGCCCCGACATCTGGGCCATTAGCGCCAGAGAAGACTTATTAAAGAAGAAACTGCGCCATCAGCAACCATAATTTTTTTAACGGGTGCGATTTTGAAACTTTTGAATATAATAATTTAATATTTCGCCTTTGTCAAAACTTAACGCATCCGAAAGTTTAGGAACTGTTCCTTCAGAATGAGGTGTACTATTGAACAACGCCTAGACGACATAACTTGGGCATGCCGTTCCGTTGGTCACATTTTACTTACCATGATTTCTCGATCATTTTTAAAATATTTAAAATATCTGCTTGTCTGTTAATATAATTTTATTTATTCCTTTCTTTTTCCTAAACAACAATCAAAATTTGCATAAATGAGGAACTTGGGGAATGCACATCCTACTAGATATAAGATATGGAAAGACCAATACCATATTTGGGCTTAGGTTCGCACACTATAAATTCGTATGTGTATTTGCGCGAGAGAGTGAGAGACATTTGTCTAATTCCATACGTGAATACTAATCGCTATAGATTTTCAGGGGAAGAAAGTTTTTGGATATATTGAATAGCATCAACAATTGTGTTGAATGGATGTCCGTAGAGAAAGAGAGGAGGCTTTTTGGTTGGAGTATATTCCTAGAAATTCTATTAGACCAGGGTGTTAAGATGGAAGCTAGTCATGGAGTAAATCCTTGGTCAAGGTCAGTCCAACAAGCTACATTCCTTTTCCTCTTATCACTTTTTCACCCTCCTACACCTGTCCTTTCTCACTCCTCAACTTTCCTCCGCTTTATCACAGTGTATTCCTCTCACGCCAGTCCTCCCATAATCCGCAACTTTCCTCCGCCTTATCACAGTGTATTCCTCTCACGCCAGTCCTCCCATAATCCGCAACTTTCCTCCGCCTTATCACAGTGTATTCCTCCCACGCCAGTCCTCCCATAATCCTTAACTTTCCTCCGCCTTATCACAGTGTATTCCTCTCACGCCAGTCCACCCATAATCCGCAACTTTCCTCCGCCTTATCACAGTGTATTCCTCCCACGCCAGTCCTCCCATAATCCTTAACTTTCCTCCACCTTATCACAGTGTATTCCACCCACGCCAATCGTCCCATAATCCTTAACTTTCCTCCGCCTTATCATAGTGTATTCCTCTCACGCCAGTCCTCCCATAATCCTCAACTTTCCCCCACCTTATCACTGTGTATTCCTCTCACGCCAGTCCTCCCATTATCCTTAACTTTCCTCCGCCTTATCACAGTTTATTCCTCCCACGCCACCACTCCCGTAATCCTCAACTTTCCTCCGCCTTATGACACTGTATCGCTATCAAAACGCTCCTCTCTCAATCCTCAATTTTCCTCCACCTTATCACACTGTATCCCTCCCGAGCCAGCCCTCCTATAATCCTCAACACTCCCCCACTTCATCAAACTTTATCCCTCCTACGCCACTCTTCCTCACTTTTTCCAATCTCAACTGCTGTTAATTTTTTACTCCTTGCCATCCGTTTCCTTTCGTTTTTATTTTATATTTTTCTTCAACTTCTCTTTACTCTGTCTTTCCTTCTTCTTCCATGTACCATTTCTTTCATCTCCAATCCTTATTCCGAATAATTAATACCTACCCACTATTTTTAAAACGCCTTCACTCTTGCCGCATTTTCTCGTCGTCCTTCTCTACACATTTTGTCTATGTCTATTTTTTCATCATTTTGTCTATGTTTGTATCATCCTTGTAAACTCAAGATCCTCCTATCTCAAGATTACCCTAGACAGCAGCCTTGGCTCATCACCAGTGGGGTTATTCTTATTTTCTGCTAACGTAAGTGGCTCGCTGACACAATATATTTGTCCTTCCCCTATTTTTTTAGTTTTTGAATCTTAATTATTAATTAATTAATCTTTGATGTGATATCTTTTTTTAGCCGATATTTTTTTTAATCCGTTCTCTCGTCTTGTGTGTCACTTCACTTTAAGGCTCAGGAAGAAACATTATTTAATTTTATGTAATAAGTAAGCAAACGGTTTTATTTTAATGTAAAAGAAAAAGCATTTATATGTTGGCTGATATGAGGTAAAACCATTCAAAGGAAGACCAAATGTAAAATTCTCCCTTGCATAACCATTTTTTTCATTTATTTTTTGGGGACTATATCGGCAACAGCGCGAGAATATTTTATTGACTCTTCGATATTTTTCTACGATTCCTGAAACGATTTCCACTCTCAAGAAACACTAACCGACTTACGGTAATTATTAAAATTGAATTGGAAATAAAACAATAATTTCATTTATTAATTCGCATAAATTGGATTTATTTTTTATTTACACTTTTCCTGTCATGTCAGAGTTTGTTGATGATATTTGATTTGAAGTTATTTCTTTATTCTTAACCTGGTTGTTATTTTTTTGAAGTCGTGCTGTAAAACCTGTCAAATGTACATCGCGTATACTTTGCTAATACGCCATTAATTGGTGAACGTGAAGGAATGTCGACAAACTAAAGGGAAATATCAGTCTTTCTTGCTTGCATTCTAAGACCAAGAATTATTTAAAGGTTGCGCAACTAAGTTACGCAAAAAGCAACAGGAAAGGTTCTTATAAGTTTTGCAACATGTTGGGCGTGTGCAAAGCTCTACCACGTTTCGTGACTGGATAACTTGTCCCCTGCATCAGTGCACGGTTTTCGCTAACAGGAGCAATTAAACAATTGAAAAACTCTCTCTTATTTGTGTTGGTAGAAAGTGAATATTACTCGTTTATTTTATTCTAGGAATGGGGTCTCTCAGATTACTGGAGAATATTTTTACTGGGGGATAGTTCCAACCAGTTTTTATTTATAGAAATATTTTTTTATTTATTAATCATGGGCATTTTCTTAATATTCTAGCTGTGTCAAGAAGAACTGCCTACTGGAATATAATGTTAAGTGTCCATCAGAAAATTTCAGATATTTGGTGGCACTGACTGTAGTATTCGGTATCAAACCATTGGTCGAAATGATAACTGATGTAACTCTAGCGGATCTAATTTATAGAGATATTTTAACTCAATGGCCAAGTCTTGATATTATCGCAGCTTTTCGGCATATTTTATTATTATTATCTTTTTAAATATTGAATTAGCTTTTTAAACAAATATAAAAGAGTAAAAATATTTGGGATTGTTGTTAATGCTGTCCTGCGGGACAGATTTTTTTTCTTTCTTGCTGTTTAAACTGATTATACAAATACAAATAAAATAAAGTATAGGTAAATTTTGTTTATTCGGCCTATCAACTTATGAGCTCTTTAGGGTCGGACTATCTATATGTTGCCATCTATTAATACGGCCATAGGCAAGTGGTATTTCCAGGCGGTCCCCCATCCAAGTAATGGCCTCGACGTTGCTTTACTTCGGCGATATACGTGAACCGATGGATTCACACCTGGACTTTTGCTGTCAAATATAATTCACCAAAAAAATAACATTTCATATTTGTTATAACTTTCACCTGGAGGAATTTTACCTGCCGTGAAATTTCTTTAGTTAATAGCACTCAGTCTGGGTGGAATCGTATTCTATAAATATGATGTTGATCAAACTAAAAGCCTTTCCAGCATCTCAAAATATTGATAGATTTATTATTTGAAGAGTAATTGGAATATTTGTGGTTTATTTTTGCCACATTATTATAAACTCGAGCGTAAAAAGCAGTGTTGGGCAAAAATCATTCAGAATAATTAATAGTGAATAATAAATAAATTTAATATTTCATTCTGAATAATTTTTCATTCATTATTCATCCATTCAATGAAAAAAGTAACTTTTTATTTTTATTCATTATTGAATTATTTATTCAAATGAAAATTTTTATTGAATAAAATTGATTTAAAGTTTTCGTTAAATATAAGTGATTTATTCTAAGAATCATTTCTAATAAAATGACTACGTTCATTAAATTTTCTTCTGTTCTTACTTTTAATGAAAATTATTTATTTGAGTGATACTGTTTACTGGATATTACTGATATATTTAAAAATAAATAACTACTTTATTTTGAAAATAAAAGGTGCCATATAATGATAATAATTTTTAAATAATGACGGAAATTCTTAATGGATAATAATGAATTCATTTCTGGAGGTAGGAGTTTATATTGAATTATGCCATCCTTAATTTTTCTCACACGAACATTCAGATTTATTATTTCTCTTATATAAAGGAAATCTTTACAAAACATGTTTAGAGTACAATGTAATTAGTACATAAATACTAGACAAAAAAGAAAAATTTACCAACTTTTTTTCCATGTACCACATTATTTTAATTGTATAGAAATAATGAATGAAGGCAAATTTGTATGAATTAGTATGTTATGCAGTGATGTAGTAGTAACTGTCAAAAAGTTCGTGCGCATTTTAATCGATGATATATTGTTCTTCATAATCATCATAATCATTTTCGCCATCTTATGGTAGCTTTGAATTTGTATTGCTGTAGAAAGAATCCGATTTTAATGCAAACGAATTTGTTTCAACGTTCATTTAGTACATACTTTTTAGAATTTAACTCTACCACTGGTAAAATATTTTGTAAGGGACCAAATTATTGAAAATCTCTTAGGGCATGTCCGGTGGGCAAAAGCTCTCAAATAAATTCAATAATGTTTCGTAGCGTTGTTCGTGCCGTAAGTGGGCTCCCACCATTATTATGGTAAAACTACACTTTGTTGCCATTCTCAATTTGTGAGCGGTTTTTAATCGTTGAGATGAATCCAGCCTTTCTACGTTCTGATCATGGGTTATTTGTGGCTCTGACTTCACACATTTTATAGAACGTCGATACTAAAATTAACTGGTCGTCCTGAACGGGTTTCGTCATAAATGATTCTTTCTGCTATTTTAAATTTTTAACCCATTTCTAGGCAGTTCTCACACTCGCTGCAGAACTGCCAGATTAGCCCAAGGATATTAATATAACACAGCAGGTTCGTATTGATATTGGTTAGTCATTTTCTATGGGTACTAAAATGCGCTTGATGTTTGCGCATGATGGTGACAGACTGGCTAGTGCAGGAATTCCTAACCAGGGGGGCGCAGAGAAATATCAGAGGGGAATTTGGAAAATTTTGGAAAAATAAAGTATCTGTTGATAATGCATTTTCTTTTTTGCGGCTATCCGAAGCAACTAATAATAAAAAAAGTCCGACTCGCAGGAACTGCATCATCTTAGCGCGGTTCCGTGCATCTCGATGAAATGGAATAGATTAGGCATCACAAATAACAGGAAACTGACAGTAGCCAACTTACACTGAAGCGGATAATTCTTATCCTCATTCTTGAGGAAGGCTGAATAAGCCAATACAATGTACTGAAAACATACTCACTCGACGACTACTGCTTAGAAGGCTCTATTCCAAACAACCGAAAGTTCGTTGTCATTTTAAGCTTCTTGTTTTACTAGCAAATTTGTTTTACTGTTATAATCAACTGTAAATATGTGCTTCGTGGCAAATAAAAGTCCATTCTCTCGTGGGTTAAATCTTTCTATAAACTAAGAAATAACGATAACTTCAGTTGTAGGCTATCAGGAAGGTTATATAGATAGGAGAATTCAAAACAAACCTATGTGTACGTCATCATGATTAGCCACCACCATCTTGATTACAACAGCCACTCCAAACTTATTACCAATACCTTTTATAGTTTCTTGGCTTATTTGACTAAAATATTAATTTTACTGACAAATGCAATTTAAAACAAAAACAACCAATTAAAAAGTGAGTTAAACAAAGACAAAAACAGGTTCAAAAGAACAAAACAATAAATTTTTAAGTTTTAAGCGTTTATATCTCTGATTTAAATTGCCCCATCGAATATTGCTTCAGAACTTTTTTTGTAGTTTTTGTAGAGCGTTTTTGAGATATTTTCGAAGAATGTACGAAGATCCGAAAACTTTTTAACCAAAAGTTAAACATCTTAGTTGAGATGAATTTCCAAGATGTAGAAAATATTGAATCCCGCGATTCTAAGTACCCACAAAAAAATAATGACTTACAAAAACATTTGTTCCACTTTTCTCAAAAACGTTTACAGATATCGCCTTAAATATGGTTTCATTCGTCTTCTTATGTTAAGAAACCTCTAAAACAAGTACCTGCAAGCATATGAACTAAAAAACGTAAGCGTTACGATTTTTTTTTTCACGAATTTCGCCCCAAACGCATCTTCCAGTAGGTGGATTCTGCTGATTAACGAACTTGACCTGTCAAATTAGACGACAGATTTTTGTACCAAATTTCATCAAAATCGCTCCATTTTTGAATTACCCGAAGAAGTTCAAGAAGAATTTCTAGGAATGAAGGCTAAGTAGACCATGAAAGATTACTTTCAACTCTTGACATTAGAGAAGTTTTGGATCAAAGGATTCCTTCTCTAGCTTTAAAAATACTTATTTCATTTTCAGCCACTTATTTATGCGAGACTGGTTTTTCAGCTCAAGTTTTAATAAAAAACTAAAAACTGCAATCGTCTTGTCGTCGATAGCGATTTAATCATTGCTCTAGCAAAGACTGAACCCAGAATCGACAAACTGGTACAGAATAGGCAAGCTCAAGTATCTCATTAGTACTTTATTAGTCAAGATACGAAGACAAGGTATAGTTGGGTTTCGGCTAGGAGAAAAAAACGTCAGACTTTCAGGAAGAACGTCCAAATACAGATCTTCTTCCTGAAAGTCTGACGTTTTTTTCTCCTAGCCGAAACCCAACTATACCTTGTCTTCGAATCTTTGCAACGGCTAACTATCTCCATCTTCACTTTATTAGTCAAGTGTATTTTTCTGTTAATGAATTTTTTTTTTTTACAACTAGCGCCGGGCTATCTACAGGTTACCACCCTTTACTAATGCCAACATGACAGACATAGGTTTTTTTTTGTTTTCTTGTTTAACGGCGTACCAACTGTTAAGCTATTAACGCCGGGCTATCTACAGGTTGCCACCCTTTTATAATAACAAACAGCACGTGGTCGGTCACCCATTCAGGTACTGACCACGCCCGACGTTGCTTAACTTCGGTGATCTACGGGAACCGGTGCACTCAACGTGGCTATGGCCGTTGCCAACATGCGTGTTGCTTAATTTTTTTTAAAAATTTAAAAACAAAAAAAAAATATTTTCATGCTCCCCTTAAGTTTCACAACAAAAAAATAAGTGCGTTGCTTATTTTTTTGTTGTGAAACTTAAGGGGAGCATGAAAATATTTTTTTTTTTGGTTTGGGGAGGCTCGGCGAATGAAAGGTTGGGAAACCTTGGTCTAGTGAGTGAATCCAAAGAATCCTATTAATGCGCGTGAACTTATTGACTGACGGAATTTCTTGGTGAAAATCCCAGCCTAGGGAGTTAATGTTTTTAAAAAAGAATGATTTGAATGTAGTCACTGGTGGGTGGCGTTCAGTGGTTTAATAAATAGATGTTATTACTTTTTGAATTTCACTGCATTTTTTTTATTGATTGACATTGAGCGAAGAACTCTGTTCGTTGTAATAAATAAAGAAAAAAAGTAGCTTCCTCGGAGTTAGCCCATTAACTGAGAGAATTCCTCGGCTGGAGGAAACGGGCTATGAGCAGAGCTGAATGTAGGGGCGGCAGAAATTCTCCAGGAATTCCAGAAGGGGGCTGTCGGCCCCCCCTTTAGTACGATTCCATTTAATTATTGGAGGCGATAAAAATACCACGGCTTTAATGGCGTTTATATTAGCAGCCGCTTACCTCCTCTCTCTCCAGTCTGCCCTCACTCATTCCAACACCTTTTCATTCCTTGTCTCAAAGCATGTAGCTCGTTCCGCCATCTTAATTATAAAAATGTTAAAAGTATGTTACCATGTAGGAAATTATTACTGTTTAATTATTGTCGTTAAGGCTAAATTTTATTAAATTCAACATCATAATCTTAAATTAAGATAGGATTTTTATGCCATAATAACCTTATTTTTATAGGTTGTTGGTTTATTAAAACCGTCACCCTTCTTCTTAGTAATTATTTTATACATTTATTTACTTTAGGGTTTTCGCGATTTACTCAAGTCAGTTTTAAGTGTTACTGTTTAAGATATAAGTGCACAACTCCCAGTAGAGCTGTGCAAGGTTATATTTTTATTAAGCAGGCCATTCACATTTCCATTAGTAGTCCGACTTAGTAGGACTACTTGTTGGATTGTTGACTCTACTCACGCTCCGACTTGCTATCGAAGTTCTATTCTGTTTTCACGACAGTGGACGTCGCTCGCGAGCCGAAAAATGTGATGGAGTTAAGTTGGACGACTTTGATTAGACTCCCCACTCACGCTCCAACTCGGCCAGTCGGATGTCAGACCTTCGAGTCGACCCGCTAAATGTTCTGAGTCGTCCAACTAGACCTTCAACTAGGCAATCCAATAAAGCCATTACGATCCGAAATCGGATCCAACTTCGAAAGTTGGACCACATATCGGTCTGCAAATCGGAAGGTGAATGGCCTGCTTTACACTGTTAAAGCTTGTGTACAAAGAGAGTAGCGTTGCGGTGTCGCGGTGTTTCTGAGCTAAATTGGTGCCGATTCCGCTGTATGGGTGAAGGCTCGTCAGTTCGGTGTAATGATACCAGGGACATGTATTTGAGTCCGTCAGTACGAATCTGTAATTATTAATTAGTGTTTTCGTCGCCGAGCAGAAGATGCTTTAGTGTAAATGGTTAATCTGCAGTTTTGTTGTCATTTTTGATTTTTGGAATGAATAGTTTTAGGCGTGAACCTTTATCTGTTTGATTCCACATGTGCTGCCGTTATTTGATGTTTGTTTCCCTCAACAAATGGAACAAATTTCGGCATTTGTTTATAGAACGGCTCAATTTTGTGATTTTTAAAAGTGTTTCTAGCCTACAAATCAGCTATTCCATTGCCTTTCGACTGTTAAGGGCATATTATTAACTCATGCTCCATTACAGTTTTGTTTTAGAAGTTGAAAAGTGCTTCCCGAATAACATATGTATGTTCTGCACTGAACAGGCAGACGATTTTTAAAAATAAAGATAAAACCTATTTGACTAAATCCCCACCCTAGAGCATAGCTGCTCCTTCTGGTGAAAGACTTGAAGTACTTTGAGAGGAGACTATGGGCTATTGCACTTAACCCTTTGGCTCCGATTCCGTGAGAGTTTGAGAAAGAATGGGCTCTCCAGTCCCTGCAGCCGCTTATCCCTTAGGGAGCTTGGGAAGAAATAGTAGGAATCAGTTGGAGTGAAACTTTTATAAGCGGATATTGGGAAGTTGCCTTTAACAAACTGTCCGAGAGAGAGAGAGAGTGAGAGAAGAGGCAATAAAGGGCAGGCGCTATCCCCACCATGGTGGGGTCAGTCCCCCCACCAGAACCTGAATGAGCTGGACGGTCTAAAAACAGCTGGGCGGCCTCGTCCTCCTCTCCCACTCCTATCCCCGACAAGGGTCATATTCGCTAATGCAGTTCCTCTTATTATTAGGTGTTCGCAGGAATTTTTATTATTGTTTCACTTTAAAAAGTAATTTCTTGAGAATTATTGGTAGTTACAATATGTATAAATTAAAATATTCCCCATAATTTTCTTGCAATTGATTCTCTTCATAAGTTTCGGGCCCTTCAGGCCGTTTTAAGCACTCTCCGAAGGAATGTAGCTCTCCGAAGGAGGTCGCACTCATGAGAGACTTTTTGAACCATTTCTTCAATTCTTCATCCACCTACCTATATGGTGAAAATTACTCCCACTAAAATTTATGTATATATCAACACATATGTGTCTGTGACTGTTGACACAATACTTGCCAGAGTTTTTGTGTTTTTTGCTACGAAACTTGGTATAAAGCATCACCCTTGCAAAAGATTAAACGTGTTCGTTAACCAGAAAAATCTGTCCATCTGGGGGTTTACTCCCACTACTACTATTACTAAGTTGCCTACAACTTCCGTAATTTTTGTTACTCTGCAATGAAACTCTGTAAACGTCGTGTCCATCTGAAAGAACGAGAAGGCTTACTCTGAACCCAAATTCTAAATTTGCTCATACCGGCCGTAATTTTTGTTGTATAGTAATAAACCTCGGTATACGTCTTGGGTATGTAATGAGGAAGATGCGTTTTAAAAATAAATTAAATCGGTTCATTATAAGTTTGAGATTACTCATAATATATTATAATCGAATTAAGCCACCAAACGGGCTCGGGAATTGGTTGTTACTTCTACCACTAGGAGTGCAAATCTCGAGCGCTATATCCGGTTGTTCATTGAGTCTGCTGTGCATTAAAGATATAAACGAGCAACTATATATATATATTTTTTTGTTATTTTTTATTTATGTACGTTATTTTAAGCAAAGTTTTCAGGTTTGGAGTGTGTACTACCCACCTTGATAGGAATGTGCTTAGTAATGCAGCTGCTGTGTGATGTACTTTTTATGATTTAACTAATGGCATAACGTTGCTGTTTGCGCTTGTATTTCCTTATCTGTTAGAGCTTGTATTGAACGTCAGAGAGTTTGAGGGGATGGAAGATAAGTGGAATCGATGTCGGTATTTCTGCTAGTCGGAACATCAACGGACATGTGCATTGTTAGGAGATAGTAAAGGGCTTTAAAGAAAGAGGGGACGATAAAGCTTGGAGGGAGGAGGATAAAAAAGGAACCGCAATTTGGCTAATAGCACGGACGAAGGAAGGTCTGTATTCTAGAAGCAAGTACTCCCAGGGCTTTGGTTTGGTAGGTTTTTGCTCAGGGAGGGGTTAAACTGCCTACTGAAGGAGTTCCATTTCATTTCGGGCTCTTAATAGAATTACTGCAAGATAATGCAGTCCGGACGGGGCGTTTAGTCCTGATCGTTTCGCTTCTTATGGATATTTACAGTTACAAAAAGGTACTTTGACGACAAAATGTCTATGGATAGGGTATTCCAGAACTTGCACCACGGGTACGCAAATGTCTAGGAAGTCACTTCATCTTTCACGTGACCAGGAATTTTTGTTTGCATCAAATTATGTTTGACGACGGGAAATTAAATTCGTAATTTTGCGGGAAGTAATTTTTAATCTTCCGAATATTACTGATATCAACGATTGGGATATTGACGCCGGGTTATCTACAGATTGCCAGCCTTTTATTATACCAAAAGCACTTAGACGTTGTTTATCTCCGGTGATCTATGGGAACCGGTGTATTCAACATACTCCTCTTTGGCGAATTGCATTTTTTTCGTTACTTCTCAAGAAAGTGCAATGTAAATCTGGTGTAGTCTTTTATTTATTTTTTTTAAATAATGGATGACGTGACATGAGAATTTTACCCAGACATTTTGGCTTGATATTTACCTAAATATTTTTGTTTTTTTTACGCTATTGTAAATTTAATGTTTTAAGGTCTTCTGGATGTGATCATTTAATAATAATAATAATAAACGTTTCGCCAGAGATTCTATTGGCTTCCTCAGGGTTCCTTCTGTTAAACACTGAAGAAGCCGGCAGAACATGGGCGTATATAAGGGGGGAGGCTGAGGGGGCTGCAGCCCCCCCCCTAAATTTTTGGTTGATCGGTAAAAATGTTTCATAAACCCTTAAAAATAAGTTAAATAAGATCACTTAATTCATTAAAATATTTTATTTTGGGTGTAATAGCGTTTTAAGTTGGTTAAAACTATTCCAAGTTCTAAATTATTAGTTTTCCATAACTCGGAAATGGTCTCAGCCCCCCCCCCGAAATTATTTTCTACGCCCATGCGGCAGAAAGTCAGGACCGTGGAAGAACAAGAGAATTGCTGCTTTAAATGTATGTGTTTTTTAAATGAATATTTTGTAAATGAGAATTATGTCATCTCCAAGGAGTTCTATCAAGTCAAAGTGTGAATCAAGCTTATAAGAGTCAGTGCTTGGTTGTGAGTTCTGAGTTTCATGTCTGGCACGTAGGTTTGTCCTTGTTGGTCATCAGATAGTCTTGAGTCCCACGACTGTTGATGCTGCTTTGTACGGATACTTAGGTTGTCTGGTTAATATGACTACTTCACGTAGTAACCTTCTGTAAGCCAAAGGCCGGTATTTAACAAATGTAAAGGAGTAATGTAAATAAATGGGTATAAGAAAAAATTAATAACTATTTTGTGTTTATTTTCCAAATGACATCTTCGTGACCTTTACAAGAAAATCATTATATCAGCTTATCAAATAGTGAGTGATCTTTTAGGGTGGGTTTACACTTGCTAGATATTGCAGGATATTTATATCAGAGAGAAATTGCGACTATTGAAACCCCATGTAAAATGTATGTCTGCAATAAATTGCTCATGGTAGAATTTATTGCAGACATACATTTTACATGGGGTTTCAATAGTCGCAATTTCTCTCTGATATAAATATCCTGCAATAACTAGCAAGTGTAAACCCACCCTTATATCTGTGGGGAGCTGCAGAATAATACAAATTAGTTATTTTCTAATATTGTTTATTGCGTATATAAAATAACAGGTAATATGTTTATAATGTTGTGGCTGTTCTTTAAACTTTAATTTTACTGAATACAATTTATTTCTTATTAATTGTGAAATACAAAAAAGTAATAGCAGTCTTTTATTTCAGGTAAATGGATTTATGAAATGATATTTGAAACGTAAGTAGTAGTTTTAGTTTTTAACCTTCTCAAATTAGTCAACACGTCCACGTATGTCTTAAATGAACCAGAGATAAAAACTACAAATATTCCCGAGTTATCTATATTTAACAATATTTGAAGAAACATTATTTTAAATTGCATGATTCACCTATCCATAATATTAAATAATCTTTTTATTTAACCGTATTTACTAATAAACTGTTTAACTATTGTAAATAATTTATGATGCTCTAATTTTTTACTAACAGTCGAATCGCCTCACACGTATACTCATTCTGTACAATGGATATTAATTTGATTTTAACTGTTTTTTAAACATGAAAAAAAAAACCCAAAAAACAAATAATCACACTTCTCTTTTATTCATGTGTTGATAAGCATAAATTTACGAAATCGCCTTTTTCCTGGAACCTCAAAGCGAATTATATAGCGAATTAATTTAGCTTTCCTAGAGATTTGTTTGAATATTTTTTAACGGAAAATGTAAATAACGATAGAAGTGTTAAAGTATAATAAATACGAGAAAAACTATTATATACATTTTCGAAATCCCTTAAAACTTCTTATAAAGTTCATTTTAATATCCCTAGCTTTACTGAAATCGTTTTAAAGAATAAAATGAATTATTCAATGAACCGGGAGCGGGTGATGTGATGAGTTTTCGGATTTGCATATCTCCATTCAGAAGGTTTTCCCTTTCTGATATCGGTATTAGTTATGATAACTAAATGGGTTTGTGTTTTTTTATTCCAAATTAGCAGGCTATCCTCTTTGTTATCGCTATTTATTCATTAAGCTTTCAGATTTTAGTCCGCATTTATATATATGAATATTGAACATTTTTTGGATAAAATAATTACAGATCCCCGAAGCAATAGCTATACATATATACATATTATTATAGCCATTTATGTATTATGATTTAGGCATAATTCTATTTATAAATATGAACACGAATTTGTTCGTATTTCACTTTTTTTGAAACATGAATATAAATAAATTCGTATTCAAAAGTGTTAATAAAGAATTATTTGTCTCCACAAGTATAAACACAAATACAATTGTATGAAAAAATCCCCCCCCCCGAAAAATACAGTTTCATCCATATATATTAATTATGGCTAAAAGTTAAACTTTTTTTAAATAATTTCACCATGCAATTATTTAAATTATTTTAATACATTCAAAATTAACAAATGTAATCATAAAACACATTCCTGTTTTCTTAGAAGACAGCTCAGTGTGTTTATCGTCAAAGATGCGAAACACAGAATGAAAAAAAAATTCATCCCGTAACAGGCCAAATGGACCCAGTAGGGCTGAAAGTGTAGAGGTATCTGATTCTTGATCATACGCCTTATTAGAGAGATATCGTGGTCAGTACTTTGCTCCTGTCGCCTGGTTTTCCCTTTGCTGATTCCCAGTATTAAATTAATTAAAGACTAGATGGAACGATGACATTCGGAGATGAAATCTTTAAGGTTCGACTCCCCTAGTTTTAAACTCGGGTCCTCCTCGGGTACATTAGTAAAACTAAAAATACATAAATAGTTTTAACCCAGTTAGAAAATTCATCTCCAAGACAAAGAGTTATCTTTTCTGGGGTCTGTTTGCAAAGAGCACATCCAGTTACTTTGAAGTATCTGTAGTGATTTTAAAGAGGGATTTTAGTACTTACTGATTACTTTACAGGTTCTTTGTATGTTATGTATTCCTTCCTTACATCTTATCTAAGGTTAGAACCCATATTATATAAATATAGTAATCAAAAGTTAATATATTTAGTAATGAAATGTATTTAAAACCACTGCAATCACTACTAAAAGCAACTTTTTTTGACTACTATATTTATAAAATATGGTTTCTAACTAACTGTTAGATAACTTGAAGTTTAGGGGCTTCCTCACGGATTTTTTTGTCCGGAGGTTCTACAACATATTTATATTATATATTTATTTCGCATTATGGGCATACGTGCTATGCGTTTCCGGTCGCTACGCTCGCTCAAGAAGATATCAAAACTCTAGCCAATACAACTCGCTAAAATTAGAAAATTCTATTAATTTTTACGAGTTGCGCTGTTTTGAGCGTTGAAGGTTACTTTACTACCAGCGAAAACTAATAGAATTGCCAATAGAAAAGCTAATGAGTTACGCGCAAGCGCTGAGTAACTGGATGCGGTCTTCGCAAACAGACCCATTTTCTTTTCTGACACGCGGGATCAGAACGGAATCACGCTTAAATGACGGAGTCCCTGCTATTCTTATGGATATTATGATAAGGACCTATAGATCTGAATGAGACACCATCTCCATCCGTAATGCAGCCATCCGACAGGAGTGAAGTCCTTCCCTCACGTACAAACCATGGCTACATGTTAGGGCTAATTCAACAGATAGCAGCTCCCGTGAAATTGCCTATCTGGATCTACATAATATCCTCTCTGTGATTTCCTACTAACTACTAACACAAATAACAGGAATCGAGCCATAACTGTGAACATCTCTTATGAACAGATGTTATCATGAGTAATATCACTGGATAATGCTGCGGGGGAAATTATACTCAGTTATTATCAGCCTCTGTTATTGTTAGCTTTGTTTTAATCCAGTCATTATTCTATGAGATTGTGCTTTGTATTATCAGGGGGGTTTCCGCTTTAATTAAAACTGATTCACCTAATTAACATGTTAATGCAATTCGTGTGTATATTGTATCATCTTTTTATTGTTTAAGAGCAGTATATTAGTGAAAAATAAATTTTCTTACAGGAATATTCCAGTTGAGAGATGGTTAATACTAGTAAATAACAGGTTTGTTATAAAAACTCACAAAATAAAAATGTAATTGATACATAGGATGTAAAAAAAAATTTAAACTGAGTTTTGGATAGGGGCATATATAGGAAATAATTTCGGGGGGGGGCTGGGGCATTTGTGGGGTATGGACTACTAACAATCTAAAACTTGGAATAATTAGGATACCAAACGCTATTACATGCAACAAAAAAATATTATTTTCTGAAGTAACCAATCTTATTTAATTTATTTTTAAGGTTTTTATGACACATTTTTACCAATTAAATAAAAAATTCAAAGGGAAGGGCTTTTCTTTTTCTTTTCTTTTTTTTTACAATATCGAGAGAAAGACAAATAAGTTTAGTAATAATTGCAGTAAAAATGAATTTCTGAAGTAAAATTTTAGGGGGGGGGGGAGGAATATGATTTTTATTAAGTTTGCTGGATGATCTGTAAACCGCCATCTCCGAAAGAATGATTAGCTACTGTTCAGCACCCATAAATATGATTACTGAGAGTCACCTGGTAATCAATTTTTTTTTAATTTATGTTTATTTAAAATTTGTACAATATTTAATTAGTAAAATAATTAATTGTGCTCGCTTAAGTACTATATGACATTTACAATATTTGGAACGAGCCAATCATTATTGGCACTTCCTGGGAAATCGATAAGAATTAATTGACTTGATTGAATCAAGTTTCAATATTTCAAGGAAGTCACTAGTTGCTTTTGGGATCGTTGCTCTGGTGCCAAAACACATACCTTGCACAAGAGGAAAGATGTCAAAAGTTATAAATTAATAAACTAATTTTTTGTTTAAAAATAAAATTTCATTAACTATGATCGAAATTATTATTAATTACATGAAATTGTCGTCTGTCCCATATCACCTGCTACAAGTTTTATTAGACTCGATGTTATCAGAATGTGAGAGATTGCCGGAATATTAATGGCGATACGGTCTGTACGCTGCTTAACATGAATAGAAGATGGGTGTTCGCGGTGAGCTGCTAAGCCACCTACATCAGTTAGGTGCTTCCAGTAGAGCGCTAAGCAGTGTGTTTAATGTGTTCTAAACATACAACTAATTATATTTGAGCAGAATTACTGATAAAGACTATTATGCATTTATTAATAACGTTTTGTATTATCTACTTTTGTTTGTAAATAAATATGACTCGGCATTGGTCCATTTAGAACAGAATTACCAAGATTATATTTAGAAGCAATTTGTCCGCTGGATTATGCAGAGTATGGTCAAAAATGTATTTCTTAATTAAGTTCTACTTTAGCAAGATACAACCTAATATATATATATATATATATATATATATATATATATATATATATATATATATATATATATATACACACACTGTGCTGCCCCCACCATGTTCCTCACACCGAAACATCTGTTGTACATCTCCAGCCACGCCATCGCTTCATCGAATCACATTTTGACCCACAGCATTATTTTGTGTAAAATGCCATTTGTCACCATACAAGCAACGTGCACCACCTCAGTATACTGAGCGTGAGTCAATGGACCACTTCTGGTTCTTCCGAAATATCTTGGACCTTTTGATTTATCTCTTCAACCATCATTGACCAGACGATTTAGTGCAGGATCTTCCGGTCAAAGAACATTAAGTTTTGCTAGGACGTTTCGGAGACAATCCACGTTTCCAAGCCATTAAGTAGAATTTGCCAAATAAGAATATACATAAAGGGATTTTTGTATCCTTGAACAAGACAGGGTTCATAAAATAGGAATGGATGCCGCAATATAAGAACATAAGAACCAGAATAAATTTGTCAAGATTTTTCTAAAAAATAAAATATTACATAACATAAACTGTATAATTCATTTAGAGTAGATCTTTGGCCATTCGGCTTGCGAAATTATCTTGCTGACGTTTCAAGCCTTCATCAGGGCTGTGAAACAAGAAAGACCGAGTACATACTAAATTATATGCAGAAGACATGAAAGGAAAAACATATGTACATACTATGTATTACATAGACGTACATATGGTAAATATCTGTTATTTATGCTGAAGCTACAATATACATTTACCATATTTATTATTCATCCCTGTCTATGTATAATATAATGTTTTTCCGTTCATTTCATCTGTATAAAAATCAGTATTAGCTCTGTCCTTTTTGTTTTACAGCTCTGGCAAAGGCTTAAATTTCAAGCCGAAACACCGGAAAAAATAAAACACATTTTCTTATAAACAATTTAGTTTTATTATAATACCAAAACTGAACCCTGACTAAATATAACTTCGTAATCTTTGTAATAGCTGAAATTATTAGTATGTTGTGATATTATTTTCTAATAACTCGTATTTTGACCATTTATTACACGACCCAGGCTTAATAAAATGAAATTAAAAATCTGTAAATATTTGATAAATTGTAAAAGGCTCTTGGGGGCGGAAAAATAAGGCTGCAATGCGGTAATATCCCCTTAGTATCTCTATTCACCTGAATAATTGACTCTGCGGAAGATGTCCGTAGTTTTTCAAGAATTTATTATTCCTTAATGCATTCGAAGGTTTAGTATCAGTGTATTCCTCTTCTCTTTCACGGTTATTCTATATTTTCATTCAGGAAGGTTTCATCTGTATTGTATTTATTTTATTCGTTGCAAATTTGGGTCACTGTTCTTTAGGCTTTATTCAGTAAACTAAATTTATCCGATGGCAGAAACCTGTGGCTTTGTCGTTCCTTTGTTCCTGAGGACGTATGCTTTGGGAAAGTTTATTTTACAAGAATTTTACTGTACGTATTAGAAGTGCAAGGTTGGGAGAGAATGTGCAGAATGCGGGGTCAGCCTGTCTGCTTCAAGAATGTCTCTCTCCAACATCTCTCTCTCCCTCGCCCCTTTCACTATCTTCTTCACTCTCTCCACTCACCATCTCTCTGTCACTCTCTCTCACTCACTATGTCTCCCTTGCTACACTCTCATTCTCCCTCTCCACACTCTCTCTGTCCACTCCAATCACGCTCCCTCCTCTCACTCTCTCTCCCTGTCTTCACGTACTCTCTCTCGCTCTCTCCACTCACTTCCTTTCCTACTCTTTCGGTTCCTTTCTCTACCCACCCTCTCTTCCACTCTCCAACACTCTCTATCCCACTCTCCAATCAATCTCCCTCCCACCCTCCACTCTCTCTCTCTCCCACTCATCTCTCTCTCTCTCTCTCTCTCCCACTCATCTCTCTCTCTCCCACTCATCTCTCTCTCTCCCACTCATCTCTCTCTCTCTCTCCCACTCATCTCTCTCTCTCTCTCTCTCCCACTCACCTCTCTCTCCCACTCACCTCTCTCTCCCACTCATCTCTCTCTCCCACTCATCTCACTCTCTCCCACTCATCTCTCTCTCTCTCTCTCTCTCTCGCTCTCTCTCTCTCCCCCCTCTCTCTCCTCCCCTCTCTCTCTCACTCCCTCTCTCCCTCTCTCTCTGTCTCTTTTCCTGTGTCTCTCTCCCTCTATCCACACGCCCTGTCTCCCTCTCTCCATGCACCCTCTCTTGCTCTTTTCCCTCACTTTCATTCCTCTCCCGCTCTTTCTAACTCACTCTTTCTGGTCTGACACTTTATTTCCAATAACACAACCACAGTTTAGTCTGTGCAAAGAATCAAATATCTGAGAATTATTAGATTCCAAAAGAAGATAGCCTTCAAAGTATTGTGTTATGGCATGTATTTGAAAAACCTTATTTTTTGAGGATGTAATAGTATTTACCATTTTTGATAGAACAAATTTACTAGAATTTTTTTTTTTTTTTTTTTAGTAAACAAACAGGTTTAGTAAACAAACAGGTTCCTGCCTCTAAATCGAAACACACATGCCTCCTTTGACTTTCATTTAATGAAATACCACGAAACAAATGTCTGGCTAGCTAGGAAGGGGAGGAACCCTCGGGCCGGTCTAGGTCCGGCGGGTTCCAAGATCTCTCACCCATCGGAGAACGCCGGATAAGGCAGAGTCTACTATATATACTATTCAGGGTGTGCTTTTTGAAATACTGAAGCGTACGAACACACCATAAAGCTCTAATTCGCATGACTTTATTGATAAATGAAGATATTAAAGTGAAAGACTTCACTAGCTCAAATACGACGGAGAAAAAATCGCCCCTTAGAAGGCTGCCCGAGCAGATGTTCCTTTAATTATATGCCGTAACAGGTGTTCGGTCGCAGATATCGGTGAGACGCGGTGAATATTCTGTCCCTTCTCTCGCACGATAAAAAGACGAAGAAGACGCCGTAGACGCGTAGGAAGAACGCGAGAACACGGCGCCACCATAGAGAGGGGAATAAGAAGAAAGAGGATAGCTGTCAGACAGGTACGAGCAGGCAGGAGGTGACTCAACGCCCTGGCATGCTACGGTGGGGGGCTCCAGCTACCAATATTTATGCGAATTCCGGAAGGACACATACACACAAACCTTAATATTCCAGTCACATTGTGGAACTTGGCGAAAATACTCTAGGTGGTGAAACACCGCCAACCTCACGATTCTATCTCGTTTTGGTCTATATGCAGTTCTAACATAAACGCATTTCTTGTAATAAATACCCAATTTTCCATGGGCCTATATAAGGCAGTTGGCTGACCCCCCCCCCCCGAAATGTTGATTTGATCTAACAGCATATCGATCGGTTTGTAAGAATTGCATGGTCTTGTTGTTCAACGATAGTTTCTACGTTACGTATTCACGGCATTTGGTCCGATGTCGTCTCGTCATTTTTGATTTATATTATTAAATACATTTTAAAAAAAGATTTTACAATCAGTCCATGTGGTTGATCTTTATCGACACAGGCTGTGTTAAGGCTCATATAGCCAACATGTTGGGCAGGAATATCAGCCGACTTGATACGAAAAGGTGAGCTACTCTATTTTTAATCTGGTCGCTAGGTGTCACGATTTACTTTAATTGTGACTTCTTTAGTTAGTAAATGGCTTATTATAATGTTTTCCTAACTTCCTACGAATCTGGATGAATTATAGTTTTGGGTATGTGTTAGAGTTGTTTTCCTATCCCCAGGTTTCCGCCTACCTGCTCCTGGATCCTTTGTGCATCCTCCCTCCGAAGAGATATGCGAGAAATATAGCCCATAATTTACAATTTGGTCCTTCCCACGTACCTGCTTGGATGGTCGCTTCCTTAAATCACAAACCTTTGAGCCATTTTTTTTTTTTTTTTTGCCGAGACTACATCATTTTTTGTTGCTCGTATCCAATTTTTCATTAGATTATATCTATGGAATAATTTGAAGACCCAAATTATACAACTTCATAATTATCTTCAACTTGTAAAAACCTAGCTTATTATAAATTTATAACTTAAATGTTTAATTTGTTCCTACAGCTATTTATTTTTTATACGGTTATATTGCTTTATGAGTTTGGAAAATTTATTCACCATTATCGGCGAAGTATCTAAATGTTACCACACTTTCTAAACACCCATGATGTAGCAGGGATTCTTTTCAGGGAGGCTATCGCTCAAAACAGTCAACCTGGCACAGTCAAGACTCGACCCCAAGTTTCGTGCATGAGAATTCAGCGTGCTAGGCACTAGAATACGGGAAGACCCTTGAGGGTTCATTAGACAAATTTTAATTCCCCTTATCGGGAAATGATTAACATCATGGATATTTTTTCATTAACAGGAATTGAACAGGATGTTAGCATGAAGTGAACCGGAAGGGGTCATTAAGTGGTCCCGGAAATGAGTGGGCTATTTTGGGGTTGCATTTTCGCGTAACGTTTTCTGGGAGTGAGGTAATGTTCCATGCTAAATTAAAAAAAAAAAAAAAAAAAAAAAAAAAAAAATCCTTGTGATCAAAATAGCAAGAAGCAACTTAGCGAGCTCTAAATAACCAAATAAAAAAATAACTGTGCATATTAAGTTAAGTTCATTGGTTCACATAGCATAGCAGGGTATAATGAACGAAAAAGTCACGAAAATCCTAAAACTGTAACGAAATTGAAAACAGGGTACGACAAAATCATGAATTTTGAAACCATGTCACGAAATTTCAGTTTTACCGGAGTCTAACATAATATCGGTACCTCCGGGCATTCGTAATTGTCGCATCTTTCTTGCGGCGACGCAATGCTATAAGCCTCCCCCACCCCTTGCTCTGTTAGATTCCTGTTCTAGCATTTGCAAATAAATTAGCCAGTATTTACATATATTTTTATTTATTTTTATTCATATTCAGAGTTTTTCATGCAGACTTAAATATTGAAATGGCGCACACTTTAATTTACTAAATTATGTAGATTGAAAATAAATATTTAGTTAGTAATATTTTTAGAAATTTTGAATTCTGCTTTGTTCGAAATTTTTGAGGCTGCTAATACCATAGTCCTTAAAAAAATTTAGTACATCGTTTCTTCACTTTTAAAATTATTGTAACTATACTCTTCAACAAATATTGTAAATTGTGATAACAAATTTTGTAAATTGTAATTTAATAAATTTCACTGTAATTCGTTTAAGGCTACAAATATTTTAAGCTAAAAGTTAAGGCTTTTTATTTTTAAGTGAAATTATTTTCTTTTTAATGGGCATGAAATTTACAATTCAAGTCATGAAAATGTCACTAAAATAATAATAATAAAATATAAATAGATGAGTATAAACAGGAAAATATATGTATATCTATTCCATTCAAATCTTGTTAACTTATTTTTTTTTATTCAGGTGCTCGGAATAGGGTCATTAGCACCATGTTAACTTAATTATCCTGTTTATGCTTCAATTGTTAACACTTAGCATATAACTTAATTTCATTATAACACTGGTCATTTTATCTTTTAACATACTCAATTGTTGTAATTTTATATTTATTATGTATTTATTTAGTTAGTTATTTTGACTTATTTTTTGCCCATTTTTGTTTTGTAGTCCCGATGAGGGCTTATAAAACATTAAGCCTCAACGTAGGCAAAAGTACGAACTCATTATTAATTGTTACTATATTTTTATATAATTATCAAAACCTAAACCCGACAGTCTACATCTTGATAATATTCACTGTCAACAATCTTTTGTAAGTTTTCATGAATTAGTTTCTTGATTTTTTATTGTACCTAATTGTGTTTTCTTAAATGACGGGTTGAGAAGCCGAGGGGTACAAGTGACATTTTAAAAAAAATCGAATTAAGTGCAGATCTGGATAGTTAATACATACGAAATGTTGGTGGCAAAGGGATATAAGTAAATGTCTGGTATTTGCTGAGAAATAGCGGAAACAAAATCAACTACTTTAAAAATGAGCAGATTTGTTTGGTGCACAAGGGATACAAGTGACAATTGTCAACTTGTGACTTGCTCAAATGTGTATTATTCACGATACCAGCAGATTTACGACTTTTGTGTACACAAAGTAGGCAATGCTTCTATGTACACGTGGCATGAGGGTCAGGCCTCATAGCCCTCAAGATACTGTATGGTTTGATGAAGTTTATCAATACTTTTCCAGCGACAGTTAAAAAATTAACTATGTTCAGTGACAATGTACGAGGCCAAAAGCCGGTATACTGTTAAGTTCTGATTGTATATTGTTAAAATCCCAAGGACTTGAAAATCCCAAAATACAACCCTTAAAACATCTTGCCATATTTTATTGGAGCAATGTATCAATTGAAGTAAATTAAATAAACGACCTAAAATAAATTAATTAAGCTTCCATTTTCCAACTACTTTTTTATAAATTTGCCTACATGTTAATTACAGTGTCTTCTATGCATTGGGAAAAGATAGGACCCTCTAAGCTCTATTCGTTTTCGAGATATTTAGCCTTAAAGATCCACTTTTTAACAGACAGGGGCAGAGCGTATCCATGTTTACCTAAAAAAAAGCGATTTTTCTTAGCATTTTTTTGGTAATCTAGTATATGATACATAATAGCTAAACTAATCTTACTGACAGAGTTTTAATAGGGCAAGCGGTACTTGCCTTCCTATCTTTTCCCCAATGCTTAGAGAACATTGTAATTAACATGTAGTCAAATTTATAAAAAAGTAGTTCGAAAACGGAAGCTTAATTAATTTATTTTAGGTCGTTTATTTAATTTACTTTAATTGATACATTGCTCCAATAAAATATGGGGAGATTTTTTAAGGGTTGTATTTTGGGATTTTAAGGATTGCATCAGTTCAAGAATTACTGGAGAAGGCCTTATGCCAATTTATGTGTAAAAAATCAAAGACTTACTTTTTAGAAAAGTCTTAAATTTGAAGGGCTGTAACATCGCTCCAAATTGACCAATCAAGTTCGCTGAAGTCTCGTATTACATTAGTATTTTTATGCACTAAAAGGCAGTACCTAGGAAATAGTCGTTTATTTTAGATAACAACTTATAGTGTACAATATCCTAAATTATGAGTTTTGAGGGGTGGGGCTTAAACAAAATACGCAGGGCTTTTTCTGACCCCGGATACGGATTCAGCGACCCCAGAAACATATAGGAAACATGGTCTGGTCTCTGGGTCCGGACTTTTATTTTATTTTTTTGTGTGTGGCTGTCTTATAAATTGATAATCTACATTACAATTTTTCTTAAACTATATTACTGAAATTTCAATTGATGCATTGTAGAAACATAATTAAAACATTATACAGACTTACACTTATCTGGGAATTTACAAAAACGATTAACTTTAAATAGTGATATCCCAAAATGATTATAACGTCACTTGTATCCCTTGGCTTCTCAACCCTTCAAATATAATACATTAGCTCTGAAAGTTATATTGAGCCTAAATAGGAAACTATGTCCATTACTTGGTCTATTTTAAGAATACAAAGTGCTTGTAATGCGGATATAAGTGGTTGAGGATAGAATGCAGCCGTGTGCAATGAACCGATGCAGCTCGGGAGGCTGACCTGACCTGCCTATTTACATACAATGCTTGTAGGCCAGCAACACATGAACAACTCATCCATGGGCCTTTAGTTCTCGGGGGATTTGCAATAACCACTTGTAATAATAGGCGGATAGGTGCTTAGGCATCACTCTTGCACTGATTGTTATGGTGGTGGTTATTTTGAATTAATTTTTCTGTGGGCGTATAGGTTTACTGTGGATTCGTTTAAAATAATAAGTCCCATTCTCAGAAACAGGGACTATACATGCGCGCCGAGACTGAATTTTCAGGCCGAAATAGCCGGTGGCGTGGGCTATTATACTTAACCCCCAAGGGAGATGTTACGATTTAAATTACAGTATGTATGTCAATATTTGTCTGTTCGCTATTTCACAGGCTCGAAAATGGTCCAATTTTGACGAACTTTGGTACAAAAATCGTCTGATTTGAAAAATCAAGTTCGTTAACCACGAGAATCCGTCCTCCTGAACATGAGTTTTGGCGCGAAATTCACATGAAAAAGACCGTAACGCTTACGTTTTCAGGTTTATATGCTCGCAGGTACTCGTTTTGTAGGTTCCTTAACATAGGAAAACGAATGAAACCATTTTTAAGGCGATATATGTAACCGTTATTGAGAAAGTAGAAAAAATGTTTTGTGTAAAACATTTTCGGTTTGGGTACATGAAATCCATTATATGGAGTCCATTAAAACTTTTTTTTTTTAAATTCAACTAAACTAAGATGTTGGTTACATTTGTGTTAAGGAAGTATTCAAAGAAAAAAAAATATTAATAATAGACCTGAAAAGTTTTGGGGTCTTCGTATTTTTTCGTAAATATCTTAAAATCGGTGGAAAGAGAAAGGTGACTATTCGAAAGCTTACTAATGTCTCTACAAACAAGGTTCTAAAGCAATTTTCGATGGGGTGATGTCAATCCGAGATTAAGTGCTTAAAACTTCGAAAGTGTTTGTTATTTTCTTTTGAACGGCCCTTTGTCTTTGTTTAACTCACTTTTTAATTGATTGTTTTAAATAGTAATTATCAGTAAAATTAAACTTTTAGTGAAAGGAGGCAGGAAAATAAAAACTTATTGACTATAGTGTTTTCGTAGGTTGAACGTTGAGAAAGCGGGGGAGTCATTTAGTCTTAGGATACTCCCAGTTTCCTGTTTCACTTCCTTCTGTTTAAAATTTCATTTTATATTTTTAACGAAAGATCAATAACTGTTTTTATTTCTTTACTAATAGCACTAGAGTTATGAGTGGAACCGTGCTAAGATGACGCAGTTCCCGCGAATCGGACTTTATTTGTTTTTCTCTTCAACTGCGAGGTTTCCAAAATATCTTCAACAAAAGCTGAATTTATTTGTTAAGTTGAAAGCACGTTTATATAAAATTCTTTTATTTTACGCTTTTCCGATCCATGATTTGTCATTTCCCAATAAAATAGCACAACACACAAGCGTTTACTTGTTCAGAAAGTAATTTCAAAACGGCTTCGGCCGGTCACCAAGCAGTACGCTCACAGCTTTTCTCCAACACCCATCCGCGCTACACCGTTTCTGTTACTATTGCGAATCAAATCGGCGCGCCCACTGACTAGGCGCGGCGGCGGCGGCGCCACTCGACACCGGCGTGGCGTAGCGGCTCCGGCGCGGCGCGCATGTCTAGCAGGGACAATCGTTTAAGTCACCTAACGCACTAGCGTATATAGAAAAAAAAATCGGGGGGGGGGGCTAGGAGCACCTCGGCATTTAGGGTGTGGGGAAAAGTTTAAATATTTTAGTGTAAAACGGTGAGTTTAAGGTCATCTAGACGCCTAGTAGATCAGGGTAAATTTAGAAGACATTTTTCGTTGTTATAGGCTTTTTTTACTTGATATGTTCTCAACAAAATAAAATTTCGGGGGGGGGGGGGGATCTCATCCACCCAGCCCACCCCTTATATACGCCCATGAAGGACTAGTGAGACATGACGTGAAGTCATAAATACAGTAGATGCAATTGATAATAACATATCAGTCACATAACACGTCACGAGGGCCCAGAGGCGCATATACTGCAGAGTCTGACCACTTGGTTCATTAGGGAGATATTATGGTCAGTACCATGCTCCGGCCGTCTAATTTTCCCCTTTACGGGTAACTATTAAGTATAATAATGTGTGGGGGTCTGTGATCCCAAATCCAAACTTCGAACCACTACACTTGAAGATGAAATCCTTCAAAATATGAGACAGTGCTCTAAAACTGAACCAATCTTGCGCCATATATATATGTATATATATATATATGCGCCACACAGAAGGTCTAGTAGAATTAACTTATTTTAAGCTCTACATGTACACGATTTTACATACCTCTGTTTTAAAATGTTTTAAACACTGTTAAAATAGCACAATTAAAAAAATGTGAATCTTTTAATGTCGTCTCGCCAAAAGTTATTATATTTCCTATGGTGTACATCAGCTGTATAAATCAATAGAATCTATATACAAAATATCGATTATCCAGAAGAAGATACGTCACTTGAAATAAAACAACAATTTTAGGTGTAGTCATTTTTGTTTAACACATTAATGGTTATTCTGTGTTTTTTAATACAATCTTCATCATTAGCTGATGACCTGCACAGTTCTTTTATCTTTGTTGTCTGACAATCCGAATCTGTGTAAGTATTCTTTGCGATTCTTGATCGAACCATCGCAGTGACATAGTCCTTAATGATGACTGGATAACTTTTTTTGGTATTAGTTCGTGTTCTGCATAGTTTTAGTTTGGATTGTCTGCTAATTCATTTCCGCCAAGTCCTGTGTTTTGTCGAAAGGATTTGCGACAGGGAGCAAAAATAACAGACACCGGCTAGGCATAACATTCGCCCGATGGGACAAGCAGATAGCGGAGAGCTCGTTGACGATTAAACTGACGACTACCTACATCGGATGAAAACCCATTCCAAGTGGCGCCTTAGAAGGAAAGCCTATGAAACCCGAAGGACCAATGCGTCCGTCAGACTAAAAAAAGGAAGGTGACGTCATCGGCCTCCTTTGTACGGGCCTGAGAGCATTGCTTGCTGACTAGCTTCAGACCGTGTTTATTTTTTCTCTTCTTTTTTTTTTCTTTCTTCACCAGGCCTCATAAGCAGGAGAGTTCTTCATCGTCGGAGGATGAGGTCATGAGAAGCAGCATATCATCAGCTAATCTGACTCCACCTAGCCTCAAAACCGGTCCTCATAAAGTTTATAGCAATTTATTTCGGTAATAATGTTTGAATACAAATGGAATGAATATAAGTTTGAGAGTTTTGTAATTCAGACATGTTTTCCTCTGAAATTTACAAAAAAGAAAGATGAAATGCAGAAACCAGAAGATTTATATTGAAAAAAGGAAAAAAAAAAAAAAAAAAATCTGAAACTGTAATCCCATGATTGCACCATAAGATATCTCAATAAAATGTATCACCTTTGGTTAGAGCTGTTATATATTTGATCTATCTAAAGAAAATTAACCTTTTACACGCCGCTCCCTGATTCCAGTAGAAATTTCATTTTCTTTTTGTAATATTAGTTTCAATAAGGTTCAGTTTAGATAATTCTTCAAAAAAATTTAAAAAAAAAAACTTCTTTTGTGGTTTTCCAGAGGAGGAACAATGGCAGGTTCAGGTTATACCAAGAAAAACGAAAAACCTTTTTCGAAATAGTTATTAGAATATTCAATACAAGAATAGTATTGTTTTTATTAATATTGATTAAAAATGATTATTATGAAACTTCACCAAAGTGCCTAAAGCGTATATGACTCCACACCATTTGCAGGTGGGAGTGTTGACTATCTTCATCCTATAAAGGTGTTTTTTGTTTTTGAAAAAAGAAATATAAGTTCATATAAAAAATATAAAGCCTTTCATGTTACATTACAGCAAAAATAAAATACATGAATCCGAAAAGTCTTTAGGAGATGAAAATAAAAACCACAAAATGTTTGATGTAAATGAAGTTAGTTCGAATCTCGATCTGGCAATTTATTATTTTTAAAGTTGAGATTGCGACAGTTGATGATGCATGAAAAATAAAAATAAATGGATTTAAGGATTTAAAATTTAATATAGCTATCGCTGAATCTTTGATTATTAAGACCTCAAATAAAACACAAAAAAGACAAAACTCATACCTTAATGTCAAGGACTTAAGAAGAAACGGCAAGGCTGTGGCTTTTCCTTTTATTTATTCTGTACGTAGGATCCGTGATCAAAACTGAAAACTAAATATTTATTTGCTTACATAATTTCTTTTCTTGACAACGCCCCATACAAAGGCGTGTGTACTTACTTTTCATAACTGTAAGATTCGTTATTACACAAATTGATGTAAAATATTATGTCTATAATAACAAACAGAAATATACTAAAAATCACAATCGAATATATTTATAAATTAAAATATAATCTAAAAGCAATTTATGATTAAATTGATCAATAATATTTCGATGATATGCTTTGTAACAAATGAGGATTGAGGTGGGATTAATAGGGCTTAACATTCGTTCAGATCATGATGCTTTGTAACAAATGAGGATTGAGGTGGGATTAATAGGGCTTAACATTCGTTCAGATCCTATGCTTTGTAACAAATGAGGATTGAGGTGGGATTAATAGGGCTTAACATTCGTTCAGATCATGATGCTTTGTAACAAATGAGGATTGAGGTGGGATTAATAGGGCTTAACATTCGTTCAGATCCTATGCTTTGTAACAAATGAGGATTGAGGTGGGATTAATAGGGCTTATCATTCGTTCAGATCATGATGCTTTGTAACAAATGAGGATTGAGGTGGGATTAATAGGGCTTAACATTCGTTCAGATCCTATGCTTTGTAACAAATGAGGATTGAGGTGGGATTAATAGGGCTTAACATTCGTTCAGATCATGATGCTTTGTAACAAATGAGGATTGAGGTGGGATTAATAGGACTTAACATTCGTTCAGATCCTATCGAAAAATAAATAGCCGAAACTCAAGGGGCCGAAACGCAGAGACAATGACATTTTTCCAAGTAATGAATTTTTTCAGACAATGATTGATTCATGAAATTGAATGAGAAGAAACTAGGATTTTATAAATAATTTGTGTGTAATTTTCCTGAAACTTGTTATAGACTTAGATAATTGAAAAAATCAGTATTTATGATGTCTCCCGCCTAAAATAATAGGCGTAAGTTTGAACGTTTTGGTCTGGCAACTTTTACAAGGAAGTGAGGCTCGTTATAAAGGCTCACATATTACAATATTAATATTTTGTTTTAGAGAAGCTACGCGCATGGCTTTTGTTGAAATAACATAATTTTATGTGGAGGTGAGTTGATGTTGTTAAAGGTAGGATACATTTTGGCGAATTTAAAAAGTTTTTAGAAAAGTGTTTTCTGTATATAGGTATATAATGATGTAACTATATGAGCGACGACTTAGGATTATTTAGGTACAAGATATGTTTGAATTTTTTATTTCTCTCACTGCAATATATAGATAAGCACACACATATTAATGCCCGTAAGCGTGATAGCAGCTACAAATTATTTTGTGTCGTAACGAAATATTTATAAGAGAATATTGTAGTTTTGTAATTAGCCAAGTTTGTGTACGCGAAACCCATAACAAATTATAGGTGCCCCAGCTTTCAAAGCTTATGGAAACATGTATTTTAGATTAGATTTCTGTTTGATGGGCGGTAAACAGTTTGGTTATCACGCCCTTCTGGATACCAATAATATCTTAAACTATACATTAAAATTATTATTTTCCTTTTTTTTTTCTCATAATTTCTTATGAATGATAATAACATGTGCTTTATAATTGCCTCCATTCCTGGACTCAAATCGTACAGTGCTTATGACGCTATGCAAATAATGGCTTGTTTTTCAAATTGTTTACTGTTAATCGAAATTCCACTAGTATGGAGCAACATTGCGGTTTCTTGGTTCGGGGCTGTAAGCCCTATCCTCATCCTTGTGAAAACAAGGAATGTGCTTTCGCTTTCGTTTTGTAGTTTATTGTATTCATATAGGATATATTATCGAGTTATTATGGGAATAAGTTAGTAAGTGGGAAAATGGGCAAAATGAGTTATATGCATTGTGATAATAACCTAAGTCTCATTGATAGAGCAAAAGAAGTCAGTAACTCACAGCCTTGATCTGATCGTTGTCGACTTGTGGTTGGTGCCCTGAAAGGTTGAGATTTTGAAATTGCCAAGTTATTCCCTGTGACCACCAATATAGAAAGTATAAAACAACAAATGTTTAGAAAATAATTATTTGAAATGAATATTGAAGATTGTAAAATTACATAAAGAAAAATAAAATAAGAGAAGCAGTATATGTGTCAAATATTATGATATATATGACTAGAGTCTAAGTGTTTAAATTTAGTGTCCACAATCGGCCAAAGTATAATTTCTTCCACAATTATTTTACTGTTTATTGCTTCTATCGATCTGAAGAAGGTATACTGTACCAGCGACTAGCGGAGCGTTTGCGGTTGGCCAATGTAGTTTTAAATCATTCATTTAACAGGGCACAACTGTCCAGAGGGGTAGATACTGTAGAGGTATCTGATTCTGAACCATAAGGAACATTTAATTTGATGCTCGAGTTTAGTTTTCTGTTTCTTTTCATTTAACTCCTTCATTCTTTGTCTCTTTTCGAAGACAAGGCGAAACTGTTTGTAATTCCTCTAAACCATTGATTGCCCTATTTCAACCACATGCTCTGGAGTAAACCATTTCCAGGTACTATTCGTTTAAGGCCAGGCTGGTTAACTGCCGAGTACCCCGCAGAAAGGTCAGACACTTCTTCCGGAGTACTTCATCCTGAAAGGGAGCTGTAAAGTACTGCCTTTCCCTGGAATAATAGAGCTGGAAACAATTTACTCAACAGTTGGACTGTAACTCGCTCCTCTGTTTTACTATGCCCTTTTCTAGGTTTTCTCTCTGTCTTCCATTAGAGACAACCAACAAAGTATCATTACATAGTGGGCTTTGGTGAAATTTTTAGGTACAGCCTTATTACAACAGTTACTAGTAATCGCATTTAATGAAGGAAGATGATTTAATAATATTCATTTAATGACAAAAATAATAATTGATGTCAAATGCCATAAACACGTTGAATATACCGGTTCCCGTTGATCGCGATGTTAAGCAACGTCGGGCGTGGCCAGTACCTGAATGAGTGACCGACCACGTGCTGTTAGTATTATAAAAGTGTTGCAAGCTGTAGATCGCTCGGCGTTAATAGCCCAATTGTTTATACGCCGTTAAAGAAATAAAATAAAATAAACCATTGATCTGTAACCCATACTTGACTTCTAAAGACATGGGCGAACTCTTGACAGATGTCAGACTGTTCGCTTAACTCCGCTCAACGAAACATACCCCGTGAGGTGCTGCCACCTAGCGGTGTGCCCGGGAACTACTTGCCCGCGGCAGTACGAACTGCACGCAAAGACAAGTTGGGAAGATATAGTCGCCTCGACAAAGCAGCGAGTATGGAGCATCCAAGTTTTTCTCTCCCCAAGTTTTATACACCAATTATGGAGGAGTAAACATCTAAGCCACCCAGGCCGAGCGAAGGGAGCAGGAAATGGTGTTAGCCAGCCCACCATGATTTGGAGAAGCAAGAAGAAAATGCAGCACATTACAGGGCTTATACATTATGCTTAAACACATAATCTTCAAGACACCAGGTACCTCTCTTAATTTATCATTTATGAAGATCCAGCAAAACCATTCAACAGTTCAACCATCGGCAGCACTCATCATTTATCATAATCCAAAATTTAACTAACCCAATAACAATAAATATGTTCCTGTTTCGGCCTACACCCCCCACATCCATTTAATTATAATTTCTGGAATAAATCCTGATTTTCAATTCAACCTATGTACAAATCTCTGCAGTCCTTCACCACCAGTGGTCTACTCTAAACCATATAAAAAATGGTAGAGTGACCACAATCGTAAACATGGTCCTCCGGGCAGAGATCTGTACCAGTAAATCATAAAAAATGGTCCTCCGGGCAGAGATCTGTATCAGTTACATAATTTTGGTAAAAATAGTCTTATATTCAGGCAATAAAAAAATATTTATATGGCTTTATGAATTAATTGCTATCAAATATTATTATTTTCAAATCACATCAAGTCTATACCATTTTGTATTAATTATCATGAACTAATCAGTTTAAAAATTCACTTCATGATCCAAATCAGACTTGATCATTTTTCAAATGTGTTGCTTAGACTATTTTAATGTTTAAATAATTTCTATAAATGTTTGAAGACATATTTAACTCAAGTAATTGACATTAGCCCAACATGAGAACTTACATTCAATTATATTATTAAATTATTCATATTATAGTCTCATGTTCATCTCTCAATTACCTTATAGATTTTATTCTTTATATTTTTAATTGAATCACAATATGTTCTTCAATCATTTATCAATGATCTGGGTAGACAATAAGATTCTCATAAATATCATTTATATCTTTATTTTCTAGATATGTATCACACAGGTATCATTATTATTTCACATAAAGTCAATTCATTTGTTATTCCACACATAAACACCTATTTAAAACACAATTCTTCTTCCACTGTGACTGATCCTCATGGTTTTCTCAAACTAGGGAGGCTTCGCTCAGCTAGCTGTTTCTCCACCTAGACTCAGTCCATAGAGGTAGTGGTTGCCAAGTAAAGTTACAGTGGCCCCGCTCTCGTGACGTCACACTCTCCTTGGTTTCTTTTCGTGACAGTCACCTTATGTATGATGTGTTTTAAATGCTTTTGATTATTTTAATGGTTTTATTGACTTAAGCTTAGCCTGTTGTACTAATGTAATCCAATTATCTTACTCTATTTTAAGGTTTCGTCTGCTCAGTCCGTTCTCTTCTCAAGTTTATTTATTTTGTTGTTCTTATTGGTACCTGAACATTTTCTATCTCTATTTATATCCTTGCTTCTTCCTTTAGCTCTATTGTTCTCATTCTTTTATTTGTTTGGCTAACTCCTTGCTCCGCTCCTGCTCGATCTGGTTGGCTGCTTTGTTTTTGTTTTGAATATGCCTGAAGATCAAGACGCTCAAAGGCGTCAAACGACGAAATCCTCTGATTATCTTAATCAAGCCAACGCACTTGAACGCAAAATGCGCCTTTTAAGGCGCAACATCATTGGAATTGGCGACATTACATTGAACGATATCGCATATGACGACATACGTAGCTTCGAGGCGAGATATCTCGTCGCGAAGGAAGAGTGGGAGGAATTCTGCTGCACATGGGACAAACGCGACTCACTACATCTGCTTTTGGGAGAAAGCGATATTTTCCCTAATAAAGATTGGGATGCGGTATACAGCAAGCTACGGTCTGAAATTATCGCTGCTAAAGCCATTCTACTCTCCCTCAAGGACCGCGACTCTTCAAGAAAAGCTGAAAAAACCGAATTGCCAACAATGACCTCCCGCGGTCCCGAGCTCGATAAGATCCCAATTCCCACTTTTTCAGGTGACCTTCTGCAATGGACCCACTTCAGAGACACGTTCCGCTCCATGATACACGATCGCAAATCTCTCAGCAAAATTGAGAAATTTCATTATCTGATAGCAGCTCTCAAAGGAGAATCCGCGTCATTAGTTTCCAATTTCACCATCGCGGATGAGTCCTACGATCAAGCTTGGGAGAAGGTAACAAAGACCTATGACAACCCTCGAGTATTAGCTCGTCTTCTAGTTCATCGCATCGTGGATTGTGAAGTTACCTCTGCCAAATCGGAACAGCAGAAATATGATAGGTTTCTTACAGGCGTTGCTGATAGTATCGAGGCCTTTAACTCTCTCAAACTCGGGAATCCTTGCGAATTCATATTATCCACATTAGCCCTGCGCGCTCTTGACGCTGAAACGAGGAAACAATTCGAATTATCTCGAGAGTCCAGCAAGGACCTTCCGAAAACTGAGGACGTAATAACATTCATTCGCCAAAGGAAACTCGCCCTCAAGATGTCGCAGGATGTATCAGGAACAGGCTCAAGTAGTAGGTCCTCATCGAACACTCGTGTTAGCTGCCCCAACAGAAACTCCTCGCGGTACAAGGCGGTTTCATTTCACACCAGCAGCGATTCCTCGGATTCTCAAAGTTCTAAGTCCCGAGAAACGAGTCCTAAGCCCGTTCAATGCCTTTTCTGCCAAGGCCCCCACACCTGTGCGAAGTGCGAAAGATTTAAGAAACTTCCTGTAGAGCAACGGGCATCGATAATACGTTCTTGGAAGGTGTGTTTCAACTGTTTAAAAAAAGGGCACAGAGTTGGAAACTGCCGTTCCAAATTTCGCTGCATCTACTGCAGGAGTAAACACCACTCACTGATCCATCGAGATGATCGTGGAGTCACCAAGGATGAAGAACCAGCTCATGACAAAAGACAATCTCCAGTTGCAGACACTCAAGACAAGTCCTTCATCGGTTTTGGCTCAGCCCAGAAATCATGCTCAAGGAGCACCGTACTCCTCGGAACCGTGCGCACTTTGATTAGAGGTTCAAGGGGTGATTTCCACACCGCACATGCCCTCCTCGACTCGGGCAGTCAAAATACCTTCATGACTTCCTCTCTCGCAAAGAAGATAGGTGCTAAGATTTGCCCTTCCAAGGTGTCCATCACAAGCCTCGCAGGATCAACCCTACCAGCACACCTAGTGAAA
Organism: Gonocerus acuteangulatus; assembly: GCA_946811695.1. Lineage (NCBI taxonomy): Eukaryota > Metazoa > Arthropoda > Insecta > Hemiptera > Coreidae > Gonocerus > Gonocerus acuteangulatus. The sequence continues at coordinate 95,375,506 of OX328124.1, read as the reverse complement.
GGATCCACACACTGCGTTTTACGCCCACTCGCTGGAGACACAGAGTTAAAGGTGACACCGTTGGTCATCGATCACATTACATCTGATTTGCCCAGTATCAGCCTACCAACATCACTTTCCAGCAAGCTTCTAGACATGCCATTGGCCGATCAACAATTTGGAGAATCTAAAACCATCGATATACTCTTAGGAGGAGATGTCTTCCATCAAATAATCTCCGGCGCATCCAAGCCCTCTGACATCGAAGGTTTGTCTTTGTTGCCCACCACATTCGGACTCGTTGTCACCGGCACATTGAATGATCACCCCTCTACTTCTCATCACTCATTCTTTATCGAAAGGCATCATTCAATTGAGGATGATATGAAGTTGTTTTGGGAGATTGAAGAGCCCAAACCTGTTGACCGAACCGACCCCGAAGATGCCTATTGCGAGGAATTTTACTCAAAGACACTTTCTCGAGATGACGAGGGACGATTTATAGTGAGACTGCCCTTCAAGGAAGGCGTCCCGATCGGCGACAACAGAGATATTGCATACCGCCGTTTCTACGCTCTGGAAACTAGATTCCGAAAGGATCCCGCGTTTTTTCATAAATATTCCGAATTCATGCAGGAATACAGGGACCTCGGACACATGTCTCCTGCAACAACTAAGTCCTCGTATCTCATCCCTCACCATGGCGTTTGGCAGGAGGGCCCCCACGGCGACATGAAGCTGAGGGTAGTTTTCGATGCTTCATGCCCTTCGTCATCAGGTTACAGTCTCAATGACGCACTCCTATCGGGACCCAAGCTACAAGAAGATTTGTGCAACATTCTGATCCGTTTTCGCCTCTATGCCATTCCTCTATGTGCCGACATGGTTAAGATGTATCGCCAAGTTGTCGTTCACGAAGAAGACAGAAAATTCCAGCACATCCTGTGGCGCGATTCACCCAACAAGGCAATTCAGATAATGGAGCTCAATACCGTAACATATGGGCTTAAGTCAAGCGCATATCAAGCTCTTCAAACCGTAAGGCGACTTGTAGAAATCCATGGGTCAGAATTCCCCTTAGCCGCAAGTCGCGTTTTAGAGAACTGCTACGTTGACGACCTGTGCAGCGGAGCTGACACCTTAGAAGAAGCTCTTCTACTTCAAAACCAGTTACGCTGTTTATTCGCAAAAGGCGGATTTACCCTAAGCAAGTGGGCCTCGACCGAACCGATGCTTCTTCCTGCCAAAGAACAACACAGCGAATCTGTAGCCATCAGAATCGACGACTCCACCAAAATATTAGGTCTACTTTGGCGTTCATCTAATGATTCCTTTTCCTATTCGGTCAAACCCCCTCATCCTTGTCCGGTCACGAAACGGCACATGCTGTCGTCAATATCGCGTATCTTTGACCCACTTGGACTGCTTGCTCCTGTAGTCTTCATCGCCAAGTCATTGCTCCAAGAGGTCTGGAAAGCGAAGACCGACTGGGACGAAGAACTCCCACACGATCTCCAAGCTGCCTGGATGGAACTTACAACCGATTGGCCAGTCCTGTCTTCTATCTCGATTCCACGACACATCACTGAACCCCTAGCTGTTCGCCGCTTGGTTGGCTTCTGTGATGCATCATCAAAAGGGTACAGCGCTGCCTTGTACTTGCACTCCATGAGCTCAGATGGCGAAGTCAAGGTCTCGCTTGTCAAAGGCAAAACCAAAGTGGCTCCTTTAAAGTTTACTTCTATCCCTCGTCTTGAACTCTGCGGAGCTGCTCTTTTGTCTCGTCTCGTATCCTCAGTCCCGCAGTCTATTGCCATCAGTGTGACTTGCTTCTCCGACTCTCAAGTAGTCCTCGGTTGGCTCCAAACTCCGGTTCACGAGCTCAAGGTTTTCGAAGCCAACAGAGTCTCACAGATCACGAACGTGGTTCCTGCTCATCGTTGGCATCACGTTTCCTCACAAGACAACCCTGCGGATCTGGCATCACGTGGCTGCTCTCCTCGCACCCTCAAGGAGTCAAATTTGTGGTGGAATGGCCCTCCTTTGCTTCGAGCACACTCAGACTGGTTGGAGTCAAATGAAGAGCAGAAAACTGTCAACTTGCTTTCTGCCGCTCGCACGGACGAGAATCATGATGATGACTGGCTCTCACGATTCTCCTCATACGACACGTTGATAAGGACCACAGCCAGAATACTCCGACTCACTTCGAGAAAATCCAAACCTCGTTCAGACGTCATATCCGCTGAAGAATACAGAGAAGCAGAGTTAAGATGTGCACGAGTCGTACAACGCTCCCGACTCCCACAACAGTTCTTCAGAAACAACCCGATAGTCCCGAAAGACTATGCCCAACTCTGTCCTTTCTTTGACGAACAGGGGATCCTCAGGGTGGGCGGAAGGTTGAAAAACTCACCCCTAGAGTTTTCAAGTAAGCACCCGATCCTTCTGCCTAAGACATCGCACTTCACACGTCTCCTTGTTGATCATATTCACCGGACACACTACCATGCTGGAACCTCCTTGACGTTAGCGCTTTTGAGAGGAAGATTCTGGATCCCAAAAGCAATGAAGCTGATTAGAGGCCGCATCCTCAACTGCGTACATTGCCGGTTGTTGAGGGCAAAACCCTTAGCGCCTCTGATGTCTTCCCTTCCCAAAGAGAGGTTCTCTCAGTTCAGATCCTTTATCGAGGTCGGTGTAGACTACGCTGGTCCGTTTCTCATCAAAGAGTCCCAAAGGAGGAAAGCATCGTTAGGCAAGGCGTATCTATGCCTCTTTGTGTGTTTTGCTTCTAAAGCTCTCCACCTAGAACTTGTGTCCTCTCTCTCTACCTCAGCTTTTCTTGATGCACTAGAGCGCTTTATCTCGAGAAGAGGCGTCCCAAATACGATCTGGTCGGACCACGGGACAAACTTCATAGGGGCATCAAGATTTCTGAAGGATATTTATGCGTTCCAGCAGAGCATCGCGCCTGAAGTCACCAAAACCATTTCTCCCCGCGGCATCAATTGGAAATTTATCCCGCCACGTGCACCCCACTTTGGTGGCCTCTGGGAGGCCGGTGTAAAGAGTGTTAAGGGTCTCCTTGCGAGCTCAATTGGAAAACAGCAGCTTACATTCGAGGAATTGACGACCGCCCTCGCTAAAGTAGAATTTTTGCTCAACTCCCGTCCATTATGCGCTCTAACTGAGGACGCGCAGAATTTCGAGTTCCTAACCCCCGGACATTTTTTGATTGGCGCTCCTCTTGGTTCCCTACCAGACTGTTCAACAGAGGATAAGCCGACTCACGTTCATCCTCCCCGATGGAAAGCGATAAAAGCTCAAATTACCTCCATATGGACAAGATGGCGAAAGGAATATCTCCATCATCTTCATTCTCGAACCAAGTGGAGAAAGAATCAACCCAGTATTAAAGCAGGAGACCTAGTGATCCTTGTGGAAAGAAGACCACTTCTAGGACAATGGCCCGTAGGAAGAGTCACATTCACCTACCCTGGTCGCGACGGAATCATACGCGTTGTGGATGTCTTAACCCCCTCCGGCAAGACGTTAACTAGGGCAGTTACGTCCCTTGTTCCTTTATTTCTCGCTGAAACGGAAGATCGTTCAGCTAGTTGAATATCCAAGTTTGGCTCTTTTGTTTTTGTTATTCTTCTTCATTATGGAATTTGTTTACTTTGAACTTATTTTAAACATTTTTGTTTTCTTTGGAAGTAGTTTCAATTTGTATTTGGTACACCTATTTAATGCCACATATTAGAAGTTTTTATTCTCATTATTGTATTTTTGTTTACATACTTTTCTCACCTCCGTGAAACTGTATTTGTAGGTTGAACTATTTATCAACAAACTTGCATGTACCATGGTATTATTTTGTATTTTTCTTTTGTATTGTAAATTAGCTTAAACTAATTTAGGTGGGCGGTTTGTTCGCTTAACTCCGCTCAACGAAACATACCCCGTGAGGTGCTGCCACCTAGCGGTGTGCCCGGGAACTACTTGCCCGCGGCAGTACGAACTGCACGCAAAGACAAGTTGGGAAGATATAGTCGCCTCGACAAAGCAGCGAGTATGGAGCATCCAAGTTTTTCTCTCCCCAAGTTTTATACACCAATTATGGAGGAGTAAACATCTAAGCCACCCAGGCCGAGCGAAGGGAGCAGGAAATGGTGTTAGCCAGCCCACCATGATTTGGAGAAGCAAGAAGAAAATGCAGCACATTACAGGGCTTATACATTATGCTTAAACACATAATCTTCAAGACACCAGGTACCTCTCTTAATTTATCATTTATGAAGATCCAGCAAAACCATTCAACAGTTCAACCATCGGCAGCACTCATCATTTATCATAATCCAAAATTTAACTAACCCAATAACAATAAATATGTTCCTGTTTCGGCCTACACCCCCCACATCCATTTAATTATAATTTCTGGAATAAATCCTGATTTTCAATTCAACCTATGTACAAATCTCTGCAGTCCTTCACCACCAGTGGTCTACTCTAAACCATATAAAAAATGGTAGAGTGACCACAATCGTAAACACAGACTTTATATTTAAGAAATGATTACCAACCAGAAAATACTATTATATTTATTTATCGCACCGCATCTTTGGCGAAGTGCATTATTTCGATACTTTTCAGCAGAGGGCGATGTAAAATAGGTTTAGTCTAGTCCGATGTGTTCAGGTGTCATGAAACCATATGAACGTGATAACCAAGAAAATGAACACAACACAAATAATGAAAATGATAAATCCAGAAAATATAAATATCTACGAAAATTTTTTGAACAAACACATTCTTGTGTAGAATTTTTGAAAACAAATTATACAATAAACCGACTTATTATTACAGTATTTTCATTTTATTAAAAATAAGTTTATAAAAAAAAAAAACAAAAAAAAAAAAAACAATTACTGTTATTTCTGTGCTTATGTATTTCTGTGCTATTGTCCTGATACTTATCTTTCTTTGACATTTTTTAAAAATTTGGGTCTCTGTTATTTTTTTTTACTTACGCTCAACTAAGTTTTGTATTACTTGACAAATGTTTTTATAAACTATTGTCATGATGTAAAATATTGCTTATTGTCTTCATTATTCCCGGTTGTAATTGTGTATATTTTTTTTCTTGCTAAAGAAGGCTGCCAAAGAGCGTGCAGAAACGTTCGAAATATAGATTTTTCTTAAAATCCGACGTTTCTCTTATACCAATGTGAAAATAGAGAGTGTTGTTTTGTTATTCTTAACCTTGATAAAATAGGAAACTTATATCTATTTATGACGTTTTGAAAAGTGCCTACACACATTCAGAAAGCATGAGCACGGAAATAAAAGTTCACCGAAATGACAAACAATTTTAAAGGAATCATAAATTTATATTTAAAGATATTACAAATAATCCTATAATAATTGATTGGAAAAACGTATCTGGAGACTTGTACAAGAGGGATAAATCCATTATTACGGGCTTTAATAGTTTCGTAGCCTAAAAAGAAGATCTCCACTTAATTTTTAATGGTCTACACATAGAATATATGAAAGAAAATTGCGATATAAAGTATATAATTAATGTAATTTAATTAATTAAATTATAATTAATTTATAAAGCAGAAAGGCAAGATAGCTATAACTTTCGCCGATATAATATTGATGTTGTACAGGAGTTGCATACAATCTTATGAAGATTTATCTCTGCTATGGAATAGAATTTTAATGCAACCTCCCTGAAACAATTTAGCTGTATTCACTGTTAAGACCAGAGCCTTTTCTCTTGAACAAACTTTAATTACGAAAACCAAATTAAAGTTAGGTTTTCTCTCTCTCTCTCTTCGTGTGTTCTTCCGCCATGTTTGCAGTGCTCTTATGAAGTGACGGTTTGTTTTTCATTAACTCTTTCTGTTTACTTGTTCTTCACACGCTGTGGTCGATTTGGTCGTCACTTCAAATCAATTAATAAACACATTGATGTTTTCCTAACTATTTTACAATATAAGAACTCGAAGGATGGTTGGGATTCAGCTAAGAAAAAAAAAATACCAAAATTTAAACGTCTTAGTGTTGATGAATTTCAACATGTAGAAAATATTTCCATATATATATTATATATATATTTCAACCACCATTATTTCGTAATCTATGGTTTTTGAAACATGAAATTTTCTGGACGTGTTTATGATGTAATGTCTTTTTGGTTTTATATAGTGACCAATCATTTTCGAGTATTAGTCATAGCCGACCTGTGTAGTTAGGTGTGAAATTCCATCTAGAAACCCTCAGTCATCGGGCAGGTCTCCGAAAGGAGGGTTCACTTTTATGACTTCCTATGCTCCTCAAACAATGTGTCACCACACTATTTCCAACTATATTTTATATGCATTTAAAATTAACAGTATGTCCACGATGTATGCCCCAAAGATAAAGTTACTCATGAAAATTTATTTTTGCTTAAAAACGAACTCATTATATCAGAAAACAATCTTCCTATTACATATTATTTTATATTTATATCACTGGACAGCTTTAAAGTCATTATGCAATTTTAGAGGTTTCTATGGAAATTTATTTTTTCAAACAAAATAATTATTTGAAATAAATAAATTACAATAGTTATTTATAAAAAATATAAATATAATTTTCGAAAAAAATAGTAATCAAAAAATAAATTTAAATAAAAAGAATAGAAAATGGATACTTAAAGAAAAATAAAAGAGTTATTAAAAACAAGCTGTATATGTGTCAAATATTATGATATATATGGCTTACACTAGAGTGTAAGTGTTTAAATTTAGTGTCCACAATCGGCAAAAATATAATTTTTACCACAATTAATTTACTGCTACTATCGGTCCAAAGAAGGAATACTGTACCTGCGACTCGCTGAGCGTTTGCGGTTGGCCGATGTTGTTTTAAATCAGTCATTTAACAGGGCACGACCGTCCAGAGGGGTAGATACTGTCGAGGTATCTGATTCTGGACCATACGGTCCAGACTATTCACTAGGGTGATAGTGTGGTCAGTACTACGACCAGGCTCTTGATTTTACCCTTTTCAGGTACACAATAATAAATTAATGAAAGGTTGGGAGGGCATAGGGACGGTCTGGGATCCCGAATCCAACCCTTGAAATCTACAGTAGAAGACAAAATCTGGCTTTACTCTAAACCATTTCGAATGTAGAAGTCCTATTAGAAATATTGAAAGCTCGCTGAGTAAATAGGTTCTATAGAACACTACCGTGCCTTTGTGTGCACCAACGACACTTCACCTTGCTTGAAACGTCAGGAAATGACAAAACATTTTTTTAAGTAAACTGAATAAAATGGATCCGTTCATATTTGTTTAATTCAATTTTTAACTACCGGGAAACCCTAAGAAATGATTCTCTAATTTCTTCTTATTGCGGACTCCATGACTGTCACGTGTTTGTGCCCCTGTAAACAAAATGGTATGTGTCACTGGTCTAAAATATTATGAGGTCACTAGGTGTGTGCAATCGTTTTTTATTTGTGTATGTCTTATTTAGCAGTTCATTGTACTAACTTTTGTTACGTCGTGGTTAGCCATTAGATTTCCATGAGTAATACTAGAATCAGTAGAGAATGACCTATACGAGTTAAAACCAAAAATTACTATTTCATATTCTGCTTTCATCCGTTCAATAATTCTCATCCTGTTAGCGAAGAAGACCTGCTTTGAAATTAGTTGTTCTAAAGTCCTTTTAAGGGTGCTGGGGCAAATCCTGCCAGGATAGCAACAGGTGGGTAGACTACCTATTGTAATTCATGGCTATGTTTCTCGAAATGGAATATATATCATCAAATTACTGCATCCTCCGCTTCCTAGGATTTAAAGGAATAATATGACTCTGCCATAAATAGTTTCTTGTAGCTATAAGTTACTTGAAGTTACCCGTGTAAGGATAGATGTATGAAATGTATGCTTTACTTCTAGTGAACATATAGTTTAATATTTGAAAATTGAGTCAAATTTGACCCCTATTTCCTTTGGCTCAGATTCAATAGGAAGGCATAAACCTTTTTCCAAGCCCTACTCTAATGAGAAAGACTTATCACACTTTACTGTGTTCATAATGATAACGAATAAGCATCCGCAAAAGAAAATAGTTTGTTTTGAGTGATTTTAGCAAAGAAATACTCATGAAAATATATTAGTTTGAGGCTTATCATAGTTTAAAAAATATCTTTAATTTTCTTCTGTGGCGTTTTTCTGGCAATTCTTTTTTTTTTTTTTTTTTGTTATAACCTCGGGTTACTATCTATTTTGTTCCCTAAAGGTCCTTTGATGTATCTCATTAAGCCAAAATGTCGATAAAACATGATTCGGTAAAAGAGAGATAATTAGCGCGGCCTCGTGTCGATATTTTAAAAGACCCGCAAATAGATCTGCACATAAATATAATGGCTAGGAGGCGAGGATGGACGTCTGCATACATTCTAATGCCTAAATATATTTTCTACTAAGCAAGTCTTTTCATCTTTCAACAATATTCAAAATAAAATTGAATATTTTAACTAGCTACTAAGTTAGAATATTCCAATTGCTAATAATATTTGCTTGTCTATTAGAATTAAAAATATTAACTTCATAACCATGTCATTATGAATCGCAAGTTTAGTTAGCATGCTCAATTAGGTTTTTGTAATTTTGTATATATATATATATATATATATATATATATATATATATATATATATATATATATGTATATATATATTTATTTATTTATATACATATATATTTTTAACTTCTGTAAGCTACCATGTTAAGTTAGTGCATGTTTATTAACTCATGGGATCATCTAAACCAATTTATTTAATTTTTTATTATGTACACCCTAACACCAAATTTCTCGATTACTCAGATTAGTCAGCGAATTCCATTTTTAAAACTCGGTAGGAACCCAGTATATACTTTCTGAAATGCAGTTCTTGTGAGTCGCACTTTTGCTTGTACACTGCTGTTCTTTGTGATATCCCAACCTAGCCAGATCTAGTAATTTTCAGACTGCAGGCCGCCCTGTTCGCCCTTGGTAGATAAATATAGCACGGAGACGGTCTAGCCTCTACCATAAACATTCTTTTGAGCAAATTAGCTACCTTCTTCTCAATATTATCAATAGCCATGATGTTTTCAACAGGCATGTTGTATATGACAAAGCTATTTTGGGGGTAACCCTATATATATATATATATATATATAGGGCAAATAGGTTTGCTCTTGGTTACAAGTGTCTGTTTTTCTGAGGACGTTGTTCATATATCAATATCGTATTATTCAAGAACCGAAATCCAATATTTCATTTATTCATTCGTTATTGTTTCGTACCTAAGGCGATTTCACTTCTTTAAAGCGTTTACGCATGTCCTAATTAATTCCCATTTTCATCAAAATCTAATTGATTTCTTAATCCTCAGAAACAGAGGTTTGAAATTGTCTGTAATAACGCTGCTGATGATTCTGCTGTTGTCAAAAGATATTGTACGGGTTTCATCTAGATGGAAAAATATTAGCATAAATATGCTTTAGCGATGACTAAACTGGGAAAACAATGTTACAAAAAATCGTTACAAAAAAGTGTCCGCTGGCGTTCGCGTTGGCAGGGTAGGCATGTACGAAAAAGATGGCTGTACGTTATACAGTACATTACATAGGTTTGTCGGGTGGAGCTAAAGCATATTTATGTTCCTGAATTTGAGCAGAAGGCTCTAATTTTTTTCTATATATATATATATATATATATATATATATATATATATATATATTTTGTATATTATTACATATATTCTATAGCTGCTATCTTTCAACAATTTCTGCATGTCATGTGAGATATTAGTTGATTTCGTCTTGACCCGCCAGTCCTTACCCCTCTCCATCTGAGTATCTATTTTTCCTTCACGTATCCATGTTCACCTAAACGTTATCCTTCCTCCAACAGTATTATTCTCTACAGTATTATTCTCTACAACAGTATTATTGTATTTAAAAAAAAAATAGTTTAAAAATTCTGTTATTTCTCGGCTTATGTGTATCTTTGCCATTTTTTCAATTGTGGCCTCTGTTAATTCTCGTTACTTATAGAAAACATTGTTTACGTTAAATGCACTTTAAAAAAATGTTTACAACCTATCATTGGCATGATGTAAAATTTTGTTTTGACTCAATGGCAATTACATTCATCTCTATTTGTTTATACGGTTGTAATAACTATGCTCCGACCGCCGAAGGGAGATGCACCTTGGCACAAGGCCTGGATAATGGGCTGTTGTGCTAGGCAGTCTGGTCTGCAGACCTCAAGGCCGAATCAAGGTTCGCTAGGGTACTGTACTCCTGACCTTGAAGCAAGCAGCCCACCTAGTCCCGTGTCCGTCTTGTATTAGTGAGGCTTGGTTTTACTTGTGGCATCTGTTATTTGTTTTAATTTAGATTATCTTATCTGTGGCGATTCGACGGTTGTAGTTTAAGATGAACAAAACTACAAAATCAATTAAGTTTATAAATAAATTCGATGCTTCGCCGCCATGTGTTCGTCCTTTTTTTTTATTTTTAGAAAACTGATGTTCCGTCTTTGTGTAAAGGCTGCGAGAACGAAAAATAAATAAAAATAGGAAGTTTGTGTTCTTTTTAGTACGAAAAAAGTATCTCGAAAATGTCATTTCATCTAGAACAGCTATACTCATCCTGCAACCCATTGGTCGTTTGGAGTTGGACTATCTGGTGTTAGTTTATTTTAAACCAGTTTGAATTTGGTTCCCAATATAAATTTTAGCACTAGATTTACCAGACCAGTCATTTTGACTGGTCGTGCAGTTTCAATTCTAAATTCCTACTACATATAACATTTTCTTTCCTAAATTATGTTATAAATTTAAAATCTGGTGTTATGTTATAAATTTAAATCTGGTGTTAGTTTATTTTAAACCAGTTTGAATTTGGTTCCCAATATAAATTTTAGCACTAGATTTACCAGACCAGTCATTTTGACTGGTCGTGCAGTTTCAATTCTAAATTCCTACTACATATAACATTTTCTTTCCTAAATTATGTTATAAATTTTGTAGCTATAAGTAGAGAATACATTTAATGAACTTAATGTTACTTTATATATATATATATATATATATATATATATATATATATATATATATATATATATATATATATTAGTAATAAATATATGTTTTTTGTCTGGTAAATCTAGTGCTAAGAACGCACAATGTAAATAGGTCTTATATTATACTAACTCTCTTTGCTAAATAAGTTGAATCCTTGGTAATATGCTGGTTATCCACGGACACTGCAACTTATTTGAGACGTCAAAAGAAGAAAACAAAATTGTTAAAAAGTAAGCAATGAATCTGGTCAAAGTTGTTTAATTAAATTTGTAACAATCGCGAAACTTGCTTTTTTATTTTTTATTTATTTTATTTTATTTTATTTTATTTTTTTTATTTTATTTTTTTATTTTATTTTATTTTATTTCATTTTTTTTATTTTATTTTTTTTTTATTTTGTTTTTATTTTATTTTTTTATTTATTTTATTTTATTTTTTTTATTTTATTTTGTTTTTATTTTGTTTTTATTTTATTTTTTTTTATTTATTTTATTTTATTTTTTTTTATTTTATTTTTTTTATTTTTTTTTATTTTGATTTTATTTTATTTTTTCATTTATTTTTTTTTTTTTTATTTTTTTTTTTTTTTATTTATTTTTTTTTTTTTGTTTTTATTTTATTTTATTTTATTTTTTTTTATTTTATTTTTTTTTATTTTATTTTTTTCTTCTTCGGACTGCGCCACTGGCCTTTGTGGCTCTATGAGAAAAAGGTTGTGTTTCACTGCGCTCGAACGACTTCTCGTCTATTTTATTAATTGGATCAATAATATTGTATATGTGTGCTTGTAACTTTTGAACTCCTGACCTGTTACACGAGATTTTCAGCATTTGTGTATAGTTGTTATTGGTGAGCCCAACACTTGCTGTTGGGCATGCATCATGTTTCGCTTGTAAGTCAAGCTCAGTAAATATGCCAATGTCTTCATGGCCTGGGAATAAGTATATGGAAACAGGTTTTTTCGGCAAAGAAACGTTGTGAATATGGGCGTATATAAGGGGGGGGGCAGAGGGACTGGAGCCGCCCCCGGAATTTTGTTTTGCTGAGAACATTTCATGTAATAAAAGCCTATAACACCGAAAAATGTCTTCTACATTTATCCTGGTCTACTAGGTGTCCATAGGATCTTAAAACTCACCATTTTACACTAAAATAAAATATTTAAAATTTTCCATACACCCCTACTGCCTAGGTGCTCCCAGCCCCCCCCCCCTTCCAAATTATTTTCTATATCTAGTGAAATTATTTTCTATATCTGAGTGGGTTGTTTAGTGCCACAGTTGTTGAAGCATTTGTCACTGTACCAGGGACACATGAGAAGAAATGTTTGATTTTTTGTCTTTCGAACATGTTCCATAATGTACATTACTGCTCTCCGTTATTTGAGTCGACGCATTACCCTAAAATACGGAGGAGTAATTCAAAATGTTTGAAATGGGGAAATGAATTCGCTCATTGCCCTTTGATTCTCTCTGGGTTTCACGATCTTAGTAATAAATTTACTTAGTATATCTTGTATGATTTATTTAATTGGAAGTTGTTGTATTCCATTTAATACTTCCCCAGTGCGTCGAAAGGGTTTTGGAAGCGGCAGAGTATTTGCGAACATGGGGTTTTTATGCCCAATTTAGACTATAGGCCCGAACAAGGGGAGGATGAATTAAAATGCAAATTTTGAGTGCTTTTGCGTCCGAAGGGGTGTCACCTGCTTTAATTTATTGCCTGTAATTCCCTTTCCTATGTTACTCACATACCGATCCAACATTCGACCTCTCGTAGGAAGGAAAATAGCCTAAAAGATTGAGTTACTTTTAGCACTCGTAGTTGTTTGGAAATGCGTTGGCAGCATTAGGTGGTGGGTACTGCTTAAACGTTTTCTATTGGTTAGAATGATATTTTTTTTTATCAATGTGATATTCATATTTTCCAGTAATTTTGCTGGTTTTGGAACAATGACATTGTGAGGCATGATGTGGGAATATGTACAATTACATAACCCACTAGCACAATACATTTTGAGCATTGCAGATATTATTTTAAAACAAATTGTCTTTAGGCCACCGCCGATTCAGGCTTCTATAAAGTATTTTGTGGATTATAGAACGAGGATAGAGAGTTTATCAAAGGATTTGGATGGCCAGGGAGATTGGAATGAAACATCTAATAAACTGATTTGACGAGGGATAAAGGGGATATTGCAGTCATTATGCAGGGTTAGAAATGCCATTAAAATGTTTTTCATGAATTTTCTTGTTTTCGCTGAATAAGACCTACCATTTTTAACCTAGAGCCCTGATGGGAATCTGGGTATCAATTTGGATGGAAGTACCACTCGTGACGAAATACCAAGTTTTAAATTATGGAGAATTGCCATCAAAGGCAATAGGGTCAGTCCATATCAGATCATCCAGGCCATGAAACCCAAGTCCTCAGAATTGCTTGAAACTTTTTTTATTTGTTGAACTGGCCATTCTAATGATATATTCCAAATTTTTCTTAGATATCTTCAATACTTTTTGAGTTATGAATTTTTAAAGTTGTCTATAACTTGCTTTTGCTGTTACCGACGATTTAAGTCAAAGCGACTTTAATTTACTAAAAAAATCATTACTCTGTTAATTTTAATGGGATTTTCACCAAAATGGTCACAATAATATTTTGAATATGGAAAAAATATATTTACTATCTGTAAATAATATGATGCTGTAAATAATATCTGTTATATTTCTGGTTGCTAAGTATATTTATTTAAAAAGAAAATTTTAATTTAAAATGAATTAAAAACATAAAAATGTCAAAAATCGATAAAAATAAAAGGCGCTCCATAAAATCAAGTTCTTTTTTCATGGATACATTCTTAAAAGTATAAACTATTAGATTTTAAAAGAAAAACTCTGGGATTTTGCTGTTAAGTATTCTTAAATCAATAATATAAATTCCTTTTTTTTAATAATTACCTACTTAAACGTCGGGCGTGGTTAGTACCTGAATGGGTGACAGACTATGTGCTGTTGGCATTATAAAAGGGTGGTAACCCGTTGATAGCCCGGCGCTAATAGCCAAATAGTTGATGCGCCGTAAAAAACAAAACAAAAAAAAAACAAAAACTTAACAGCAAAATCCTAGAGTTTTTCTTTTAAAATCTAATAGTTTATACATTTAAGAGTGTATCTATGAAAAAAGAACTTGATTTTATGGAGCGCCTTTATTTTTATCGATTTTTGAAATTTTTATGTTTTTCATTTATTTTAAATTAAAATTTTGTTTTTAAATAAATATACTTAGCAACCAGAAAATAACAGATAGTAAATATATTTTTTCCATATTCAAAATATAATTGTGATTATTTTGGTGAAAATCCCATTGAGATATCATTAACATTAACAGAGTAATGATTTTTTTAGTAAATGAAAGTCGCTTTGACTTAAACCGTCAGTAAAATCAAAAACAAGTTTTATAGAGAACTTTAAAAATTCATAACTCAAAAAGTATTGAAGATACCTAACTAAAATTTGGAATATATCATTAGAATGACCAGTTCAACAAATAAAAAAAGTTAAAAGTTTCAGGCAATTCTGAGGACATGGGTTTCATTTCACTATTTTTCTGGATGATTTGATATGGATTGACCCAATAGACGTGCAGAGATAATTTTAACAAAGATGAGAATAGACCAAACGAACCCGACTCATGTACATATTATAACAAAAGACCCCCATTTAGAACTTGAGGTCTTAATACGCGACGAACAGTATCGTCTCTGTTACGGGACTTTTATGAGTGCAACCTTAATAGCTGTAACAGTTAAAATCTGTGCATTTGTTTAATGATTATGTTCCAAAAAGTTGTTTATTCCATACAGAAACCTGAATTTTTGGCGTGATTTACTGAAAAAAAAAAAATCATAAAATTACTATTAGACAATAGTTGGTGAAGAAAAATATAAACCATCATATTTATATGTGACAAAAGGTCAAATTCGAACAAAAAAACTCACTTTCTGCAATACTCCTTTATTCCTCCTCTACATGTTTGGCGTTCCTATAAGAGCTCCTGAAGAGGCGTCATGGGAACACGAAACATGTAGAGCTCAATAAAGGAGTAGTGTAGAAAGTGATAGTTTTTTTTTCTGCCACCTATAAATATATTGGAAAAATGGGGTCACCATCGGTTAATTTGAAAATATATATTTGGAAATCTGTTTGAAAATATGTACATTATTGAGAAATGTTAAAATACTTAACTACTCGACGATAGTCAAAGTTCCCCTGTTGATTTCCATAAATTTGTACTTCTGTAGTGTGCTGTTCGAAGTTTACCGATATTAGTTATTGCCTTTTGTATTAGTTCCTTACAGTACTAAAACTTTACGCCCATGTCAATATTTGAGGAAAAACATTAGGAACCTAGTTGTGGATATAAGTCTTGTTGTTGCTTGTATTAAACATGCATTTTCTTATTACTCAAGCGTGTAATGTGCCTTGTAGACATCAACTACACGATTTAAATTTATGAACTAAATTTTGAATTAAAAATAAAAAATTCGTTGTAATTTGATGACTCGTTAAATATGAATGGGAACAGCTTTTCTGTTAGCATCATATTAAAGGCAATTACACTTATTATTGTTGAGTTTCAAGCGTTCAGCAAAACAAGAATGTGGTCAGGAATTACAGTTTGATTTAACGTTACTAGATTCGAGTCCCGCCTGCCGAATATTGAGTTTTTTCATCTATAGGCTTACTTCGTCAATGGTTGATTAGACAGGTCGGCAACCTATAATTAGCCCTGTATACAGATCGCCTTAAGAAAATGGAATTTTTGTGTTTTCTGCCATTTATATTATTATGTAATATTTGATAATAAGTACGTAGACATTTAACACCTTCGTCCTCCTCGTACAGAATGTAATATCATTAAAGCAATAAATAAAAGACTTGAAATAATTATTAAAAAAAAAAAGTATTTAGTTGTTGTTCCTGATTCCTCCTAACCGCCTGGATGCAGATGGGGAAAAAATAAAGTATCTAAGGTAAAGTAACTGAAGCATGCTAGCATAAAACATTTTCCCTTACTTTACATAAGCGAATTTTGAAAAATTACTTTGCAAGGCTGCATTCGATGCTAGATCGTCTAGACGTCATTGGGATTCCTGAACAAAATGGTTTTTTGTTTTAACGGAACAAACCGTTAATAAACTTTATTATATTGGTAACTAGTAAATAGTAAAACACTAGAAAAATTGTGCTTAACTTCTCTCTGCTCAAGGCTCCAATACAAATTTTGCCGACAACTTCTGTTGTGGACGTATTTCAAGTAATGTTTTTATGATGTATTCAATTAATGGAAATAATTATAAATGTTCTCCCACAAAGCGAGGATTGTTTAAATTACGTTTCATCCTTTTAGATTCTTTAATTAATGAATGCCTTCGTTATGAGCTGAAAACTTAATTGGATATTAACATTTTTGATTAATAAATCCTGGCTAAAATTGGCCAAATTTGCAGAATTTTAGATGTCAGATTTAATTAGAATATTGAAACATAGTTTTAGTTTTGGTTATTAAAAAACTAACAATTATTAAAATAATTTTCAATAACGAATTCAGCTAGTGAAAATGTTTAATGCTGAATTTTTTATGTGGAATACCCATTCTTAAAATAGATTTTACAGAAATAACATTTTAAAAAAGATACCCAATGAATGAAACAAAAATTAATTAATTGTAAAAATTAACATTGAAACAATAAAAGATTAAATCATCAAACACTTTGGAAAGTTTAGACATAAAGGAGTTAACATTTATATAATGTTTTGTTCATTAAGCTGGTTTTATAATGTAACCAGGTTCTGGCAAGGTAACAATTTATATTATTCACGTATACATAGACAAACAAGTATATAATGCTTGCACGTACAAATATGCAAAACCAAATGTAATTAAAATATTTAATGATTTTATTTTATTTAGGCTGTAATTTTTGAATTGTTATGTTAATTGTAATTATCTTCATTAGTTTCATGGTGGCAGTTCTTTTTAATAAAAGCAGTAGGTAAAACTGTCTCCAGAAAAACAGTTCTAACGAAGAAAAGTATTGATAAAAACTTATCAACTCCACTCTAATTATTTTCATTCACTTTATGTTTTGTTTAATATTATACACTATATATATCAATTGAACCCGATGTGGTGAATCTTTAAAAGAAATAATATAATATATTTGATGTGCAATCATTATATGGATTGAATAAAAGCTTACTGACTCCAAACAGCTTTTGAAAAGAGAATCTACAGGTGGTTGGCTCTTACTGCTACTTACCACTTACACTAACACTAGTTCTGTACTCTTTCTTTCAATCTAACTTTTCAATTGTACTTCATTACATAAGTAAGTTTTGATAGTGAAAACGGAACGGCTTTTTTAAACCAGCATTGTGATCAAAATTTTAAATTCTCGTTTGATCGGATGAGGTAGAATCAAACATACATTTTGACCTCCATTATATAATTTTTTAAAGTGAGCATATAAAGTTACACACATCCTCTGACCATTAAAACAAAGCTTTTTCCATATATGTTTAAGCGTATAAATAATTTTTTTATTATTTTTTTTTTATTATTTAAATACACACATATTAACGAATGCATGTTTTGAAAAATTGGAATTGGTCTAAAATATTAAATCATTAGGCAAAATGAAATGATAAAATATGGGATTGTTTAATTAGATAAATATTGTAAACACTTCTAAATATGTCAAATCTGTATAGGGGTTTAAAAAATAAGTAAAACATATATAAACGAATAAATAAATAAAAAAAATAATATTTAAAATCTATTAAACATGATATGACTTTTAAATTAAAATAATTAGTAGTACATCGCTTTCTTCGACTGACATATTTTGACATTTATTATATATATATATATATATATATATATATATATATATATATATATATACATATATATATTTATATATATATGCGTATGTATGTTTATATATACGCAAAAAAACAAAACAAAAAAAAACCATTGTGGAAATAGTTGTGGGCTCAGGGATAATAGTTAATAAAACTATAAAAAACATTAATATGAAAATGAGGTTTATTTTCCCAATTTTTCGGCTTCAATTTTAAATCTTCATTAGAGCAATTAACAATAATATTTATTTAAATAAATAAGTAATAACAATAATGATAAATATGAGTTGCAGTTTGTAACTGAATTAAAATACATTGCAGTTTGTAACTGAATTAAAATACATTAACGAAACAGTTAAATAAAAAAAAGGCTAAATAAAACATTTAAATTTAAAAAAAGGTAAACAAATT
Source organism: Gonocerus acuteangulatus (assembly GCA_946811695.1). Lineage (NCBI taxonomy): Eukaryota > Metazoa > Arthropoda > Insecta > Hemiptera > Coreidae > Gonocerus > Gonocerus acuteangulatus. The sequence goes on along the minus strand of OX328124.1, from coordinate 95,357,040 downwards.
TTATTTTTGAAAATTTAATTTTCTAAGTATCATGACAGACACCCGCAGTAGACCCACACTGGATTATCTAAACGTTCTCCGATCTCTTCTGAATCAACGCATAATACAGGTTTCCCACCAAATAGAAAATTATTATTATAAAAGCAAAGCCATATTTAATTTCTGTCAATTGTACAAAAATAAAAATTAAAGAGAGAAAGATAATATACTTAAACAAATGATAAATTAGCACTTCCTAAAAAATGAAACTTCTGGATAAGGCTTCTCGGAAAAAGCTTATACAAACACATAATTAACAAACACACAACAAAACGAATTATAAACACTATAAGCCGCTTGGTTTTCGCGCCCTTTAATTAATGCATTCATGAATATGGATGAAAAAGAAATTTGCATAATTTGTTAATTAAAATAACCCTGAATATTTGATTTTATGTGAGCGTGTTATACTTTTAAATTAATACTTTCCTTTCTCATAAATTACTTCCAAACAGTGCAAAAGACTAAACAAAAAATTTCCAAATAGTAATTAGGAATAACTATCCTATATTTTCTGACAAGTTATCATCACTTTCGGCTATACTTTTTTCCCACGATTTTAAACATCTTTTTTATCATAAAATGATGAAAAATCTCTTCGCAGAATACATTCAGGCAATAAAAATAACAACAGGCTTTATTTCGGATTATTCGTTGCTTAATGCCCCCGGTATTATATATATGTATGTATATATATATTTGGATGGAACGGCATTTCTCTCCAGCGGTGGTACTCCTCCTCACTTCTTCCTGGAATATTTCTCCATGGAGATGGATGGAAGATGGGTTCATCTCCATCTTCTTCAGCCAGGTGTTTGCTGTTTCTTCCTCGGTGGTAGCCAAGGGAATGACATTTTTCTTGATCTGGGCGCCTTTTCTCCTCTCTAGCCCCAGTATCGGCGGACCAATGGTGTTGAAGCTCCCTGGTGTAGTTGGGATTCTGTCCGTTAGTAGCGCTGATGGTATTGCGTCTTCTTTTTTCTCTCTCCAGCTTCTATTTTCCTCGCCGTAAGGTTTTATATGTTTGAAGTTTTTTTCGTCGGTGGGATAGTATTTTTGGATGGAACGGCATTTCTCTCCAGCTGTGGTACTCCTTACTTTTTCCTGGAATATTTCGATGGGTTCATCACCATCTTCTTCAGCCAGGTGTTTGTTGTTTCTTCCTCGGTGGTAGCCAAGGGAATGACATTTTTCTTGATCTGGGCGCCTTTTCTCCTCTCTAGCCCCAGTATCGGCGGACCAATGGAGATGAAGCTCCCTGGTGTAGTTGGGATTCTGTCCGTTAGTAGCGCTGATGGTATTGCGTCTTTTTTTTCTCTCTCCTGCTTCTATTTTCCTCGCCGTAAGGTTTTATATGTTTGATGTTATTTTGCGTCCGCCGATACTGGGGCTAGAGGGGAGAAAAGGCTCCCAGATCGAGAAAAATGTCATTCCCTTGGCTACCACCGAGGAAGAAACAACAAACACCTGGCTTATAGGTTTATTGGCCTAGAAAAACGAATGAAACCATTTTTAAGGCGATAGCTTCAACCGTATTCGAGAAAATTGGAAACATAGTTGTCCAAACATAGTCTTTGAAAAACGTGTTTAGGGTACTTAGAATCATGGGATTCAGTTGAAACATTCTATGCATGTTTTAAATTCATATAAACCAAGATTTTCAAATTTTGGTTACGTTTGGAGTTAAGGAAGGCGTAGAATAAAATATTTTATTAATAGACATGAAAAGTTTTGGACTTCGTATATTTTCCTTAATATCTCGAAAACGATTTCGAATCTTCATAAGCGGATCGTTTCCATTCAAAAGGTTACTAAATGCTCTACAAAAAAAAAAAAAAGTCTGAAGCAATTTTCGATGAGGCGATGTCAATCGGAGAAATAAGTGCTTAAAACTTTAAATGTGTTTTTTTTGTTGTTGTTTTGAACGGTTTTTTTTCTTTGTTCAAATCACTTTTTTAATTCATTTTTTTTTTAATTTCATTTATCTGTAAAATTAGTATTATTGTAAAAGAAAAATAAGAAACAGTAAGTAGTGTGTTTCTAAAGCAAACCTTCACAAGGCCAGGTAGTCAGGTATCAGGTATGACCCTTGCAACAGTGACCTCTTTGCGATCATAAATTATATCGTGAAATGCCTAACCAAAATTATAACTGTTTCTATATCAACCTTTCCAAAATTAGGGATAATAACGGAACCGCGCTAAGATGATGCAGTTCCTGCGAGTCGGACTTTATATGTGTGTATATGTATATATATATATATATATATATATATATATAATATATATACATACATATACATATATATATATATATATATATGTATATGTATGTATATATATATGTATATATATGTATATATATATATATATATATATGTATATGTATGTATATATATATGTATATATATATATGTATATATATATATATATACATATACACACACACACACATACATACATACATATATACACCAGACACCATGTATAGGGCGAAAACGATTACTACTAAGTTTTATAGCTTGGAATATTAGTCCAGGCTGTCTGTTCTATTTTGAACTATCCATAGTTTTAGTGTTGCAATTTTGAAACAAATCTGCTACTCACATTTCTAGCAACCGTTTTTCTTTTGCGTGGAGTCCTACATCATAGTCTAAAATCTCTGTATTATGTTTTCTGGTTATAAAATACCGTGTTCTCCAAGTAGTGGATCTGACAGAGTCGTTAACGCGCTGTCAGAACTTGTTCCGTTATGTCGGAACAATGGCGTAGAGCCGCTGGCAAAAACTTTCAAATGATACGTAACTTTCCTACCACCTGGTGTTTAACTATGGGAATCCTCTTTATTTTTATTATTTTCTTTCCTTTATTATCTGAGTTTGGAATATGTTAACATTTTGTTAAAAGTTAATTTAATACAAATTAATTATGTGTTTATTCTCTTTTCCTGAATTTTTTCTCAATTCTGGATAATGCTACTGGGTTCTTCAGAATCCATCTAGCCACATACGGATTTCTCCAACTGACCGCATGTTAAAAAATATGCAAATAACATTTTTTATCAATCATTGACGAATGGACTTTTTAACTAATAATTAGAAATAAATTTTCAGGCCGCAGGGGCCCAGAAGGGCTGATACCGAAGAGGCACTTTACTCTGGTAACTTGAACACGAGTAATTACTTTATATCATACTAGCTGTTACCCGGCGCGCCATGCTACACCTACTTTCTGCATATAGAAAAGCCTAAATAAATTAGAAACCAAATAAGTATTATTAAAATCTAATAACACGAATCTGTAACTGTTATGAACCCGTGACCTCCCAACCGTGTACCGAGTTTAGTCAAAATCGGACGAACGGTGTGGATTTCTATAAGGGACAAACATACAGACAGACAGCTATAAGACGTTTTTGACTTAGCCTACGACACTCCTCAGATTAAGATCTACATGTGTAACGAGTTTAGTCAAAATCGGACGAACTGTGTGGATTTGTATAAGGGACAAACATACAGACAGACAGCTGGTAGACGTTTTTGACTTAGCCTACGACACTCCCCAGATTAAGATCTACATGTGTACCGAGTTTAGTCAAAATCGGACGAACGGTGTGGATTTGTATAAGGGACAAACATACAGACAGACAGCTGGTAGACGTTTTTGACTTAGCCTACGACACTCCTCAGATTAAGATCTACATGTGTACCGAGTTTAGTCAAAATCGGACGAACGGTGTGGATTTGTATAAGGGACAAACATACAGACAGACAGCTGGTAGACGTTTTTGACTTAGCCTACGACACTCCCCAGATTAAGATCTACATGTGTACCGAGTTTAGTCAAAATCGGACGAACGGTGTGGATTTGTATTAGAGACAAACATACAGACAGACAGCTTGTAGACGTTTTTGACTTAGCCTACGACACTCCCCAGATTAAGATCTACATATGTAACGAGTTTAGTCAAAATCGGACGAACGGTGTGGATTTGTATAAGGGACAAACATACAGACAGACAGCTATAAGACGTTTTTGACCTAGTCTACGGCACTCTCCAGATTAAGATCTACATGTGTACCGAGTTTAGTCGAAATCGGACGAACAGTGTGGATTTGTATAAGGGACAAACATACAGACAGACAGCTGGTAGATGTTTTTGACTTAGCCTACGACACTCCTCAGATTAAGATCTACATGTATACCGAGTTTAGTCAAAATCGGACGAACGGTGTGGATTTGTATAAGGGACAAACATACAGACAGACAGCTATAAGACGTTTTTGACCTAGTCTACGGCACTCTCCAGATTAAGATCTACATGTGTACCGAGTTTAGTCAAAATCGGACGAACGGTGTGGATTTGTATAAGGGACAAACATACAGACAGACAGCTGGTAGACGTTTTTGACTTAGCCTACGACACTCCCCAGATTAAGATCTACATATGTACCGAGTTTAGTCAAAATTGGACGATCGGTGTGGATTTGTATAAGAGACAAACATACAGACAGACAGCTGGTAGACGTTTTTGACTTAGCCTACGACACTCCTCAGATTAAGATCTACATGTGTACCGAGTTTAGTCAAAATTGGACGATCGGTGTGGATTTGTATAAGAGACAAACATACAGACAGACAGCTGGTAGACGTTTTTGACTTAGCCTACGACACTCCCCAGATTAAGATCTACATGTGTACCGAGTTTAGTCAAAATCGGACGAACGGTGTGGATTTGTATAAGGGACAAACATACAGACAGACAGCTATGAGATGTTTTTGACTTAGTCTACGGCACTCTTCAGATTAAGATCTACATGTGTACCGAGTTTAGTCGAAATCGGACGAACAGTGTGGATTTGTATAAGGGACAAACATACAGACAGACAGCTGGTAGATGTTTTTGACTTAGCCTACGACACTCCCCAGATTAAGATCTACATGTGTACCGAGTTTAGTCAAAATCGGACGAACGGTGTGGATTTGTATAAGGGACAAACATACAGACAGACAGCTATAAGACGTTTTTGACCTAGTCTACGGCACTCTTCAGACTAAGATCTACATGTGTACCGAGTTTAGTCAAAATCGGACGAACGGTGTGGATTTGTATAAGGGACAAACATACAGACAGACAGCTGGTAGACGTTTTTGATTTAGCCTACGACACTCCCCAGATTAAGATCTACATGTGTACCGAGTTTAGTCAAAATTGGACGATCGGTGTGGATTTGTATAAGAGACAAACATACAGACAGACAGCTGGTAGATTTTTTTGACCTAGCCTAGGAGATTTCTCGTATCAAGACCTACCATTATTCCAAGTTTGGTCAAAATCGGTCAAACGGTGTAGATTTGTATAAGGAACAAACAAACAGACACGTGATATACGTTTATATATATAGATTATAAAAAAAGTTGACGAAAATCGAAACGTTTAATGATCCTGAGCCATAGAAAGACGTATATTACGAAACATTTCGGCCATTATCTGTAAAAAATTATATATATATATATATATATATATATATATATATATATATATATATATATATGTTTCTCTTATGTCCTCGAAATTTTAAGCTTGATTCCTTATTCTTAAAAACATTTAGATTTAACAAAGGCCATTAATCAATGAATTAATAAGAATATAAAAATAATACATGAAATCAAGGATAATAAGCTTAAAGCATGCATAGATCCATTTATATAGTATTTACATAGATATGGTTTACACACAAAGGTATAAATATATTGTAATAGACTAGTTATTTAGTTTTTACGATGTTTGGGAACTTTAAATTTTCTTTTAGACATTAATGTGTTGGAGATGTTCTAATATGGGTTTTATGTGTTGACTATCCAGTGATAGAAATAATATTGAAATTGTAGTCGTATTAAGTGATTCCATAGAATTAATATATCGTTATCTTCTTCATTTTATTATAATTTGTCTTTTATTTTCGACTATACAGATAATAATTTATTTTATTTAATCTGAATTAAACTCTGCCATTAGTGTTTTACGTCCTCTCTATTTATATATCTATCTTGACATTTTTTTTGAGTAACGTAAACAAAAGTTAACAATTGTTTTGCAAAAGATTTTCAATTGTAGACCAGTATTTAAATTCTTGTTAATTTGTACATTTCAAATACATTCAGAATAGTAGCGAATTATAAAATAACAATTATTATTTTATATAAACATTTTGAAAGTGTCTGCTGGATTTTCGGTTTTAGGTCATGAAAGATAATACAATTACATTCGTTTACAAACAGGCTTCTAGTAGCAGATCTAATAGACGGGATGAAGTAGTCCTGTGCTGGCTAAGAATAGGCCATTCGTGACTTATTCACTCATAACTATTGACTAGACAAGACTGGCCAAAGTGTCACTACTGTTATAAGACTCTTACCATAAAACACATCGTGACAGACTGTAGACTGAGACAAAACTGTATAATCTCACATGACGGAATACTCACAGTTGACAGTCACTAAATAGTACAGCTATTGGAATATTAAAGAAATAGTAAACCTTTATGATTTAATCTAATACCTATTTTGACAGTATTTAGAAAGTTTACTTTTTTTATTACTCTACATAAAAGAGATATAACTGGGTGAGAAACTCTAGTCAACTTCTACAAATGGAAAGAAAAATGAACATTATTGTTATTTTTTTTTCAACGGCGCATCGACAAATCTGGGCCATTAGCGCCTACATCCAGGGTGTATCGTGGAATTTTCTCAACGAGCCCGGAGATAAGATTCCTGCCGCCGCAGAGTGTATCGAAGTAGTGGAGATTATGGACAAAAATCATTACCCACTAGTTATTTTCAAATAAACGTTTTTATTAATTGAAATCAACCCAAAACAAGGTAACAACAGTATAATAATGCATACTATACGGCTATATTAATATTAGTAGAAATAATATAGCAGGTAATAATATTTTTAATACCAATATTATAAAATATAATATAACTGTAAATTATATGTTACAGTTATAAGGAGTAGTAATAAACTCTTTTTTATATCTGCCTCTAAGGTAGCCTGAAGGGCCATCAGGGCGTGAATCTGTTTTTTTTTTTTATAAAAATTAATAACAATTTCTTTTAAGTTGATATATAGTTTCAACCAGTATTTATATAAGAGGTTTTTCTCTGTGTTGAACACGTTCCCACATTTTTTACATATAATATAGGACTAAACTGGCAGTCTTTCTAATATTGCTTAATATTTCTTTAGGATCATCCTGCAGATCAAATTGAATCATTTGCTCGAGGATTGATACAGTTTTCTTGGATTTATACACATTTTTTACAAATTTGGAAGAAAAAATGCTGATAGATCTAAAAATAAAAATGTTTGGAATCGGCAAAGTTCGGCAAACTAAATTACCCTCTGTACATTATACTTGAGGTAAACTTTAAGCTCTTAAAAAAACTTGGGATGTGTTCAGATGAAGTTTTTTTGCTATGGTCTATCAAAATTTTATACTTAAAAAAAATTTCAAAGATCAATGAAAAATAATTCAGGACAAATAATAAGGGAGTAATTACCCATAATCAATTATATCAGATAAAAAAAGAAAAGTTTTGTCATAATTTCCTTTGGATGACTTAATAAAAACACTGTCCTATCTTCAACGAGAGAGGTTCAAACTGATTGTTGGTATAAATCAGGTTTTGAAGACTTTGCCTTGTTTATAATCCTTCTAATGTGTTTGTTGATCAAAATAAAACTAATATTTATTAGTTTTATACGATTTTAATTCCTCGAATAGTTTCTATACTTAGCTAGAGGATTAAAAATTAAATATAAGAAAACAAAAATTCAGGTTTTTGTCCATTGGACGTTACACTGTGCGCCGGTGGAAATCGAACACACCATCTCCCGCTTATGAATCAATGGCGCTAGCCACTAGATCACGGGATACCCCATTATTGTAATTTTTTTTAATTGAATATTTACAATCTGTATACATATAATACAATCAGTAAATACATATCTCATAAATTATAACACAAGGAAGAACAGAGCGGAGAAGGCAGCCATTGCTGTCACTGGCTTTATTGTAATTGTCTTTATTTATTATATTTATTTTGTACAGGCTGTCGAATCGCCATAGTTAAGAGAAACTAAATGAAATAAAATGTTTTTATAGAAAAGTATTATATTTTACAACGTTTTCGCTTCGTTCCCAAGCCTTCATCGTGGCAATGAGATTAAGAACTGGACAGGATGTAAGTCGCTGCATGACTGTTATGTTTGTAAACCGGACAACACGATTGATTCTCTCTCTGCCCCCGAACTACAGGTCTGAAACTGAACTCGCGTGACCTACCAATTAGATAGTTGAAGCTTCTAGTTTCGGACGACGAGGTAATTGTTGCCCTGAGTTCTAGACAAAAGGAGCTCCGTGCTGCGTAGGCTTGTTGGTGTTCTCTCCCTAACCCAGGAAGCTCTTCATTAGCTCTGCTTAGTTGGTGTTGGCCATAACTCCACAGCTCACAATTAGTACGCTCTCCTAGTATTTGAGCAGGAGGCTGTTGCCATATTTATTATGCACTCGCTAAAAAGCTCCGGTAGATTGAATTGCATGGGTTTAACCTATATTTTTAACAACCTACTGTGATATAAACCTAGCTCAAAGTTCCATCTTGTTTTAAAACAATCGCATAATAAAAAATCAATGATATTGTATATTTTGAAAGGTTTCCTGTTGTTCACATATGCAGTGGAATAAACATCCTTCAGACTCGCAGGAATTGCACCATTTTAGCGAGTTTCCGTCTTCATACCTAGTGTAATTTGGAAAGCTTATGATAGGAACAGTTAATGTTTTGCCTTAATATTTCAGGAACAGGAATGTGACAGGAGAAATTACTCCATTTTAGCACAGATTTTTCCGGATGAGATCGCTCTTTTAAATCAGAACCCTATTTGTAGAAAATTTAATAAGATTTAGAATAGGTGCTTTACATCTTCTATGATCTCCCAACCGCTTTCGTGATTTATCTGCAAACTCCAAGAAAAATCTAGTTTTGTTTTCCATTTTCCTTGACAAAGGTTACAGATATGGTCTTGCAAATGGTTTTGTTAGATTCCCTACGCCCAATTACTTGTAAGTGTACTGCTTAAAACGTGTACCTACAAAGTATTTTGTTCCAAATTTCATTAACATCGGTCAATTTTTGAGCCAGCTAGTGAGCTAACATACACTAGCCACCCATATATGATATTTTTGGTATATTTATATTGATCGTCGTTTGTGATCAATTTGAAAAGTGCTTTCCGATCAAAAGGATCATAATTGGATCCAAGGAGAATTTCGATTGAAGACTGTAAGTCTTATGATATTTTTGGTATATTTATATTGATCGTCGTTTGTGATCAATATGAAAAGTGCTTTCCGATCAAAAGGATCATAATTGGATCCAAGGAGAATTTCGATTGAAGACTGTAAGTTTGGTAGTTCAATTTAAATTAGTTAGGATATAAGTGGAAGTACATAAGTATCAAAGTGGTTGAAAGCGAACGGTTACTCCTTTACCGACCCAAGCCTGCAAACAGTTAAAAGCTGTTAATATAAGGTATATTTCATGAATGGTTGCATTTTTTGGACAGATTATTTATTGTCTTGTAATATTTTCGTCATTCTTATAGCCAAACCACATGCTTCTTTCGTTGTGGGGTTTACATTGGGCTGGTTTACTTTTGACTTACATTGTCAAACTGTGCTCCTTTAAATTAAATTATTAAAATGGGTTTTCATATACTAACTATAAAAGTGGTATTATTATTGAAGAAGGGAGATTTAAAATGTATTTTTATCACTTTTATTTTAATTATTCGAGAAACCAATTTGTACACAAATATTCACAAATGTGATACAATTATGCAATGGTACCTCAACTATTTTGTGAAATTTCACCATAGCTATTCTTTCTCAAGGTTTCTGTTTTTCGAAAGATAAAATGGAATGCTCACCACTTCCTAAAAAGGAAAGGTTAGTAGGCTTGTCCATTCCACCTACTGTTGGGCTTCCTCTTGGCATCTATCTCCTCCCACATATCTTCCAAGTCATTTTTTACTCAGACGACTTCGGATTGACTCAGATTATACCCGTTGCTCTTTCCACATAAAGACAAACTTGGAATCTTTTACTGTAACTTTCTGGGCCAAGAATTTTAAAATCTCTCTAGTTGTTTTGACTTTATTCCTTGTCTCAGTGCCCTAGGTTAACTATATTTATTTTAATTTGATCTTTGATTCATATTGGTCGAGCTCTGAATTGCAGTAATGTAGACTCCTGTCTAGTTGTTTTGACTTTATTCCTTCTCTCAGTGCCCTAGGTTAACTATATTTATTTTAATTTGATCTTTGATTCATATTGGTCGAGCTCTGAATTGCAATAATATAGACTCCTGTCTAGTTGTTTTGACTTTATTCCTTGTCTCAGTGCCCTAGGTTAACTATATTTATTTTAATTTGATCTTTGATTCATATAGGTCGAGCTCAGAATTGCAGTAATATAGACTCCTGTCTAGTTGTTTTGACTTTATTCCTTGTCTCAGTGCCCTAGGTTAACTATATTTATTTTAATTTGATCTATGACTCATATTGGTCGAGCTCTGAATTGCAGTAATGTAGACTCCTGTCTAGTTGTTTTGACTTTATTCCTTGTCTCAGTGCCCTAGGTTAACTATATTTATTTTAATTTGATCTTTGATTCATATTGGTCGAGCTCGGAATTGCAGTAATATAGACTCCTGTCTAGTTGTTTTGACTTTATTCCTTGTCTCAGTGCCCTAGGTTAACTATATTTATTTTAATTTGATCTTTGATTCATATTGGTCGAGCTCTGAATTGCAGTAATATAGACTCCTGTCTAGTTGTTTTGACTTTATTCCTTGTCTCAGTGCCCTAGGTTAACTATATTTATTTTAATTTGATCTTTGATTCATATAGGTCGAGCTCAGAATTGCAGTAATATAGACTCCTGTCTAGTTTTTTTGACTTTATTCCTTGTCTCAGTGCCCTAGGTTAACTATATTTATTTTAATTTGATCTTTGATTCATATTGGTCGAGCTCTGAATTGCAGTAATATAGACTCCTGTCTAGTTGTTTTGACTTTATTCCTTGTCTCAGTGCCCTAGGTTAACTATATTTATTTTAATTTGATCTTTGATTCATATTGGTCGAGCTCTGAATTGCAGTAATGTAGACTCCTGTCTAGTTGTTTTGACTTTATTCCTTGTCTCAGTGCCCTAGGTTAACTATATTTATTTTAATTTGATCTTTGATTCATATTGGTCGAGCTCGGAATTGCAGTAATATAGACTCCTGTCTAGTTGTTTTGACTTTATTCCTTGTCTCAGTGCCCTAGGTTAACTATATTTATTTTAATTTGATCTTTGATTCATATTGGTCGAGCTCTGAATTGCAGTAATATAGACTCCTGTCTAGTTGTTTTGACTTTATTCCTTGTCTCAGTGCCCTAGGTTAACTATATTTATTTTAATTTGATCTTTGATTCATATTGGTCGAGCTCTGAATTGCAGTAATATAGACTCCTGTCTAGTTGTTTGGACTATATTCCTTGTCTCAGTGCCCTAGGTTAACTATATTTATTTTAATTTGATCTTTGATTCATATTGGTCGAGCTCTGAATTGCAGTAATGTAGACTCCTGTCTAGTTGTTTTGACTTTATTCCTTGTCTCAGTGCCCTAGGTTAACTATATTTATTTTAATTTGATCTTTGATTCATATTGGTCGAGCTCGGAATTGCAGTAATATAGACTCCTGTCTAGTTGTTTTGACTTTATTCCTTGTCTCAGTGCCCTAGGTTAACTATATTAATTTTAATTTGATCTTTGATTCATATTGGTCGAGCTCTGAATTGCAGTAATATAAACTCCTGTCTAGTTGTTTTGACTTTATTCCTTGTCTCAGTGCCCTAGGTTAACTATATTTATTTTAATTTGATCTTTGATTCATATAGGTCGAGCTCAGAATTGCAGTAATATAGACTCCTGTCTAGTTGTTTTGACTTTATTCCTTGTCTCAGTGCCCTAGGTTAACTATATTTATTTTAATTTGATCTTTGATTCATATTGGTCGAGCTCTGAATTGCAGTAATATAGACTCCTGTCTAGTTGTTTTGACTTTATTCCTTGTCTCAGTGCCCTAGGTTAACTATATTTATTTTAATTTGATCTTTGATTCATATTGGTCGAGCTCTGAATTGCAGTAATATAGACTCCTGTCTAGTTGTTTGGACTTTATTCCTTGTCTCAGTGCCCTAGGTTAACTATATTTATTTTAATTTGATCTTTGATTCATATTGGTCGAGCTCTGAATTGCAGTAATGTAGACTCCTGTCTAGTTGTTTTGACTTTATTCCTTGTCTCAGTGCCCTAGGTTAACTATATTTATTTTAATTTGATCTTTGATTCATATTGGTCGAGCTCGGAATTGCAGTAATATAGACTCCTGTCTAGTTGTTTTGACTTTATTCCTTGTCTCAGTGCCCTAGGTTAACTATATTTATTTTAATTTGATCTTTGATTCATATTGGTCGAGCTCGGAATTGCAGTAATATAGACTCCTGTCTAGTTGTTTTGACTTTATTCCTTGTCTCAGTGCCCTAGGTTAACTATATTTATTTTAATTTGATCTTTGATTCATATTGGTCGAGCTCTGAATTGCAGTAATATAGACTCCTGTCTAGTTGTTTTGACTTTATTCCTTGTCTCAGTGCCCTAGGTTAACTATATTTATTTTAATTTGATCTTTGATTCATATTGGTCGAGCTCTGAATTGCAGTAATATAGACTCCTGTCTAGTTGTTTGGACTTTATTCCTTGTCTCAGTGCCCTAGGTTAACTATATTTATTTTAATTTGATCTTTGATTCATATTGGTCGAGCTCTGAATTGCAGTAATGTAGACTCCTGTCTAGTTGTTTTGACTTTATTCCTTGTCTCAGTGCCCTAGGTTAACTATATTTATTTTAATTTGATCTTTGATTCATATTGGTCGAGCTCGGAATTGCAGTAATATAGACTCCTGTCTAGTTGTTTTGACTTTATTCCTTGTCTCAGTGCCCTAGGTTAACTATATTAATTTTAATTTGATCTTTGATTCATATTGGTCGAGCTCTGAATTGCAGTAATATAAACTCCTGTCTAGTTGTTTTGACTTTATTCCTTGTCTCAGTGCCCTAGGTTAACTATATTTATTTTAATTTGATCTTTGATTCATATAGGTCGAGCTCAGAATTGCAGTAATATAGACTCCTGTCTAGTTGTTTTGACTTTATTCCTTGTCTCAGTGCCCTAGGTTAACTATATTTATTTTAATTTGATCTTTGATTCATATTGGTCGAGCTCTGAATTGCAGTAATATAGACTCCTGTCTAGTTGTTTTGACTTTATTCCTTGTCTCAGTGCCCTAGGTTAACTATATTTATTTTAATTTGATCTTTGATTCATATTGGTCGAGCTCTGAATTGCAGTAATATAGACTCCTGTCTAGTTGTTTGGACTTTATTCCTTGTCTCAGTGCCCTAGGTTAACTATATTTATTTTAATTTGATCTTTGATTCATATTGGTCGAGCTCTGAATTGCAGTAATGTAGACTCCTGTCTAGTTGTTTTGACTTTATTCCTTGTCTCAGTGCCCTAGGTTAACTATATTTATTTTAATTTGATCTTTGATTCATATTGGTCGAGCTCGGAATTGCAGTAATATAGACTCCTGTCTAGTTGTTTTGACTTTATTCCTTGTCTCAGTGCCCTAGGTTAACTATACGTATTTATTTTAATTTGATCTTTGATTCATATAGGTCGAGCTCTGAATTGCAGTAATATAGACTCCTGTCTAGTTGTTTTGACTTTATTCCTTGTCTCAGTGCCCTAGGTTAACGAAATTTATTTTAATTTGATCTTTGATTCATATAGGTGGAGCTCTGAATTGCAGTAATATAGACTCCTGTCTAGTTGTTTTGACTTTATTCCTTGTCTCAGTGCCCTAGGTTAACTATATTTATTTTAATTTGATCTTTGATTCATATTGGTCGAGCTCTGAATTGCAGTAATATAGACTCCTGTCTAGTTGTTTTGACTTTATTCCTTGTCTCAGTGCCCTAGGTTAACTATACGTATTTATTTTAATTTGATCTTTGATTCATATAGGTCGAGCTCTGAATTGCAGTAATATAGACTCCTGTCTAGTTGTTTTGACTTTATTCCTTGTCTCAGTGCCCTAGGTTAACGAAATTTATTTTAATTTGATCTTTGATTCATATAGGTGGAGCTCTGAATTGCAGTAATATAGACTCCTGTCTAGCTGTTTTGACTTTATTCCTTGTCTCCGTGCCCTAGGTTAACTATATTTATTTTAATTTGAACTTTGATTCATATAGGTGGAGCTCTGAATTGCAGTAATATAGACTCCTGTCTAGTTGTTTTGACTTTATTCCTTGTCTCAGTGCCCTAGGTCAACTATATTTATTTTAATTTGATCTTTGATTCATATAGGTCGAGCTCTGAATTGCAGTAATATAGACTCCTGTCTAGTTGTCACAATTCCTGTCTTAATGCTATTCCCCCTACATAGGCAAGGGCGACACATTTTCAATTGATTTTTTTTTTTTTTTTTTTTTAGTTGTCTCATTTTAGAAATACTAGTGCGATATAAATTGATCCTTATAGGCGGAATCTCTAATGTATGTGTATCGGTTAGCAATCTTTCTGAACATTGAAGTTCCTGGGTTATTAGCATGTATCCATTTCTAAGTCTATTGAGTACCACTTCTTCTCTTCTGGTTAAGCTGCAACTGGAGTCCTATTCAGCGACAGTTCATTTAAATTCTAATACTGTGGTAAATCGGTAACCAATTGACGAGAAATCTTCTGGAATGTCTTTCTGCGACATTATCGTCTGCTAAAAGATTAATCCGCCACAGCAAAATGCCTCAATGAGCATCTCAATTGTCAATAAAGCTGTACTGTTAGTGCCAATTGCCAATGGCGTGTAGGAATCCTTCCTTTTGCTCTTAAGCGGCTCATCAGCTCGACGGGGACCAGCGAATTGGCTGACGGGTTCTCACAGTACTTGCTCATGAGAGATATGATTAGGCCACTGACCCTCCATCCGGATCGCATCGTCTCATCCATCATCTTCAATATAACTCCTGTCGCGTTGAGAATCGGCGGGTTTGCTATTTATAGCAAATTATCAAGGAAAGTTGTGTATTGAGATTCAGAAGTAATGGCCTCAGAGTGGAAGAACTGGAGCTCGAAACCGATATGGTGAAAGAAAATAAAAAGCTCTTGGAAGGGAGTGTTTTATTTGTTCCTAAGGACTATCGAATAAATTAACGTAACTATATATATATGTATATATATATATATATATATATATATATATATATATATATATATATATATATATGTGTGGGTTAAGTTTTCTCAGTGGTAGATCACTGGACTAATATGCTAAAAGACCTGAGCTTAAAACTCAAGCGCACTAAAACATTTATCTTCCAGTGCCATAGGCCCACTCTTCCTTTAATTAATTTATTAATGGATACCTGAAATATGGAAAATCAGGCGGACGAAGCATAGTACTGACCACTCTACCCCCTAGAGTGTCGTACGGCCAAGAATCAATACCAGTACGGCCTACAGATTCTGCCCTGTGTGCAGAGTGTGCTTCTGTGTCATATATATATATATATATATATATATATATATATATATATATATATATATATGTATATATATATATGTATATATATATATATATGTATATATGTATATATATATATGTATATATATATATATATATATGTATATATACATATATTGAAATAATTATCTTTAGCGTTGCTCGATTACTCCAAAAAAAACAAGTTATACTGTGTTAGGATGAACGGTAGCTTGTTAGGCAAAGTCACCTACCCTAAGAACAATCCCTCAACAGCATTGTTTTATGATAAATTCTAAAACCGAAGTGAACTTTTGGTCGGTTTATTTGAGTGTAACCATGGTTACACTCAAGGCCCTGTTTTACTTGCAAGTAAAACAGGGCCTTATCAAAAAAGAAACCATTGTCAATAATCTACTGACAGTATTATTCATACAGATAGGAATAAAAATAAACCATTTGTTTGAAATTAATAGGTATACATTTTAGAGACAAATTGATTAGATTTACATTCTACACCTGAAATGTACAAAGCGTTTTATAAACAAATTATAAAAAATATATAAGTAATATAATTGTTATATAATATTGTTTAGTGTTTTTAATGCCTCGTTACGAAATGATTTATTCAATTTTTTTTTTTTTTTTGTTACAGGTATGTGAGCATATAAGTTACTTGTAAGTACAACAATTTCTTTTAATTGATGATGGACTAGAAATACACTTTCTTAAGTTAGCCATGTGAATTTTTTTTATTATATTCACGGTGGCCGTGAGTGTTAAGGTGTGAGGTCTGTATTGATATTAATAATTTATTTCACTGGAGGGGAGCATTCTTTCATGTGTGTATATGAATCTATTCTGGACGTGTTTCTGTAAATATATCTTGTGTTGGTTTAAACTTATACTTAATAACTAAACCAGTTATTTAAAAACGATGCAACCAGATTTTTTTCTGACACTGTATACATAAAGTAGTATAGTTACTGCTTAATTATGGGATTTTATATTGAAGGAAAAAATAGATTAATACCGATAGTAAAAAGGTTAATAATAAATATTTACAAGATTTTCTGAATATCAGAAAATTTTCTTATTTTAACCCGGTTGTACGAGGAAAACACTGATTTATCACGGCATACTATGATGGGATTTCAATAAACGAGTTACGCTTATCTGTGTTTCTCGTTTGTCTTGGCGAATGAAATCAATTGACTCTAGTCAGCGTGGAAATCAATCGGTCTTGAAGACGCATTGGCGGTATTTCATGTAAGTAGAATTTCAATTTGATTACTGTATTGAGTTTATTAAGGGTAATAAGATGGTATTTTATACTACTGAAATAAGAGTTTGAGACAATTTTTATTCTACGCCCTGAGAGCTTATTGAAGGAGAAACGTAACGTCTTGGAAGACTAAACACTGCAGCAATAATGCAGGAGTGCAAAGACCCAGCGAGGGGTCGATAGAACTCAGTAAGGAGAGGCCTTTCTGTGTAAGTGGACTTTCGTTGTCTTTCTTTCCACCTTTTAGGCAATGATCCTCTAATAAGCAGGTCCTCCGAATCGTACGATTGTTGCCAAAATATTTACGTTTAATCATGTAATAAATCAA
The DNA here is from genome assembly GCA_946811695.1 of Gonocerus acuteangulatus. NCBI lineage: Eukaryota > Metazoa > Arthropoda > Insecta > Hemiptera > Coreidae > Gonocerus > Gonocerus acuteangulatus. The sequence goes on along the minus strand of OX328124.1, from coordinate 95,339,664 downwards.
AAGAAAGGCTATTTAAAATATTACTATCACGTCTAGTACTATGTGATAGGATGGGTAGAATTAAAGATGGGTAGCGAACCCATGGGGTGCAGCCCCCCCCCCCCGAAAGTGTGCCATAAAAACCTTAAAAATAAATTAAATTAGATCATTTAGGTCAGAAAAAAATGATATTTTTTTGCGGCGTAATAGCTTTTTAGTTGGCTAACAATGCCAAGTTCTATATTGTTAGTATTCCATACCTCCAAAAAATTATTATCTATATACGCCCCTGAGTGAACCCTCCTAATGTTTTAAGTATCCAATTTAACGAAGCGTTTCGTACTTCGTTGTCCTTTTTCAGGCATAATACTGTAATTTCACAATTTTGTGCTATGCAGAAGCCTTGATTTATCTATAATTGCTTGCAGGTATGAGTTGATATTCAGATTAAGTCATACCTCCAATGACTATTAATTCAATAATTTGTGATAATTCATAACTAATATTACTTAAAATTGTGAATTTATTATACCTAAACGACAACGAAGTCCGAAAAATTGCCCGAAGTTCGATGATAAAAATTAATTTTGAAGCTTGAAGGGGATCTTTACTCTTCCCAAGCTCCACCTGTTTCTCCCCTTTCTGAGTACCACTTTACGCCTAAAAAAAAAAAACTCACTGCACCTCTAATACAGAGTAATTGTGACAAGGGAACCTTTATTTAGGTATTATTAACCATCTGGTGAATTCACTACATTTGACTAAAGAGTCAGACAATTATTAATTATTTTGGTACTTACGTATTAGCTTCAACACAGGTCAAAGATGTGAGTGTCGTTCAGAGATCTGGATCATGGATACCGCATTTCTATTGGACCATTCCTATTGTGTCATTTTTTTGTTTGTAACCGTCTTGTTCCCTTCCTATTTAGAACGCAATTCATTTGTACATGGTGTTTCTATGTTTGTTGTTCCTCTAGGAAATCGCGGTTTGTTGTTTGTTTTCCTAGTTTGTTTTTTATTTTACCGAAACGAAGGAAGCACTGTTTAATTGCATATCGGTCCAATATGCATCGAAAAACGATCCTTGATCTATATTATCAACGAGTGTAATTGGCTAGAGTTTAAGCCAATACGTAAGTACCATTATTTCTTATTATAAAAAAATGATAAAACAAAAGAACCGTACGTTCATTAACTGAAAATTCTTCTGGAGGATTATTATTTTATTTTTTTTTTTTGCAATCCCTTTTTTACCAATGCGTAGTATTCATACTATTGACTTGGCCATCGTAGGTACAGGTTTGCCTTGGTGCATTTACGCTGTATTATTGGTTTCGTGAGTTTTCGGTCCCTGAAGAGGTATTTAGAAATTAATTGAAGTGTTTATTCTCTGTTTTCTGGCCCCCCTCACCTTCGGTTCGCATATGATTTATGAAATTCTGGTAACCACGTTATGGTATAATACGTTTAAAATTATTCTGCATTGCGTACACTGTAGATGACCAGGAGATGGAAGGTACGAACATAAACATGGTAATGATATTGTAGGTGGTGCGTGACAAAAGGTCCCCTTTGAGGCTGCGTAGGCGATCTTTTGTCACGCGCCACCTTGGGCTTGATGGACTGCATGCATATGTAGATGAGCCGTGATAAGTGTGAGGGTGTTTAGTAAAAGCTGTCCTTATGTAGGTGTAATTTTACTGATTTACTAACCTTGTAAAACTCTATTGTGTCTGCTTTGTCTTCAGAAATGGTTCTGTGCTTACTGCTAGTCTTCGGTACGGCAATATGTCATTCCTTGAAATTTGGTTTAATATTAACTGTTGACAAGAGAAATTTTATTATAGCATGGAGAGGAGCAACACCGCTGGAGAGAAAAGCCGTATCACAAACCGAATGTCCTTCTAACTTATATACATATATATATATATATATATATATATATATATATATATATATATATATATATATACTTATTGAGCATATAGCATATGTGAATAATTCATATTGTCTTTACAATATTACCGTGAATGTCGTGGGATAAAAAGTAACGTACATAAATAGATATTTGGGAATTATAAAAGGAAAGTTCTGTTGAAAGATATATCTTCATGAAAACATCTGACGGGAAAATATAAAGTTTTTTAGTGAAGTCCTCAATCACTTAATTTTCAGGCTGTTCCAGTTGTAGAGTTACTTCAGAATGTTTTGGCATTGCTAAGTTTATCCCGTTCTATCGTGGGGTCCTTATTCTTAACGCAATACCCAGTTTAAATCATCTATCATCCTTTCTTTTTGTTGCCTTAAATTAAGATCGGATGTCCTGATTTTTAAAGATGATTAAATTGTCTTTCCCTTTGCAGTCTATGACTGCGTGTTTTAGTGCGGTTCCTCCCTCCATAGGGAGGAAGCCTGCTTCTGAGGTTGACCTCATGGCGGAATCCGAAAGTACCGACTAGAAAGTGGGTGTGTCTATATATAAACAGTTTTAGCTTGGTGATTCAGTTTAAAACTGTTCCAGGCGTTTAATATTTAACTAGAAGATCTGTTTTATTAATAGGCAAGGAAATTATGGGATCTTCGTATATTTTCTTAAATATCTCGAAATGTTTATAAAGTCGTGGTAAATGACAAGAAACCATTCGAAATCGTACTAAATTATCTACCAAAAGATTCCGAAGCAATTTCTAATTGGGCGATTTTAATCAGATAAATAAGTGCTTAAAACTTCAAAAGTGTTAGTGTTGTTCTTTTGGACAGATTATAAAAAAAAAGATAGATTATAAAAGAAAAAAAAACTAGCTGCATGGAATCTTTTATCTGATGTTTCTTCATGTTTTTGTTATGCTGAATCCAAAAATGACCGATTTTTTTTTGCTCCATTATGTAATAAAAATTTCTATGCACTTTTCGATCCCAGATCTCTGTAATTGTTCAATGTGAATCTTTTAAAGTTACTTCTTTAGCATGTTTGTTTACATTCTGCAATTTGTTTTACATCTGTATGCTAGCGGAGAAGAAAAACGAAATTAAAAATGTGAATTGAACATTTCCTTTCAAGTACTGGACTATTTAAATGGAGATTACATTATGGTTTTGACAAAAAAAAAAAAAAAAATATAAGTTTGTCCAACTGGTGCTATTTCCTCAATTACTCGTAGTTCTTTCTAATTTCCCGTTTTTAATTACCATGGAAAAGAGTTGTTTGAAGTCCTTAATTAAGCAGGAATCTTCTCACCTCCCAGACTACTTGACCTGAAATTTATTCCAGTTTATTTCTGTTTGTTGGTTTGGCTGCGAAGCTCAGTGACCGTCATACATTTACACTCCATTGTGGCTTGAGAATCTCAATTAAATTTCATAGTTCTTTCTTAATATAAATTAAATTAAATGGTTTTAATTATGCAATTAGTTTTAAGTTTCAAATAGTACTTGAATAATTAATTAAATATCATGTTGGAGATGGAGATAGTTAGCCGTTGTGGTGATACGAAGTCAGGGCATGGTTGGGATTCCGCTAGGAGAAAAAAACGTCAGATCTTCAGGCACATAAATCTATATCGGACGTTTCGGCTGCAGTTTGGCAGCTAGAAAGAAATATACACAAATTACAAGTAAGAATAATGAGCCAGCAATCCCAACCATCCCTTGACGATGTAAATTTCATGTTGTTAAAATAAATATCTACTAAGATCTCTTGGCTTTAAAGTATATCTATTATAGGTGCGTAATATAAATTATAATATGGCAATTATACGTTTGTTATATGTAAATGCACATATTTTACTTGTTGTATTTATGTATACAGATTGTAAATATTCAATAAAAAAAAAAAAAAAAAAAAAAAAAAAAAAAAAAAAAAAAAAAAAAAAAATGTTATATGTAAATATAAAAAGGAACTGCGAATGGTCACCTTCCACTAACTATGATTTCCTAACCGTTTTCGAGATAATTAAGAAAAGTTCCGAAAACTTTTCAATTCTGCTTCAAAGGCAACCAAAATTTAATTATCTTAAATTAGTTTAAATTAATTTCGAGTTACTGCAACTGTATTCAATTGAAACAATCATAGCTTTTAAAATCGTTTCATTCGTTTTCCTACGTTAGAAACTCCATAAAACGTACACACTCTCTCGCTTCGTTGGCGCATTCATAAGGTAAATTGTATCATATTTTGAGAACGTTGAGAAGGTGGGAAAAGTCATCATGATACTGTTAGTTTCCTGTTGTGGCGCCTTAAATCTATTTTCTCTTTGAGATTTTATTTTATATTTTTCACGAAAGATCAAACCCCACCAATAACTGCTACTATTCCTCTACTTATAGCACTAAAGATATGAACGGAACCGCGCTAAGATGACGCAGTTCCTGCGAGTCGGACTTTTATCTCTTTTAGGAGGGTTTATCTTACACTGTACCATAAGTCTTGCCTTGATATAGTATAAGAGAAATTTATATATATATATATATATATATATATATATATATATATATGTATAAGTTTGAACCGCCGTTATTTTGTGATATTTTGGTTCTGAAGCGTGAAATGTTCTAGTCGGTACTTCCGGATTACCTCATAAGCTATATCTCTCCCCCCCCCTCTCTCTCTCTCTCCACCTCTCCCTGCGTCTCGTGAATAGCCTTTACTGCGTCGAGACTAACTCACAAGGCACTGACCTTCCTTTACTTCCCTCGTCTCGGCCCATAGAAAGCCCGCAGGCTATGAATGGCCTATAGACAGTCCTGGAGGTAGGATCATTGCCCTCGGCCATGCCAAACCTTGCAGCTCCCTCCCTATTTCTGGAGACAGTTCGTCTAGCCAACTCCAGCCTCCCTCGCTCCCTAGTCCTACACCTTCTTGGAAACTACTTAAGGGTCTCTAAGAATATTTCCAGCAGATTTAGACCTAGGAATTGAATATAAATACCCATTCATGTAATATTTTTTTACCTATTTCTTCCTAAGTGTATTTAAGAAATTACGACCCGCAGGAACCGCTTCATCATGCCAATTACATTGTAATTAATCATATGTATATATATATATATGTATATATATATATATATATATATATACACATATACACGTGTGTATTGTTTTAGCAGTGAACTGTTTCGGGGGGTTTCTCAATAATTAAAGTTAAATTTAACACAATAAGAGACTCATAGAGATACAGTATCGGTACTACGGTAAATCGTAGTACACCGAAGTTGTACTCACTAATTTTGGGCCACCAGATCGTTTCCACAGGCACTATACAATGCCATGCATAATCGTCCATAAGAATAAGATGGGGTTCAACTCTTAACCGTGAGCAATAATTTTGCACTTCTATTAGCAATAATTTTGTTCTTCATCAAGAGCAATAATTTTAACTTGATCATTTTCTATACTAGATCAAAACAGTATGATTTATACGCTTCATATTATAACTTATTCTGTCTATGTTTATTTTGCTAACAGCCCTAAAATAATAGTTATTGTTCAAGTGTTAATTTATTGCTGCTTATGCATTGGAATCATAGTTAAGCTCTAGGTAGTTAGTGGTGTTTAACATTGGAACTATAGGACAAAGGCCCCAGGTATCGGTAAACACGGCGGCGACGAAGGTAAATACTAGTCTGGACTCCAGCTGTCATGCGAACTCAACCACACACGGAACATTAACTCTTCAGAATAACATATACACCAACATGCAACGATTTTATTCAAACAAGTAGGCATTGATAAAATTCTACAAATATTTACATAGGTTTAATGATATGCAGCATATTCCGTTTTGTTATAATAGAGTAAATCATATTTGACAGCTAAAATAAATATGCCAAGTTATTCCAGAATAGCAGACAAATCACTATCAAGGGGAGTATACAGTGGTGGGGTCACCGATACGGCCCATTTTTTTTCTGGTGATTCTATACCGAAACATAGTCGACACGTGTCCGACCGTTCCGTCCAATGCGCCCTAGGAGCCGAGAAATAAAATAAAATAAGTTAAGAATAATTTCTTCCCTTCTTTTGCATCTCTTGCTTAAGGGCCGTTCAAGAACTTTGCTTTTAATTTCCAATAATATGTAATAAATCCGAAATATAGTTGTCCTACTGGTTAATTAATTTTAACAAATGTCCAAACTAAACTAGAGAACAAATTCGTGCAGTAGAACAGTATTTTTATTTCTTGAGATGAGAAAATTCCTGCCGGAGGTGGTAATCGAACCCACCATCTCCCGCTTATGAATCCACCGCGCTAGCCACTAGACTACGGAAGACCCCAGTAGAGCAGTATTAAATCAGCTTTAGCTAAGAGAAAGAGCTACAATACCCAAGGGATAGCTGGGATCTAGAAACGGCTATTATAAGGAAATGAGACGATATCGGGCGACACAAAAGCCGATTCGCAAGGCGAGCAATCCGATAAGCAGCATTCTACTGATCCCGGCTTAGCCCGGGGCACAAGGATTTCCATTCCACTACAATAGCCTTTGGCTACTTTCTTCTTAGATTTAACCATTTCCAAGACCAGGGAAAGTCTTATTACAAATATCCAACTTCAGGGAAACATGATAACATATTAAAATAAAGGATTGTATTTAATATTACTTGATGGTGTTTCGTATATTTTACGATCAGCACACACAGATACGTCTTCTAAGAAACCAAAGTCCTTTTTCTAAAAAAAAAAAAAAAAAAATAGTAATATTTAGCGCGGTTCTTCGTCACTCCATGGGGAGGAAACCTGCCCATGACGTCAACGCGTTAACGCAATCTGGAAGCGCTAATTAGAAAATTTCTCGTTTCAATACCCATACATCAGAAAAACAAAGGTAGTTTAAATGTGTACGTATGATTATATACATCGATGAAATTGGTTTTCCTACATTAGAAAAGTTTTAAAATGTGTACCTGGACGCCCACAAACGCAAAACCTTAAGCGCTAATTTTTTTTTTTTTTTGTGGGTGAATTTCGCCGAAGAAAAACAGTGCACCGGTAGACGGATTCTGCTGGTTAAAAAATAAAGACAAAGTATGTTTGTACGTCATTTATCAAAATTGGATCACTTTTGGGGCAGCTGGAGAGCAAAGAGACAAATATATATATACCGGTTATCTATAGGTTACCACCATTTTATAGCCAAGATGAGGCGTTTTTTCCATTATTGAATAGCCACCAGTACTAGTGGGAGTCGAAATTACCTTAGGCACGGGGTGCTCAGAAATAATTTTAATTCAAATATCAACTGTATTAGAAAAATTTAAATTATTATTAAATGAAATCTCAATCACAAATAATACGTTGTTTCTATCTTTCCCTAGGTGGAAATTAGATATAAGATTGCAAATATTTTGTCAAGTAGAAAGATTGACCAAAAGAGTACAAATTATAATTAAATAAACATACTATACAGTTTCTTATAATTTGAAGAAAGAAGTGTGTAAAATTCGTTCTTCTCCAATTCAGGAACATAAATGTGCTTTACGTCCACCTGGCAAACCTATGTAATGTACTGTATATCATGCAGTCTTCCTTTTCGTACATGGCCACCGCGCATGCGCGAACGCCAGCGGACTCTTTTTTGCGACATTGTTTTGTAACACTCTTTTTAGTTTAGTCATCGCTAAAACATATTTATGCTAATATACGTTTTTTTTAATGATACCCGTATCTCTGGCATGGATTGGGATCATTTTGTTGGTCGGATTCGTCAATCTACTACCGTCAAACCACTATCCCACAGAAATCCACTCAATCCCATACACTAAGGTCTCGCCCCACAAGATATGACAATAGAAGACATTGTTTTGAACTAAGTTTGGTGATTTCCCATTTGTACTAGGTATCCTTTGTGTTCATCCCCCCTTGATTACAGTCCCTCGAAATTGCGGCTATTGTTTCAAATGATGCTAGAAGAGATACCACATCCGCGGAGGATGTCACAAAGCACAATCTCTAAGGCCTTAAATAAAAGAAACGTTAACCGGACAGTGACATACAAATGAAAACAAATGACCCAGCTAGCGGCCATCCATTGTGGCTACTGTTCCTTGTTAGTATCCATCCCCCCTGAGTCCTTCCATTATTGCTGAGGTCGTAAAAAAGGCTCTACTCCCCGGATACAGGCCATTACGCCAGATATCCTCTCCGATGGCTTCCTCCATGTCGAACCCATTGTCCCCTTGATTCGAGGTGTGACCGGCTAGGGTCCTCCTTAGCTGGATCAAATTAAACCCAAGCCTACAGGTGAAAACAGAATTACTATTTGCTTTCAGCTTTATCATCTCGCAGATGTTCAATATATCTGGTAGGTAATTTTATATTAGTTCCACAAAAATACATTATCAGCCTAAAATAACTAAAGTAAACGAGATCCTCAGGGTAAAGAGAAAAAAACGGAAAGCCTATTCTCAATCGCCATTTATTTTATACGGTTTTAATATACTCGATCCCACGGTATGCTTGGAAACCAACGACACCAAAGAGGCCGAAGAAGTAGATGCCGAAAAGAAATCCATTTATTCGAAATGCGCGGCAAACTACCAAGAGAAATGTCAACAGCTATACGGGAAGAGCAAGTATATAGTGAAGGTACTGTGGTTCGGATCAAGATGGACCATACAGAAGAGCACAGCCATCTTCCTTTAAAGGATCCTCCGAGTCCTTCAGGGAAGATGACAATAGCTGAGTCCATATTAGTGGTCAAATAATCGCTAATCACAAATATAGCCACTGACTGCTAATCATCCATTCACACTGTTTCTTTATATGCTTTAGACATTAATTTCAATTCTATCAATTCCTTTTCTTCCATCATTATAGCCTTCTTTGTTCATCTATATTCTCTTTTCCTCATTTCGAATTCCTAACATCTTCAGCCTGTAAATTAACCCTATTTCCGAATGGATGATAAGCACGCTGAGTATCTAGCAACCCAATTTAATTGGGCAGCCCATTTTATTTCGTTTTAAATAAAGTTTATATCACATTATTATTATCACATTCGGAAGGCCGAGTTGCATTCATAAAAAATTAAAATCCTCCAAGATTTGAATTTATCTACTAGGTGACAAATATGAGCGTCGATTATCGATATTTGTTTATATATATATGTATATACATATATTATGCATACATTATATATTTTACATCATTATACACATGAAGCTAAAAGTCTAAGGGAAAGAAAAACTGTGCTTAAAGTCTAATACCTACTATTTTTGTGGCCTTGCTAGTGTAATGTCATTCGTACTTGGATACAAAATGTTTTAATTTAACCCTCAACTGGTAACATACGTCTGAGAGACGCCTAGGTGTAGTATTTTCCCGCATTGTGGTGTTTAGAACCATTTGTAAAATTAAGCCTCCAGTGTATGCTCAATTTAGTTATTGTAAAAAACGCTAGTGAAATTTTAACCCGATCAATTGTATTTTGTGGTAGTAGTAAGGCACCAACTAAAAAGTACTACGTCTGGTAGACGCCTGTTTCTAATAGCGCTCATTTTCATGTTCGTCTCACAGACGTGTATTGCCTGAAACGATTTATTTACTACAACTGAGGTACGCAGATAACCTACAATACCCATTTAAAACAAAATTTAATTATTTTTCCTCTCTATTTATATTTTATTCGAGACAGTGGACGCTGGCAATATTTTACTATATGATTGCGGTCAGGCTTGGTAAATTCTTCCATTCCACGCAAACAATGATAAAATATGATTACATAAATTCACCAATAAACAGTTTGATAATAAAAAAAGGTGACGTTGTTTTTAAATTGTTAAACATACAAGATGACGTCAAGAAAATGGGACGAGAGTATTCTTGGGTTAGGGGAACCTGAAGAAACAATTGGCAGGCTTCAGAAAATTTGCGATTATTCTCCCAAATAGACTACGTGCCGCTAAAGACCTTACTCAAAAAGAACACAAACAACTTACAAATCCATAAAATGTTGAATCCTTGTGGCTAGAGTGTTCAATAAAAGTATCCAATACTTGAGCTCCTAGAGCGATGAATTTGTATTTGTTTTTAGAGATGATTTTAATACGTAGCGATGAAAATTATTTTTTCAATTAATTTAATAAACTATACCTTCATTAAAACCAATTTTTTTCAAAATATTTGCCCCCCAAAAATATTTTTACCATGCATAGGTCTCACAGACGTATGTTACTTATAACGTAAAAAATTTACATGTTACCAGTTGAGGGTTAAGCATCCTTAAAGCCAATAAAGGTTTTGGCGAGGTTAACTCAGTTGTAGAGGACTCTACAGTCTATGCGTCCTGTTGAAATCTGTTGGAATAGCGGAATGTATTTATCTTAATTTGCACCACCCCCGCTGGCGACAGAAGTCGAACAAACACGCACAGACCTCGGAAGTTAATTTCTCTTGAACGCCAGCCATATGGAAATGGCCAGGAACTCCGGTGAAATTGGCACACGGTGGATACACCAAATAACTACGAATATACGAATCATTGATGTTTGTAGGCCTAGTCTTGTTGGAAAACAGCACATGCAAATAATAAACCTGAATTTCCTCCCATTAGCGAGGGAATTTCAGAATGAATAAAAGGAATTCCGGGCCTAATAGCTGTAAAATGGAGGTAGAGCAGCTTTATAATTGAAGTTTTAGCCATTAGAAATATTTATGAACAGGCCTATGCTCTAATGGTACCATTTATGTCTCCGTTTTGATAGTTATAAAATTTAAGCATTGATTATTTCTTGGTAACTTATTTTCCGTTTAAACCTCTGCCAATTAAAATCGCATATTAGTCCACCGCATTAGTTTATGCTTCAATTAAAGTAATTTTACTAGATATTTTTAATTTATAATTTATAATCATATTGATAAATCCACCGAATCCAAACATTTCAATCCAAAATCCTACGTACCATAGTTAATGCTCCTTATTACGTCTCGAATCGCACCCTACATAATGACCTAAATATTCCTTTTGTCCAAGATATAATCCCTAGCCGCTTCTCTTCATTCCATAGTAAATTGATGAATCATCCTAATCCTATTGCCCAATCCTTATCCAGCATCAATCATCCTTCCTCTCCACCAAGACGTCTTAATAGGAAGTGGCCCCGGGATCTGCTTAGGTAGTGAAGTGTCGTGCAGTGACCAACAATCAGAACTAATGTAATTATGAGAGTGATATCGATGGATATTTTCTCTCCTCATGAAATCACAGGCCACGTCTTACCCGTCTCCAATCCTCCCTGCTAGTCGCAGGGTGTGGTTGGATGATGTACGGTGACTCCAGGTAATCCTAGAATCCTTCCTAAGGAAGATATTCGGTTGACAACTGGTGGCACCTGAGGCGTGGTCAAGCTACCTATATCAAATTACAAAATACACATAATTGTAGAATGTAATACTTCTGTAAATAAATAAAAAAAAAAAAAATATTGATAAACGTTCTCGAATATATACTAGAGGGAAGGTAAGTAATAAATAATTAAGAAAGTCTGTTGAATCCTGCTCTATCGTACATGTTTCACAACATCACCATTCAAACAAAGACGAATCTTCCAATGAAATGGCAATTTCAAAACTGGAGTTACTACGTTTGGCGTCCGACACTTGTGTCTGGTATCGATTAAAAAAAAATCTATTATCCAGCAAAAAATTCAGTTAAATAAAATAAATTTTTTGGATTTAGTCATTGATTAAATAATTAATTTTTGTTCAGCAATTTAAAAAATATACTATTTAAATATTTTATCTCTGTTTTCTTATTAACAGCTCTGTTTTTTTATTATATGATTATTTTAAGCTTTCTTCAGTTTCTTTCTTTTTCTATAATTTTTGCATTTTGAAATAGATTGTGTGTTTACATTTCACGGAATGATTCGTTATTTTTTAGTCTCTCTCGCTTTATATTACTATGCTAAAGCATTTTTTCACACTATAATATTTACTAATGAGATGAAAATAGTTTGACGTTGAGATGTTAAAAAGATAAGAAATGGTTGGGATTCGGCATGTTCTTTGGCACCCTTCTTCAGCTAAAAATAAATATACACAATTATAAGTAAGAATAATTACAACAGTGAACAAAATTTTACATAATGACAACAGGTTATAAAACATATTTTTTAATTAGTGCTTATTAGATAAACAAAACTTTTTATAAACACATTAAACCAGTAGTTTTGTACAGACGTTACGAGTAAGTAAAAAAATTAACATAGGCCCTAAGTAAAAACAATTGCTAAGATACACATGAGCAGAGAAATTGTAGCACTTTCTTCAGTTTTTCTTCATTAATGTATAAACCATTGATTATGTGTCAAATAACTTTAGATAAGGATTAAAGAGCTTCACATTCTGTGTCAAATAAGTTCGCCAAAGTCCCACTTTGGCCAGGTAAAATTGCCGCTATTGCTAGCTAAAGAACAACATTTTTTTCCAATTTTGCGAAAAACTGTGGAGAGCCCACTTTTAACGAGTTACAGCTTGGATTCATCAATTTTTTTGACATACACTTCTCTAAACGCCGAAGAGCACCAATAACTGAGTCAAAAAAGCACAAAAACTTATAAATTTGACCAATTTTAAACTTTTTAAGTCACTATTGACTAATGAGAAAAAATGAAATTTTCATGTAATCGTCTTTTGCAACAATTTGGTTCCTATTAGCCACAATTTACTTCTGATTCCATTCTAAATGTACCAATAAACATGTATCATGTATGCAGTATGTTGAGGGGAGAGGGTTCGGCGGGGGGGGGGCCCTAAGGAATATAGACTAATGCGTGTGTCCTAAAATGTATACTAAAATGTTGCAAGAAAATTTCTGTGTTCCCAATCTGAAGCCACTATATACTGGGCTATAAATTTTGCTTTAACATATCGCACTAGTATTTCTAAAGCGAGACAACTCAAAAATCGGTTTTATTCACACCGTCATAGTTATGGTACTTATATCTTTATCAACCATCAAATCTGTATGTACCTACCTTCAGAGCTTGTGCACCAGGGGCACTTGTGTCACCCTTCCATTCTTAATCCTAAGGGCCCTACATAAGCAAGAGTGACACATTTTCAGTTGAGTTTTATTTTGAGTTGTGTCACTTTAGAAATACTAGTGAGATATGTAATTATAAAGGCTATAAATGTATTCTTCCTTTAAAGCAGAAGGTAAAACGGTACAACGTAATTTTCTCTGATAGCGTTTCTTCACGAGAACCTAAGCCAGTCAAACTCAATAAATTCCTGTAGAAAATTTTGTCTTCAGAGTTTCCAACAAACTCGCGCACCAGCCTGTGCTCGCTTACTCCTAGAGTTCCTTATCAGAGATCTAGCTGAGATGTGTGGAGTGTTGAGTATGAGTAGCCGACGACAGAGAAAGCAGTAAGACAGAAGGACGAAATAAAAATCTTAACTGAAACACTACGTGACTTGGTTCCCCGATTCCCAAGAGAGGGGGTCAGCTGAAAGGAAAACCACCCTCGAGAAAATAAGGAACTGTCTAGTATTCTGTTTTTTCTCACAATAGTTTTACCCATCTCTTTTATTTTCTCTTTATCTTGTTTTATTTTGACTCCTTTTCATCAGAATAGACGTTTAGAAAACAGTGAATTTTATAAAATAGGTAGAATCACTGAATAAAACTTGAAACAAAAAGGAATGATACCCTATTTGTAGTTTTAATCTGTTTATATATGTATGTATATTAAGAAATAAAATGTTTAGGTTAATATGTTAATTATTTGTTTAACTTAATTAAATTTTAACGTACATTATAACTAACTCAGAATTTAACAAATTACATATATCAAAGTGTAATATGTTAATTAAAGCAATACATACTTAAGGTGATTAAAGATTACAAATATTTAAAGTTAATTCATCACTATCGCACCAAAAATAATGTTGAATTGGTTATTTGTTTGTGTCTACAATGAAATACACCACCCATTTTAAGGATTATGAGTTTCCATTTTCTCTGTTTTTCTAACTTGAACATTTTCTAATTTATGGAAAATTATTTAGTCGTTTAAACGAGAATATTATCCTCTGCTCATAGGGACTATTATCCTTTCTAGCGGGTTTCCTCCCTCCCTCAATAGGGAGAAAACCCGCTTATGAGGTTGACCTGATGACGCAATATATTAATTTGTCTGTTCGCTCTCTGACATGCTGAAAAATGGCCCGATTTATATGAAATTTGGTACAAACAAGTTTTGTCTAATGTCAAAGGTCTATTCGTTAACACGCAGACTCCGTGCATCGGTTTTAGGAGCTATCTTCGAGCGCAAACAATCTTAATGTAAAGCTTACGTTTTCGCATTAATATGCTCGCAGGTACTCTTTGCAGTAGTTCTCAAACGTGGAGAAACGAATGAAACCATTTTCAAGGTGATATCTGTAACCGTTGTCGGGAAAACTAGGTTAAAATACTATCAGTGTCCATATGTCACTCTTTCTGTCCGAATGTTGTCTATCAATAATTTTACTAATAATTTCCAGAAGTCGTTTAATGTATCAACAAAATTGATAATGATTTCTTGAAATATGTACTTGATATTTGAAAATAATGTGAACAAAAGTGTCCTTTGCTTTGAAAATGTTCTATTTTGCAGAGCAAAGATTGATGTTCACATAAGTTTCCAAGGAGAGTGTGACAGTGATTTAAGTTTGAAAGGTTAAGAAGAGGGTGTTTGGAGAGAGGGTGGCCCATGGAGGTTTAAGGAAAACATACTTCTTAACCTTAGACTGTCCCACATTCAAATTCCAGATCCTCGCTCGTTCAATCACCACCTACCTGAATCCTAAACCATCTCCGTCGTTTTGAGAACTTTACCTATATACTCCTCTGTCGGTGATATATTGCCTTTCTCTTGAATGTGTTCAACTTCTCTGGATTAATGTTCAAACTTGGATTGACGAAAGAGTTAAACATAGATGCACGAATAATGACAGTTCTCTGTGCCTTGCATGTGGGGAAATATAATGCTCACAATTTGAAGTAGACCACTCATCAAAATGTACATAGGTCTTTTTTAACCGTACTTACAGTTATTTTTCTCTTATTTATAATACCTTACTTATCCATTGGTAATGGTATTTGTTTATTAAAAAAAAAAAAAATACACCAAACAAAATTTAACATAAGTTGCAGATAGTTAGCCGTCGAGGTGATTAGGAATCGGGGATTTGTTGGTATTCGGCTAAGAAAACATCAATACAATTTTTGTAAAAATCTGTATTAAAAAAAATGTATTTAAAAGGGTCTCACCGTGTTTCCATATGAAATCTGCACTGGCATCTTTCTTGACTTTGATGTATTTATTTTATTTCTATTTCCTAGAAATAATTTTTCGTCATTTATCAAACCTCTAACTGTACTCGTTTTGAGGGAATAAGGGTTGAAACCCCTAACTTCAAAGTCGTTTTTCTATGAAACTATACTAGATCTTTAAATGTATCGCAAATATATCAAGTTACCCTTAGGACGTTTTTTTTATCTAAATACTAATCCTCAGATTGCTAGTGCATAATCTGTATTACACAGATCGAAAAACTATTGTCATATTGCAAGACACTAAAATAATAAATACTAAAAATCTTCATTTTCTACAAAAGATAATTAGTCTTAATCACTATTTTCCTCAATAGTTTTGGTAAGATTTGTAACATGAAATGAAACTGGAGGATTTTTTGAAATTGATTAAGCATTTCATGCTAATAAAACAATTGGATATTTTCAACACAATTGAAATGAGTAAACTGCGTTTGAAAGTGCTCTTATAGGCCCTTAATTTGAAGCTAGGTATTTCATTTCGTTCAGTAAGACCTAAGATTCGCAATGTCAATGTGTGCCCTGGACAGCATTATACTAATAAGAATTCAGCAGTCGAGCTGGAAAGGGGCACATCGAGCTGGGGGGGGGGGAAGGGCATATGCGATGGAAAATAAATACATCTGTATAAAACATATTTTAGTGTTATGAATTCACATTTTAGACACTTAGTCGAACTTGAATTAGGAAAAATGTATCCAACTGCTTGAAGAAATAAATTAATTAATTTACGACACAACAACAATTATTGCTGTGTTTCGGTTAAAGCTATCTGTCTAGAATTATCTATGGAATATAGAATTTTTTTTTTTTTTTTTTTTTTTTTTTTTTTTTTTTTTAAATTGAGGGAGAGAGGGTGAGTGGGTGAGTGTGAGAGGAAGATAGAAGGTTCGAGTACTCCAGAGAGAGTCTTAACTACAGGAATACTCGGAAATGACACAACCCTAGCCTTTATGTGTATAGTAGAGAAGGGGCCTAGGAGTGAAGCAGAACCATGAATACAGCGGGCTCATTACGGACTACAAATACCTTTACAGATCGTTAACTATATATTACCATGTTTCTGCCGTCCCCGGGGGCTGACCGTCCTTTCCCAAAGGGACCGTCTTCGCCAGCTTTCAATGGCTCAGAAACCAGTTTACTCCTTCACCGAATTACGATCTTCGTCGGTTTGCCCACTTTACGTATCTAGAACAGTTTCTCCATCTCAACCTACATATCAAATCCCGACTTTGATGATGTTTGCCTTAAATGAGCGGAACAAGGAGATTTATATGTTACGAGGATATGACTCTCTCTCTCTCTCTCTCTCTCTCTCTCTCTCTCTCTATATATATATATATATATATATATATACACTTTATATATATATATACACTTTATATATATATATAAAGTGTTCGCCGAAAAAAGGTACATAGTGTATGAAGAAAAGTTTTCAAGAAAAACGCATTTTAACTTTCGTATTACTACTACGTACACAACAATTTACTACTACAGTTTAAACAATTTTGACGAAGTTGACGTGAAAGTGAACAGTGTCCGAAACTATCGTTAAGTCAAAACTCATTTTTTGACACACTATGTACCTTTTTTGGGTGAACACTATACACACACACACACACACACACACACACAAACATACATCTTTACATACACACATATTATAAATTGGATCTAAACACGAAACTATCTATTATAATCAGCTGACTGATAACGGCCATATTCGTTTTACTATATTAGTCTTCACGTGGACAAAATTATATATATATTATGTGAAGCTGCTTCTGAAAAGGCGTCTATTGGCGGGACTACTACTAACTAAGGAATGTTATAAGATGAAATTTTAATTAACTTTAAATACATTTATGATCTTCAGCTATTTTTAAAATAAATTATCTTTTTCGGACTACGGAGTGGAGGAAAGCCAAAATGTATTTATGTAATGTTACCTAAACGCCATAAGTTGCTAATTCAATAGAAAACCTGAAATCTCTGAGTGTTATGGCGTGAGCACAAATTGTTAAGTATTGTGGGGTTCGATTCCCTCTAGGAGTGGTTCTTTTTTCAAAATAGAATCAGCCCGCCTAAACATTTGTGTTAATTGTAAATTGAATTTCAAATAAATAATTCATAGCATACTTATCTATTTTTGTAGTATATGTCAAACAAAAAGAACAAAAATTAATACAGAATATGTGCAAGCCTAAGCACATTCAATGTTTATCCTGCATTCCTGAATAATTTTTTTAAAATTACCTATATCAAAAGAAATATGAACAATTTTGAAATGAAATGAAATGAAATGAAAAGTTTTATTCTTATTCCGGGACAGAAGTCCCACAGGAATAATTTTGAAATTACAACATAATTTTGAATTTTACGTATAAACTCTAAAACTTATAAATGCTATGCAGTATCAATATATAGTGTACAGCTTCAATATAGACTAGGTGTTGGGTAAAACTTGGAGGGATAGAAGGTGGTGGAAGAGTCGGGATTTAAAGGTTTCTAGGTTGGTAGAATGACGGACAAACGAAGGCAAGGAATTCCATAGCGAGGTGGCACGGGTGACGAATGATTTTTCGAATATTGCTGTTCGGTGGGAAGGAATATAAAGATCGGAAGGACGAGATCGGGTGTTACGGGAGTGAACCGAGGATTTAAATTTAAGAAGTTGAAAAATATAAGAAGGTCTACGGGATTGAATTACTTGGTAAAGGACTGAGCCGAGGAAGTACTGACGACGATAAAGAGGGAATAGCCAATTTAGCTCCTGGTAGAAATGTGATATGTGGGAGTCTCTGGGGATCCCGAGGATAAAACGAATGAAACAGTTCATGAGGCGTTTGAGTTTTGCCTCGAGATCGCCAGAATTTTGACCTTTTATATTTTTAATGACTGAGCGGACTGAGTGCTGTGGCACTAGATTACTTGATAAAAACACAAAATTTATAATTATTGTTTACAGATAATAAACATTAACAAAAATGTTCTTATGTACAGAGAGAATTTTATGTATTATCATTACGACGTACAATGGCGGATACAGCATTTTAGAAATAAGCAGAGCCTGTCATATTGGCCGTTATTATCAATAGCCCCAATTTTTGGGGTCAATATCATTTGAATGTAATACTGAGTAAACTCCTACTTTCAATACACTTCTTTTTTTCTTACAAGGAAAGTTTCTCGTCGGCTGTGGATAGTGCCTACCCAGTTTTACTGTAAAAATAATATTGTAATATTAAAGTAGCATGGAATAAATTTAATTAAATAGCTGTATTGACAGATATAACCCTTGCAGATGTTATGTCCAAATGTTTCACCTTGCGATAAAATAACCAAATTTTCCAACTTGTGTATTCCAAATTTAGTGTTGAGAAATAATCTGAATAAACGCCGTTGAAAATCAATCTCTTAACTCAAAATGGTTGTAGAGAATACTGTGGGAGAAAGGAAAAAGTCTTTAAAAAACCTTTGCTGGAGTGACAACTCTCTTTCATTTCAGTTTACTAAAATGGTCCGAGTACTACTAAAGTTTACTCAGTAGGTCTTGTTATCTAACCAGTATTCATTGGATGATCTTTAGGTTTACGAGCCTCATTACTGGTAGCGTAATCATAAATACAAGACCTTTTAACTTTTTCTTTTTATTGGACCTTTCCTCATTGTGTTAAGTTTATATGTGAGCAGATTTGAGGAACTGTTTGGTTACAGATTCCAACCGAAAAATATGTTCTAGTAGTAATAGATTAAAAACGTATATAGTCCAGTTTCATCAATATTTTGTCGAACTTTATGGTCGAACTAGGATATTTAATTAATAATATATATATATATATATATATATATATATATATGTGTGTATATATATATATATATATACATATATACATATATATATATTTCTTTCTTATGAAATTATTTTACCACCTACAATCTGAGGTAATTATTAATTAACACACATTTTAATCGATCTTGACCTCAAACCAATCTTTATTTTTCTCTCCTTCTTTACATTAAACGTTCCCGCTATTTTTCCATTTTCAATCTAAAATGTAGAGTTATACATCTGATTTAGGTTGTGAAGATATCTGTAATGAAACTCAATTATCCTTAGTTTATTTGCTGTTAAAAAAAAATTGGTATATAGCTACTCTCTCGACTTAGTTTTACCTAAAAGTACATGTTTTGAAGTTGCTGTCCTATAAATTTAATCGCCGTACTCTGACGTATGTGTGCACAGCCCAATAAAATGTACGTTTCAATTAGCGATGCGATTATTTTACGAAAATAAAGTTCATTATTTTCTTTAGAGTGTTGTTGAACAGTTTGTGCTAGCAAGTAACTAAACATTAACAGTGAGATCCAGCAACTATCTCATGTGAAACTGTTAAATTTATTCATTTTACGCGCAAATTTTAAGAATGATGAGTTCGTCGGGAACAGTTAGCAGTATTACATTGGTTGTAATTTATTCCACTTAGCACTCAAAAATTCATTTGTAAGTATAAATACCTCCACCAATTGAGTAAAATATGACTTTTTTTTTAATTGAATACTTGCTGTTTTGCTGGTTGTTATTATTATAAAACCCGTTTATCTTCAAAAATAACTATTCTATCGAATTGGTAGTTGTCTCATTCGACTCAGCACAAGAAAATACTTCAAAAAGAATACAGAAATCGGAATGATTCAAGTACCTACAGGTTTTTTCCCCGAAAATCAGGCGTTTGTCTCCACTTTAAAGCCTAATTTTTGAGAGTTGCGATTCTATGTTTCCCAAACACTGATAAATGTTACTTAAAGACACAGAGTTCTGGCTTGTAGAACTTCTTTGTAGTATAATTTCTTTGCCACGACCCGCAGGGTTTTTATCTCATGACGATTTTTTTTAGTGTAATAATGCTCAAGACCCCCTGTCTCTGATATTAATCGTTACCAACAGTAGACATTTTTTCTCTGACCCATCCTTCATCATCCGGTGGATATCGAAATCCATATCCCGACGGCGTGGTTCATATCTACGGGTACATTCAGAGTTAGAATGCTCCCGCATATTGTATTGTGTCCATTTTTACTGGACGGCTGAACCTTTTCTTCTATCCCATTCACATTTCATAAAAGCGGATATGAATTATTTGAAATTCTCCATAACTTCCAGTCTCCTATTCCTCCCCAACTTAGTCTTAATATGAATATTTATTCGTTCAATTTCTTGCTTGTTTCCTTCCTGCCGGTTGGGGTCCTCTCTCTGACTTGTAAGTATAATTTTTTGAAATTTGACAAAAAAAAATTACTTTTTTTTTTGCATTATTAGGCACGAAATTCATTTTGTATTACATGACAATAGGTAAAAAAACAAAATATTTTTTTAGATGTATATTAGGTATGTATATCTGTAATTTCATACACAACTTGTTGAGAGCTAATATATTAACAGAGGACCTAAGTGAAAAAATGGAAGAGGAACACACTTTGCCATTGTTGTTGATGCTGTTGTGTTTCTCTACCATTTTTTTTTTTTTTTACTCCGGGGTCTCTGTTAATTTTTTTACTTACTCTCAAGATTTTTATAAATCTACCGATGAATTTGGTTATAAAAAAAAAAAAAGGTTGTTAGTGTATATATGACTGACTATTTTATTTTTCATATAAATTAACGATTTAACACTAAGGATTCCACCACATTTGATTAGGATTAATACTAATAAGAAATAAATATTGAAGGATTACGAAATAAATCTAAACAAAATACACAATAATTAAACTATATACAATGAATATGTTTTCATGAAGAAAAAACTGATTCATACCCTACTTATAGAAAACTGATTCATACCCTACTTATATAAAAAGAAAACTATGTTTATCTCATATCCATTTAAAAAAATTGGTTTTTGAACCTATTGCCATAATGTAAAAGTAGTTTGTTACTGTTGTGATTATTCTCGTTTGTAATTATGTATATTAGCCGAAGAATGCGCCAAAGAGATTGCCGAAAAGTTCAAAAATCTTAAGTTTTCTCTTAGCCAACCCATTCCCTGACATCTTAACATCTCAACGGATAACTATCTACATCTTATTGTTTATGTTTATTACGTATTTATTCAGAACGACGTTCCTAAAGAATTAGCCGTAGTCTAAACTTCGTGCTTAGTTGTTCACCTACTGCGGACGAAACTTTTTTAGTTTATACATTTTTCTTTTTACAGGATGGCCACACTGTAGGGGAGTTATAATATTTTTTTTTCTGTGCCTGTGTCCCAGAAATAAAGACAAATCCAGCATAGGATAAAAGATTCTAGAAGCGGCCTCTAGACTGCGTGGCTATCTTCCGGTTAGATAGAGCTGTCCAGTCTCAGACCTGCATACATTGAAGTGACAAATTGTTTGGCTTCAGGATCGTCTATCTTTCATGTTTACTTTATCTGTTGTTTAACCGTCGGGTCCGTTTACTATTCCCGTATACACGCTTCTTTCTCCCTCAAAACAACGCTTTTTCATTGTGTCTGCTTCTTTTATATTATCAAAACCTCGATCCTACCTAACAGATACTGAAGATAACTCCTGTTATGTTTTATATATATCTTCGATGAAAAGTGTCCAAAGTGAAAATCACCACTTCACTGAGCGAAAAAACTGTTATTCATTACTTTGTATTTGGACAATCTAATAGTCGGCAGATTCGACCTTTTGAAAGTGGTATCTCTCTCCTTTTACTGAGTTAACTAAAGGGGTCGGGGCAAAATAGTGCCGCGCAACATTTTTAACAAACCTTAACTGTAGCTGCTGAATGTTAGATACTATGTGGGACTACCATTTGAAATTGTTAGGGGCAACAAGATTAAGTACATTACAGAGCACGTTGTAGTCATATCTTACTAGCATCATGATAGATTGATAGTCCCACATATAGCAGCTACAGTTGTTTTAAAAATGTTGCTTGGCACTATTTTGGCCCAACCCCTTCAATTATAAAAGAAAGTTAAAATTTAAATAAATAAAATAAAATGAAACTTCTTTGGAAATTCTGGACTTTTAATCATCATTATGGACACCAATTCCCACCATCGAGCGACTCCTACAATGATTGGGTGAGTTCGCTATTAGAAATATCAAATCGATCTGGACAGAGATTTTTTTTCTCTGGACACAAATTTATAGTTTGCCCATACCACCCTTTGTTTTTGAACAAAGTGTGGTATACATCGGGAACAACTAAGGAGGAAGTTGTGCTGTGGAAATTTGCGAACTGTTTCCACTAGTAGTGGGACTATACTCAAGACCATATTTATATATTTACTTGTAACAGCCTTAATTTGTTTTCTTTGACGAAACTCTATATGCATCGTGCGCAACTATTGCCTAAGATGTGGTTTGAATATATTCGAACTACAATAGGTGTATTAGGAGTAATTGCGTTTCCTTTCGACGAATCACGCTTCAGATTATTTAAAAATAAGAAGTAAAAGCTGGCTAAACAAATACTAGCTTGATCTCCTGAAGAGGCGTCCTGTGATCGCGAAACCAGTAGTGCTATAGAAGTTTTAACAGATTTTTCTATTCATTGACCTTCTGCGTAATTCGTTATTGGCATAACATATTATTAATGGCTTCTTTTTTTTTTCTAATTGATTTTCTCAAGTGGTTTTACATCATTACTGAGAAACTTATAAAACTCACTATAACCGGTTTCGAAGCAAAATGCCTCAATTTATATATAAAATCTGTTTGATCTATTAATTGAGTTTTACATTTCTTATGCATGAATTTTTTTTATTGCCAATTACTGATCGTGGTAAAAGTAATTTAATCTTATAGGTATATTAAATTATTTTAGTCGTTTTATTTATTTTTAATTCGATTTTAACAATCACTATTATCGCACTATTATTATTTCTTTTGTATGATTTTTCGTGCTCTTTCTTTTATCGTTTAATTTTTTTATCTTGTTTTAACGGGTAACGTTTTTAGCCACTTATATATTGGAAGTAGCGAAAGAGGTGTAGCGTAAATAACTACATAAATAATAAATTAATTTATTTATTTTTCTAAGTAAATCATAAATTATTATGCAATTATTACATCTCACATAATTTTTTGTATTACATGGACATTGTTGTTATATTATTGTAAAGAATTTGTTATTTTACTCGCTAATTCCTGAACTTAATTCAGCTTAAAAATAAAATGCATTCAGATTTTAATTGATAGAGCTCTTCCACCAGCTATAAAACTCGCTTATGACGTTGACCGAATGGCGAAATCATGTCGTTATGACATGAAATGTCGACGCTTCATAAAACATATATTACAAAAATCGGTCTTAGAAATTTAAATACCTACTTATATTATGTGTGCATCTTTAGTAAAATGTTTGATCATTAAATTCTTTTGCTATTTTATGGCAAATATAAACCTATAGGTTTCTTCTAAATGCTATTGATGGACATGTAGTTTAATAATGAAGTTACTTTGAATTTAATGTGTTTTTTTTTGGTTTCAGACGAAGTACGGCGAGTGTCAAAAGCGAGTGAAAACTTGACTCTGTCCATCTTCGCCGAAGTCTACAAAGGAATGTGGAATGAAGTGCGTCAACCAGTGAATGAGCTTTACTCCTCCTTGTCTGAGTTCCTGGAGCGGGGAAGGAAGATTCCAACAGATTTGCCGCCAGCAGTTCCCACGGAAGACGCCGCCACACTCCAAGGCTTTGTAACCAACTTCTTCAAGCATCTCTTCCCGATGGTTTACCAGGAAACGGTACACAGCCTCGAGAGCAACGTCTCCTCAATCACTGACGAATATGCTGCCTGTCTCATCAAGTCCGCAGATGCGATACGCCCTTTCGGCCATTTCCCAGAAGAACTCGGCTCTAAGGTCGCCAAGTCCTTCGAAACGACCAAAGTCCTCCTTCAAGCACTCTCCCTGGGCTTGGAAGTGCTAAATGTTACCGATCACGTCATGTCGACGATGCCCGAGAACACGGACTCCTGCAGGAAAGCTCTCCTGAGGCTGTACTACTGTCCCAAGTGTCAGGGGTTGCCTTCGAGGG
Source organism: Gonocerus acuteangulatus (assembly GCA_946811695.1). NCBI lineage: Eukaryota > Metazoa > Arthropoda > Insecta > Hemiptera > Coreidae > Gonocerus > Gonocerus acuteangulatus. Next base: position 95,315,304 of record OX328124.1, on the reverse strand, counting down.
TTAAACCTTGCATTGGATACTGCCTCAACGTGATGCGTGGCTGTCTTACCCAGCAGAGAACTACCGAGCTGGATTTACCCTGGTCTAACTTTCTTGTAGAGGTGGAAAAGTTGGTGAGGCAAGTTGGAGATCAGACTGGCAAAATACCCGGCATTGATGCTGTCCTCTTCAGCTTCAGTTCAACTATATCAGACGCAATCATGTTTGCTTCCTTGCATGGACCAGAATTGGAAACTAAGGTAAGCCCCATTATTTGAACATTTTATTTCGAATTATATAAATTTTACCATTTCCTTTATACATATTCTAATACTCGTATTCAGATAAAGCGCTCAATGACCGAATTTGTATTAAAAATTATTCCGAAAATTGCTGATCAGTGTCAATAGCCTTGAAGAGGCTAGTTTTCCACGCTGTATTGCGGGCGATGGCATTAAACATCCGTAACATTTTCGGGCGCGATTTTTAAACGTTTAAACCATATGATAACCGTTCTTAAACAGTTTTGACCAAAATGACCTGTCATTAGTCATCGCTCGTATCCAAGTTAATGCTTCAAAAAGCCTCCTTGACTGTTTTCACCTTGGTCTTACATGACATCTGTTTCTCTGATGCCTATGACTGAAATTCGAAGCAAGCTACCAAAACAGCACATCTCCCTCCATTTTCCTTTCATTTCTATGGCGTTGATATTATTTGGTGTATTCTAATTAAAATCTTAGGGTCGGATGAATATGTAAAGATATATAAAAACGTTTGCGCAGTCTTCTTCTTCTTTTTTATTCCCTCACCTTCTGAGAAAACGCATATTATGCACCTGTTGGTAGAAATCTTCGTCACTGGCATCGGTGAGAGTTCTGTGGAGGAGCGCTTTCGACTTTTTTTGAGCTAGTACCGAGTATGGTATTTATATTAGGGCTTAATAAGTTTTTTACGTTTCTGAGGGTCGTGCAGGTAATTCGTTTGACTTTACTCTGTGCCTTCTGCTCCTACAACTTACTTCCCCCTAATATAAATACCCTGACATTATAAACCAGACTCAGTACTACCCCAGCTGTGGTTTGATAAAGACGTACTTACGTCGAAAGCGCTCGCCCACAATACTCTTACCGATACCAGTGACGACGATCTCCACCAACAGGTATGACAACTGTATATTTACTGGCGGTTCTAACCCCTTAGATTACTTGCATATTATGAAGGTAGAGTGCTCTTGTTATCAACAGCTTATTAACGACTTCTAATTTCCAAACATACCACTTAAAACAAATTAAAATGAGAAGCATCTATTAAAATGAGAACAACATAGTATATAACTTTGATATTATCAGTTTGTTTTTCTCACATTCTGAAACAGAAGAAAAGGATGAAACAAGGGAGAAGAGGGAAACAAAGGTCATATATATCTGATTCAAGATGAACGAAAGATAGCTGGCCTTTTGGTGCTGAAAACAAAAGGTTCGTGAAAATGGCATCAAAAGAACATAAAGCAGAATGTGATTGAGCGGAGAAAAATAAAATGCCCCCAAAGAGATTGTAGGACAAGACAAAGTAGAACTGGTGAGCGCAGTTTATCAGCAAGACAGAGCCTTGTTTACAAGTCCAGCGGCTGGTCCGAGTTTTCGATAACTTGTTCCAAGTCCAAACCACAAACTCGGTACTTCCAGAACTTAACCTATTTCTTCTCTTTGAGAGACTTGACTTTCACGCACTAATTTCAAACCTCGTATTTAACTAATCCAAGTTATTTGCTTCTTTGCTCTCTTGGCTTCTAGTGTTGAGTTTTGGCTTTAAATTTGTTTTGCAATATGGCAACTGTCCATTTTCTTTCAAATCTTTACCTTTAGAAACACTAACATGAGATTTGAACTGAGTTATTCTGCTTTCTGTGTAAGTACCATAACCTAATAACCTACCAGGCATATCACAGCATGTCAAATTAATTTTTCTGAAGTTTAAGATTTGAAAATTATTTCATTATGTATACCCACCTGTGTAACATAAAGGTTTTATATCCCTATAGCTTTCAGTATCTAGAAAATTGCTAATTATTATATTCTGTTTTTATAATATAATCTGACCAAGGGTTTTTGATGAACCCAGAACATTAGTTTGTAGATTTTAAATCCCATTTTTTAACAATTGCTGTTACAAAATTAAGGTTATCGTATAATCTATGTAAGTCCATTTGTGTATTTTAGAATTTATTTATTTTTTACTTTCTCGTGTAAATATTTTAAATCTGTAAATCTTAATTGTTTTCTATTTATTAATATACAACTTTATTAAACAATAAGAAATTAACCGTAAAAAATATTAATCAACAATTAAATGACATCATGCCCAGATTTTGAAAAATGTAAAATGTATGTATCCAGGGGTACGAAATCTAGGACTCCTCTTCACATGAATTCACTTATAAATAAAAAGGCTTACAGATGAACACTACCCTCATTTTTGATGGGGTATAAGGTTTCCCTAGAGTTGATGGGGTATAAGGTTTCCCTAGAGTTGATGGGGTATAAGGTTTCCCTAGAGTTGATGGGGTATAAGGTTTCCCTAGAGTTGATAAGGTATAAGGTTTCCCTAGAGTTGATGGGGTATAAGGTTTCCCTAGAGTTGATTTTAAAAGTCTTTGTATTTATATTAGTATCCTCCTGAAGAAGCTGCATGTAAGTGTGAAACATGAAAATGAAATAATTAAGTCTTAATATTAATAATATATTAAAATAATAAAATAAGTTATTAATTTATCTGAAGTTTTAATTTTTCCTGTCCTAGTTATTGAATTTATTGATTAAATATTAAAATTGTTCTTTCCATTCAAATAAAACATGCATTTAAAGCAATATATATTCCATATTTACAACCCCGGTATGGTTTGAATTCCAGTGTAAAATACTTCATCCAATAACAATAATTATTTAATTGAATTTATAAAAAAAAAAAAATACTGTTTTAATATTTTGTCAATTTTGCGAGTTTTTTTTTGTTGCTATAAAAATTGCGAGAAATGAGGAAAAGTGGAAGTTTACAGAACTGTGGAAGCTTATTAAAATTCCTTCGCGCACAACAGGTTTAGATTTTTTTTTTTAAAGAAGTTTCTCATAAATAGCATTTTATAATGTTTATTAAATACATTTTTTATGTAACCAACATTTTTCTATCAGCAATATTTTTGTTCTTACACAAGATAAAAATTCATGTCGCAACGTCTTTGTTTTACAAGGTGTTTGAGTTAGTTTATTTGAAGTTGTGAGAGATAGCCTTTGAGCGTTGAAGGAAAATATCCGAGTATCTCTAAATGAATGGCTGACCTAGAAGCTCCTCTGAATAAGGATTGCATGAGGAATCCATGAATAAAGATGCGCTTTTAACAAATTAACGCCTTCAGACTCGGGAATTAGAGAGAAACATGCAGAACCACTATGGCGGACGTGTTAACAACTTCAAGCCCAGTATTTGCTTTTATACATTTTATTGTTTTTTTGTTTGTTGTTGCAAAATTCCTTTTGTCTGCTCTCTGCGAATGACTAAATAATCAATCAATGGCCGGAATTTTTTTCTCTTCCTACAAAATTCACTATTTTTTTAAACCCTGTTCTTTAGAAAAATTGACTTGCCGGGCTAGGATGTTATTTTAAAATATAGCTCTCCGAAGTTACCCGTCCTAGGATTTAAATTTATTTGACCTTTTGTATAAACACAGGTTTTCGCCTTTAGTTAATTTTTTTTTTACGGCGCACCGACAACAATGGTGAATCCTGAAATAAGATAAATCTCTGCCGCAGCTTGGACTCTATCCTACGTCTCCCACATGAGAATCCAAGGCGTTAGCCACTAGACCATGGGGTGACCCTACGCCGTTAGTCAATGTATTTTTTTAGACAAATTAACTAGCAAAGCTGGTATTTATACCCGGATCCTTCCGTTGTATGCTCCCAGTGATTAAATTCACACCCGAGCAAAAAAAAAAAGAAGGTGATTCTGTATTAATTGGACGATGTATTCTGAATTGTGTTTTGAATAAAGGTTCAATAATACTTTGTGAAACAAAAAAGTCCGACTCGCAGGAACTGCCTCATCTTAGCGCGGTTCCGTTCTTATCCCTAGTCAAATTTCGAAAGATTAAAATAGAAGCAGTTATTATTTTGTTAAGAGGAGATCGTTGACCGTTGATGATGCAAGGTAGGGATTGTCCGGGTTCGGTCACTGCTACTTAATAATACATACCCCATATGTGTATGTATGTGGGCATATATATGTACATATGTGTGCGTGTATATGTGTATGTGTATATGCATATATATATAAATATATATATATATATATATATATATTTATATATATATATATATATATGTTAGGTATATTTACATAGATATGTGCATATATTAGTGTTAAATATGTCCTACTTGTATTTACAGCCCTGATGAAGGCTTGAAGTTCAAGCCGAAACGTCGGCACAATAAAACCATTTTTACGATAAAAGTAGCAGTGACCGAACCCCGACAGTTATTGTTTTGGTTCCAACATTCTTGAAAGGTAGGATTTACAATCTTACCTGGAAGGGTCGGCATCACTAGAAACATTCCCGCTAGTTACAAGGTCTTGGAATCTTGGAACTCTATATTTCTAACAATAAATTGTTTTTGTTATTTTACTGAACCTGTTTTATTTTCGAATACATTATCCAACTATAAGCAATTAAAAAATAACAAGGAATAAAAAACAGACAAAAAGAACAGTTCGAATAAGCGAAATCAATTACTTTAAAGCTTTAAGCTCTTATTTCTCCGATTGTCATCGCCTAATCAAAACTTTCATTAGAACCTTTTACGTACAGCATTTAATAAGCTTTCTAATGGTATTCTTCCGTTTACCAAGATTTTCAACCGTTTTCGAGATATTAATGAAAGTTCCCAAAATTTACATTATTTCTAGCAACAGAAAATTGGTCTCATTTTTCATATCCTGTTTTACACACAAAATTTTCCCAACATAAGAAATTACAAAAATAAAAAGCAATAAAAAACAAAGGGAAAGAGACAAAAATTACAAAAAGAACGACAAAAACCCGTTCTTAAGAACAAAACAGACGTATTTGAAGTTTTAAGCACTTATTTCTCCGATTGACATAACCTAATCAAAAATAGTTTTAGAATATTTTTTGTAGAGAATTTAGAAAGCTTTCAAATAGTTTCTATCCACTTACCACGATTTCCCAACCGTGTTCGAGATATTAATGAAAGTATACGAAGTTCCCAAAACTTTTCTTGTCTGTTCATAAAATATTTTATTCTAACCCTTCCTTAACTCCAAACGTAACAAAACTTTCAACATATTAGTTTTAATGAAAGTAGAACATGCAGATAATGTTTCAACTGAATTCCGTAATTCTAAGTACCCAAACCAAAAACGGTATTCAAAAATTATTTTTCCAATTTTCTCGAAAACGGTTAAAGCTATCGCCTTGAAAATGGTTCCATTCGTTTTCCTAGCCCAAGAAGCCTATAAAAAGAGTACTTACAAGCTTATGAACTCAAAAACGTAAGCGTTACGATTTTTTTTGCGCGAATTTCGCCCCAAATGCCATCTTCCAGTGGGCGGATTTTGCTGGTTAACGAACTTGACCTTTCAAATTGGACGACGGATTTTTGCACCAAATTTCATCAAAATCGGACCATCAGGGAAGCCAGAAATGAGCGAACAGACAAATATATATATATATATATATATATATATATATATATACAAATTTGAACTACCATCATTTTCGGTTTCCAGAGGTTCTGAAACGCAAAATTTTCTAGTCGGCACTTCCGGATTGTTTCATTGTATCAACCCTATAAGCGGGGTTCCTCCCTACGAGGGAGGGAGGAACCGCGCTAAAAGTCTTACCCAAAACCTTTAAATTCATTTTTGATGAAACAATTGAGTGACTTTTGCCCTCGTATTTTATTCGCCTTTGGAAATAGCTTGCTTTACTGAGTTATTAATTTTTATTCATTCGTTCCCAGCTGCTTTCTTCCGTCTGGGTATATAAATCTTTATCAATCAGTTTCCGTTAATTCTGAATACGACAATAACAGTTTAATATTCCAAAAATAGAGTTTCATCTGGGCTTGATTTACAGATTTCCTTCATTTTATTGTACAAACATCGATTCGATGATAGATAGATATCGTCATTGCTATAAATATGTACGAAATTATAGTTATGGCTAACCCTCATCTAAACAACAGTGGAAAAGCAACGATTGATCTGTTGTTCCAAAACCGTTTTAGGATCAACCTAGTCAATCATGGGAAATAATTTCTACAGAAGAACCTTAAATTTTCTTTGCTGTATTTTCATATTTTAAAAATTAGCCAAAAGCATAAGATAGAATCATTAATCGCGCTATTATGAGTTTGCCAGGCCTTGCCACAGCAGTTAGGGAACACAAAGGTATGAAGAAGGCAATTTCGATATTGGGAAGATCCCCTAACACGGTGGAGGGGGAAGGATATTGGTATTTTTTTATAGGTCACTGCCCTGAGGTTCCGTTGATCCTGGCAAGACATTGAATTATAGAGTACTCTACCCTCTAGGAACGTGGAAAATGTCAAAAGTACGTTGACATTTCGGCCGTGTCGGAGGTTTCGGGAGTTACTTCCTTACAGATTTATAGACATGGATGTTGAATCTTGTGGCTTTTTTTGAAATTGATAGATTTCCATCCAGAAAATCTGTCGTTACTTTTGTTTATCTCTATATATAAAAATCACGTGTCTGTCTGTTTATTTATTTATTTGTTTGCTTGTTCCTTATACCATTCTACACCGTTTGACCGATATTGACCAAACTTACAGGCAGGCACACAGGTAGGTCTTGATACGAGAAATCTCCTAGGCTAGGTCAAAATAGTCAAATTTCAAAATTTGGTCAAAAGGTCAAATGTTTTGTTCAAGAAAAATTGGCTACACTGAACCATTCAGATTGTGACGGCCATTTTGAATCGACTACTACTGGCCTCTGTCGGCTGTTAGATGAAGTGCTGTTGTGCTGACCTCTGCCGGTATCATTTTTGAATTAAAACAAAGTCACATCGTTTGACCGATTTTCGTAACTGGGTATAGAGAACTAGGTATCAAGTAAATCTTTTATTATTTTATTTATCAAGAGATTTTATTTTTACTTTATCGCATATAAGGTGATTAAACCGATAGATTAAACTTAATAACCGTTTAGTAATAAGCAATAAAAGGTTTGGCTCGCCAAAAATAAAAATAAAAAAGTAATTTTTCTGATTTTATATTATTAATTAGCATAAATATGCTTTAGCGATGACCAAACTGGAAAAAAAGTGCCACAAAAGAGCGTCCTCTGGCGTTCGCGCATGCGCGGTGGCCATTTACGAAAAAGAAGACAATATGTTATACAGTACATTACATAGGTTTGTCGGGTGGACCCAAGGCACATTTATGTTCCTGAATTTGAGTTTATAATGATAAATTTACAATAAAAATCACGGCCACAGGGCCTCCGGTTATAACGTTGTTATTACTCTCTGTTAAACCTGCATATAGTATTTTTATTATACAGGGTGTATCGCAAGTTAATGACAATACTCCAGGGGGTGAAACTAGACTACAAACGTAGTTAAACTCCGCCAACCACACTTTTCTATCTCACTCCGTTCCAGGCGTATGCCGTTCTAAAGGTTCTTTAGAAAAAGCTGTGTTTTTGTAGTACGAATTTTCTCTGGAAGTACACATTCTTTTTCAAAGTTTCGTTACATATTTTAAATCAGCATTAAATTTACTTTACGCCTAAAGGAAATCCATTGTTCACAAGTATCTCATTAAAATCGCAATATCAATTCAAAAATGAAAAATGTCAGATTTTTTAAAAATTTCTATTTTTCTGCGGTATATAAGTAAGTGTTTCAGGAATGTGAAGAAGTTTACAGCCAAGTGTCCGGAAAGTGGGTCTGAATTATGAGTTAAGAATCTAATATTAAGGAGATATTAGGGAATCAGTGCGTAATAAATATTGGAATATGCCAAGTGTATTTTTACAAAATCTTGAATAATGATGTGAATATTCATCAAGTAAATGAGTTTAGAATTCTAACCCGTTTCACTGAATATTATAGTTAGTCCGAGAGCAGTGTTGGGCAAAAATTATTCAGAATGATGAATAAAGATTAATGAATAAATGTATTATTTTATTCATGAATGAAGAATAATTACTTTTATTCATTATTCGTTATTCTGTGAATGAAGTTTAGGTTTTATTCACAAATTATTCGAATGATCAATCAGAATAAACATATTTTAATGAATAATGATAGATTTATTATGATGTTGGCAGCCGGAAATATATATATATATATATATATATATATATGAGCTTAAGTAGGATTAATCAGTATACCAACTAGAAATAAATAATAACGAATGATGAATAATGAATAATGACTAACGAATAATTCTGTGAATAATTCATGATGTACTGTGTGAATAAGATAATTCAGTGAATGATTCATCATTCACTAAAAATTTATTTAAATAATCATTCGAATAATAATTTATTCGAATAATGCCCAACACTGTCCGAGAGCCAGCAACGCACTTTTCATGAAGTGTTTTATGCATCTTGAAATTTTGCTATAATGTACATCTTGGATATATAAGAAGGTATATATATGTGTTTCCTGGACATACCTTGGAAAATCAGGTACTGTGCATAGGGGAAAGGTACAGAAAAATATTTCCCAAAAATAGAGTTTTATTCAGAAGCCAACTATCTTTAATGTAAAATTAAGGCAATTTTAAATTGAATAATAAATATGGCAGACACTTTTAAGGGGTATAACACGTAAAAAAAAAAAAAAAAAAATTTTATTCTAATATTAAATGAGAGTTTTATTTGCGCTGCCATTAAAACCGGAACAGCTGTACAAGATCATGTGAGCAAGAACTAATGAGAGCGCAGAGAATATCCAACACTGCGCGGTTGTCTCATGCACTCTTACGGTTACGCGCAGTGTATTGCAGACTATCATCGGCAACATTTATTTTTATATTTCCTGATAATTAAACCCCACAAAAGTGTCTGCCTTTTTGCAATTATTTTCAAATATGTTTATTGAAGAGGCTGTTTATATCGCAGGTTGAATAAAGCACTTCATTTAATATTAAAAATAAAAACTAGGTACTTTGTTTGTTTTTTAAATTTACATTTTAACCCCCTTAAAAGTGCCTGCCTTATTCATTATTAATTTTAAAATTGCCTTAATTTGTAATTTTTTTCAGTAATCATAGTTGGCTTCTGAATAAAACACTTTTTTCGGGCAATATTGTTTTGCACCTTTCCCCTATGCGCAGTACCTGGTGTTCCAAGGTATGTCCAGGAAACACATACTTACCTTCTGTATCTACCGAAGAGGTACATTATAGCAAAATTTCAGGGAGCATAAAACACTTCATGAAAAGTGCGTTGCCAGCTCTCCGACTAGTGCATTTGCGGAGCTGTATATGGAATGACAATAATTAGGTACATTCGATGTTAGTATTTCGGTGTATATAATGGGGGTACATTGACAGTAACAATGTTCCCAGATCCTGTATTGTGCTCGCAAGGCTGTCAGTGTTTGGAGGTATCCATATTGTTCCATTGGGCAGACATTTACGGATGTCAAGGATGAGTTATGTTATATATGTATATAATGAGTCACATCTGTACAATTTTATTACGTATAATACTTTTTGCCCTTTTGAAATAAATGCCCATAAAATAAATTGTAACACGTTTTTTAAATAAAAAAATAAGTAGGACCTTATTACAACACTCAGTATAAAGAATCTTGTACTTAATCTATATGTATAAAAATCACCTTTCCGTCTTTCTGTTAGCCAGTCTGTTTATCTCTTTGTTCCTTACATAAATCCACACCGTTTGACCGATTTTGACCAAACTTAGCACACAGGTAGGTCTTGATAAGGGAAATCTTGGGCTAGGTCAAAATAGTAAAATTTCCAAGTTTGGTCAAAAGATTTCTTCCTTTGATAAGATCTATAAACGATTCCTTTCATTGATATGACCTAACTGGCTGTGTTTCTGGCCTCTGCTGGCTGCTTTACTAATAACTTTAAATTCACACCGTTTGACCGCTTTTGACGTAACTTGGTACACAGGTAGTTCTTGATACGAGTAGTGTCATAGGCAGAAAGTAGGTGTAGCTTGGCAGCAAGCTGGGGAACAGCTATTAATGAAACAAAACAATAGAGGTAAGGTTCTGAAACGAAAAAACTCTCTAGATATCCTATTTTTCTGATGACTTCTGATAAAACTTGCATAAAAGAGAATTCTATTTCTTTTCTAAATTAGAATACAGACAGTCAGGTTGAACGGAATGTTACTGCCAAAATAATATTATTCTTATTCATCGGAAATCAGTCGCAAATGAGGCAAGTTGTCTAAAGATGATAATAATCCTCAAATTAACACAAAAAAAGAAAAAAAGTGTAACAATAAGTTAATGTCAATATAAAATTTAAAAATACTAAGAAAAAAAAACTAAGAATACGTATAAAGGATTGTAAATAACAAAGTTAAGCTTTTTTTCTATAAATAACGAACGAGTAACCTAGAATTAGCATATTGCGTAACGTTAATTATGCGAATAGGTTGTAGAAATACCAAATAAGGCGAATCACGGTAGCTACAAGGGGAATAGAATAGTAACTAAACCGTGACTGGTTCAATGTTCTATTAAATATCTAAAAGCCACCTGTTTAAATTTGACCTGCTTCAGAAAATAAAATTCCGAATCGATAAAACTGCGTCATTCTGCGCGTTTCCGTTCTTATCACTAGTGACATTTGAAACTCTTGTAATGAAATCATGAAAACATCAAACACAAAATTCGTATAAAACAACGAATTTAAATATTTTTTTCTTTTAAAGTTTTAAGTACTTATTTTCCGATTGATATCGTCACATTGAAAAATACTTAGGTAAAGATGGAATGGTTGGGATTCGGCTAAATAAACCTCAATATGATTTTGTTTTAAAAAAATCTATATTTCGTTCGTTTCGGCTACTCATTGGTAGCCTTCGTCAGCTAAAATGACAAAAAAAAGAAATTAATACAGAAACAAACAAAAAAAAAATTTATAATTGTGATAGGTAACTGTTAAAAAAATCTATATTTCGTAAGTTTATCTCTGTTGTTGACAATGAATATTTCAAGGTACCCCATAAATCAAGGACAATAAGGACATTAACCAAGATTAATAAATCACATTCATCAATTATTCAAGATTCTTCTCTTTTCTACGACCTCCTAAAACTAATTTTGTGAACCTATCACAATTATAATTTTTTTTTTTTCCTGTATTAATTTCTTTTTTTTTGTCATTTTAGCTGAGGAAGGCTACCAATGAGTAGCCGAAACGTACGAAATATAGATTTTTTTTAAAACAAAATCATATTGAGGTTTATTTAGCCGAATCCCAACCATTCCATCTTTACTTATCACCTCGACGGCTAACTATCTAATCATCATGAAAAATACTTAGTCACTTTTGTTCGAGAATTCAGTAAGCTTACGAATGTTCACCTTCTTCTTGCCACGATTTCACAACAGTTTTCGAGATATTATAGAACATATAAGAAGATCCCAAAACTTTTAATGTCTGTTAATAAAATACTTTATTTCTAATACTTCCTCAGCTCGAAACAAACCAAAATTCAGGTAGATGATTGTCAATCGTTTGGAACTGAATCAATCTTCTCTGAATACCCAAACAGAAAATGAGTTGGGTTAACTAGCCGTAAAAGAGTACCTGGGAAAACCTCTAGAATAGCTGCGAGCATATTTAAGCGAAAACGTAAGCGATTTATTTTCGTGCGAATTTCACCCGCAAAACCCTGTTCTGGAGGACGGATTTTGGTGGTAAACGAATGAGACGAACGATTTTTGTAACAAATGTCATCAAAATTTAGAGTTTCCTTTCTGCACAAAATAAAAATGTAAAAATCAAAACTACCCTCACATAGTAAAAGTCTCTTAAAACCCGTAGAGAAAGGAAAATACATACCTTATAAATAAATAAGTATCCACTAACTTACCCTTAGTAAGTCCTTCGATAAAAAATGTAGGGAACTACACTAAAAAACAGGCAAATGGACGTACGCGTTTTATTATCCCTAACAAAAGCCATCATCCCCACGATGATTGGACTCATGACCTTAGACGAGGATTGCAAAAAAAAAAAACCTCAAAAATAAATAAAATAAGATCACTTAGTTCAGAAAAACATTTTGCTTTGTGGGTGTAATACCGTTTTAGTTGGCTAACTATTCCAAGTTCTAGGTTGTTAGTACTCCATACTCTCCCATTCCTCCGGTGCTCACATCCCCCCACGAAATGGTTTCTTATATACGCGCCTGCAGCCGGGTTTCCTTAAGGAAATTAGATCTTAGATTGAAGATGATATCATTATAAGTGATATAAGGGAAAATATGGAATGTTCTGAAAGTATGTCGGATTTAATCTATTTTAAAGTCAATGAATAAAAAAATTAGTTTTAGGAGGTCGTAGAAAAGAGAAGGATCTTGAATAATTGATGAATGTGATTTATTAATCTTGGTTAATGTCCTTATTGTCCTTGATTTATGGGGTACCTTGAAATATTCATTGTCAACAACAACAGAGATATTTTCACTGTTGTAGGACATCGATATGATTCTATGTCCTAAATTTCCCACAGAATGTTGTGATATTTTGTTCTGCTAAAATATATTTGAAGAGGTACTACTGTCCATATAAGGTCCTCAACTTGTTGTATCTGGTTGCAGGAAATGTGGACCGATTCTTAAACGCTTCGATCATAAGCTCTGCGCTGATTCTTAAGAAATGACTTTGAATGAGTTGCGCGATAAGCATTTTCTTTTAGATAAGACTATTTGCATTGTGATCCTTGCCTTTCTTCTACGGATGTCTGTATAGCAGAAGTATGCAGGTCTTTCTTATTAAGTAAATTATTAGAATTATTTGTAGAATGGTTCTTTGTGATAAGTGAATGGTTTCTGCTCCCAGCCGTGGTGAATGGACTGCAATACCTCTGAGGTGCCGGGGGGATTGTTCCTATACAACAATACAGTGTCCGATATCCTTGACCTTCCAGCTCCTGTCGGATCGTCTAGGCTTTCCTATAGGCTCGGCAACTTTCGTCACGTTTTTAATCTTCATTACTAGTATTAGACTAATAAATGACGTTACGTTGTAGAATTTATACAATCTTTGCTGACCCAAAAACGTCCGACTCGCAGGATTGCGGTCATCTTGCCGAAAAAACTTGCAATAGTAACATTAAATACATTGCATTAATATTTTGTGGAAAATGTTAACACCTCTTGCAGGTTCTTGATGAAAAGCGAGATTTACTCGCCACAAAGCACAGGAAGAAAGCAGTAGCCTAGCGGAAATCACTCGCTTCCCTAACAAGTGATAAAAATATTATTCTCATTTATTTATAGTGTTTTAATGAAATTATTACAACAGAAAAATCTGTTTAAACACTAAGACAAACAAGAAAAAACCGTTGAAACGATCGAAAATGACACATTCCAAGTTTAAGCGTCGATTTCTAAGAATTAGATTACTCTATCAAAAATAGCTTAACAACAGTTATTGTAGGAAATTTATTACACTTCCAAGTAGATGCTCTAAACTTTAACCACGATTTACGAACTGGTTTTGGAAACTTATATAAAATAATACATGCAAGGCTGAACGAAAGTACAGTTTTTTCCACTATTCTATAGTTATACTATTGCCTTGAAAATGGTATCATTTCATTTTCCACGTCACATTACTTAGAAAAAAAGTTCCTTGAATCTGATAACGATTAAGCCGTATGACCTACGATTTTTTGTCGCGAATTTTGTTGAAGTAATATTATTTTGATAAGCGGATTCTGCTGGCCAACAGGATCATTTATATCGAAGTATTTTTGGACAACATGATATAAAAATCGGAACATTTTTGGGGCAGCTAGAGGCTACAGACAAGTATATATATATATACACACACACACACAAATACGAATTTGAGCCACCGTTATTCACGCAATGTATGAGTTATGAACCGAGTAATGTTTTAGCCGGCACTTCCAGATTGCGTCATCATAAGCGGAGTTTCCTCCCTACGGAAGAAACGTGATAAAAACCTGATTAACTGTTTTCGTTCTTAAAAAAAAAAAAGAAAAGAAATAAATAATATTTTTCCTTTTGAATGCTATCAACTTCAAACAACATAATACATTATTTCATAGTAGAAATAAAATAATTAAAACTTTGGATGACCAACAAGATCAAAAAGTAATTACTTAATCTTAGCATACATACATTTTTTAATAATAATTAAACCCGGCGTTAATAGCCAAATTGTTGATACGCCGTTAAACACACACACACACAAATATAAATAATTAAAATTCAATAATATTATATATCAATGAACTATTATCAACCCAAAATATATAGCAACATTAACAGAAAGTGCACTTTTTTACTACGAATACATACCCCGCTAAGCTTATATTCAACCAGTCATCATAATAATAACTAACTTTGCTTGTTTAAAACTCCGTGTGTTTTCCACTTTTTCCATATTTCCCTCTGGTTCGGACCATTTACAGTAGCCTTTTAATTATGAGAGCCGGGAATGGATATTCAGGGACAAGACCATTTACTGTATGTACGTGGTTTGGGTTTTATGATTCATTACTACAGAAAAAAGTTCAGTTCATTTTCACTGCTTAATCACATTAGCATAATTTTTACTTTTGCTGCAAAGGATGAAAAATAAAAAACAAAAAAACAAACAAGAACACTAGATTCATATTACGAAACTTTACTATCATAATATTCTCTGCAATAGAAGGAGGACTGCTCTCGCTATAGGCTGCTGCTCCAACAGTTGGGTTTATCAAGGAACTTGACAGAGGCTCTGCGGGACGATGGCAAAGCAGTTGACCTAGTTGTGGAATTCTTAAAAAAGGCGCAACTATATCTCATGATATAAAATAATAATTTAATAATAAATAAATATATGTATGTATACGTGCACGGGTATATACACATGTGCGGGTACGTATGTATGTACATATGTGGGTGTATGATTGTATGAACGTGGGCGTATGTGTATATACGTGTGCTAGTTTAATTTAGAATTGGCATTATTATAAATTTTGTTATGTAGTATAGTTTTAGTATTAATATTGCTTACATTAGCATTATTTTTAGTGCAAATAGTTGTATTAGTTATGTTTAGTTTTTATTAGTTACTTAGTTTGTATTAGTTAGTTAGTGTTATACTAAAAAAAAAAAAAAAAAAAAAAATGATATATAAAAAATTACAAAAGAGGAAAAAAAAATATATAACTAAAAAAAATATATATGTATTAAAAAATATAACAAATAAAATTATACATAAAGGAAAAAACAAACAAAAAAAAATAAATAAAAAATAAAAATAAATAAATAAATAAAAAAAATAAATAAAAAATATAAAAAATAAATAAATAAAAAACTATACAAGAGGGGGAAAAATAAATATGTAAATATTAATATGGTTATGTAGACTATTATTTGTTATGTAGTATATTATTTGTATTGATAGTGCTATAGTGTATATTAGTATTACTTTTAGTACAAATAGTTCCATTACCTAGTAAGTTAGTAGTAAGCAATGATATTAGTTAAAAAAGAAAATTGAATACAAGTTATCAAAAAAAAAAAACAGTTCATTGTCATGCACTGTCCTAAACACAAATTACTAACCCTTTCACGACATATACACGACTCTCTAACATTACACTTCAGGGCGGTGAGGACCTAGATGTTTTCTGCCCTTAAACACCCAATCCATCCATCCATAATATTCTCTGCTAATGTTAATCATGAGTAGGGAACGGATGTTATTGTATTTCCATATTTTTTTGTGATTCTAAAATCGTAATTGTTGCTTAAATTCTGCACGTTGTAAGTTATTTAAAATATTTCGTCAAAAATACATATTTTTACATATTCTGCCCCCCAAATACATGTTTTGATATTATTTTTATTTTGTAATTGCATAAATAAAGGAGAAACCTAGAAAGAAAATAATGCTTTACCTATTGAGTCTAGATCACTGTGGCTTTTTTAATTGCAAGAAGCAAAGGTGGCTGGCAGCCATGCGCTAATGGTCTAGGAGAAGATGCGTTTTAAAAATATATGTAACAAATTATTGTTTTTTTCCACCACAATATAGTATCCCTATACTGTGGGAGTTTATTTAGATTCTGCAAGTTCCATTTTTCGATACTGCCTGCATTACAATTAAAGTAATATATATTTTTTGTTATAATTAATTTTTTTTCTGAATTTTAAAAGAATGAGAACAATAACATTAAGATAGAGAAATGATAGGTACTATAATAATAATAAAAATAATAAAGAAACTAGTAGCAATGTCAAAATTATAAATAATAATAATATTAATAATTTAAGTAGTAACAATATCAAAATTATAAATTAAGTAAATGATATAAAAAGAATAAATATAAGTAAAATAAAAAAATGATTAAAGAAAAGTAAAGAAAATGTCCGTATTAAAAAAATGTTGTTTAACAATTGTATTATTCATCTAATCTACTATTTAAAACAAATGAATTAGTTAAAGAATCATTTTCCAAACTCGAGATATAAAATAGTAATAATATATTGTGTTTGCATTAATTTAAGTAATTATTTCTTGTTTCGTGGAAGCGGCCTTTGAAATACATTTCTGGCGCTTTGCCAATGTATACACTGACGCAGACCGCATCCCGTAGCGTCAGTTTCTTCATGGAACTATTTTAACAAGATCTTCATTATCTGTCTTCTAATTTTTTTTGGCGACTATTATATTTTTTTGCCCTTTCAAAACATCCTCTTGGTCGATCAAAGATAAATAAATATTTCTGAACATAAGTTTTTCGAGGATATCATTTTAAGACTTCCCAGAAGGTGGCTACATTACTTAATCCATTATAAATGTATATTCTTGGATTACTAGGAATAGCTTAGACTTTGGATACGCTTTACCACGTTTTGATGATTGAGGTCATACGGCTTAATCGTTATCAGATTCAAGGATTTTGAACGTGGTTAGATGAATCTTCAACGATTTTATCTGCTTGGAAACAAGTACCTGTAAATGTTTCTTTAAAGCATATCAAAGGTTAACATTCGTGTTAATATCTTTCGTATATTGTTTTATGGGCAATTTAACGCGGAGATTCAAATGAGCTCTATATGTAACCGTTTTCGAGGAAAGTTGAAAATACTAGAATTCTCTTAAGGTTTTTCGAAAGCTTAGTAAATTTCCATCAAATACGACTCCTATGAAATTTTCGATTTTATGAAATCAATTAAACTGTTTTTTTGCCTACGTTTTTCTCAGTTTTTTAAGTGTAACACATTAAGTACACAAATGCACATAGTATGTATTATTTTCTCTCTCTCTAGCAGGCCTAAAAATGGTACGATTTGAATAAAATTTCGAGGTCAAGTTTGTTCGATTACCAAAACGCTATTTTACGGCGAAACTCCCTAAGGTTTAATGGCTTCACCCTTTTATGCTTCCAGGTACTAGTTTTATAGGGATGTAGGAAATCACATGAAACCATTTGTGTGTGTGTGTGTGTGTGTGTGTGTGTGTGTGTGTGTGTGTGTGTGTGTGTGTGTGTGTGTGTGTGTGTGGGCGCGTGCGTGTACAACCAATATGTAATGCAAAGTATACCCTACAATATGTTTTATAGTGTATTAAAATTTACGCAGGATCTTGTATAAAATAAACTGCATCTGTCTAGGGATACTAGAACGAGAGTAAGAAACACACAAAAAATAAATGTGATATAGTCTGTTTTACCTATGAATGTTTATCACAAAATAAACATCTACTGAATCCGCGACATCTATACATTCATATACATTATCAGGCTTCTGGAATTTTATCATATTGCTCCACAGATAAGATATTTATTTTAAATTTTAAACTGTCAGTATTTCTGTTTGCTATGCGCTCTGCCTGGCTAAGATTTACAGCTGATGTGTATACAGGGTGTTTACATGGTTCCATATGGTCCTCGTATTGCATGCCCCCTCATACAAGGCAGTAATTCTTCCTTGCTACGCCTGCAACCCGATGTACTCACATCTGTCACTGTAAATGTCAGAGTTACGGCTTAATATTCAATACTGTCACTGTAAATGTCAGAGTTACGGCTTAATATTCAATACTGTCACTGATTTATTCCTATGTGAACATATAAACCACTTAGATTGCCAGATATTAATGGATATCTTCTAATAGCTTCTACTCTTAATTCATGTATTCTATTTGCTTTTATTTATTTGTTAATATATTCAAATGTTAATAAAATACTGCCAACCGGACACCGTAAACCCATCCAAAATTTGCCCACCGGGCCATCATAAAGGAATAGATATTGACTAGTCTAAGGATTGGCTATTAAATTCGTATACCAAAATCTAATAATGGTACAGGAGAAGTCTTTATATGGAATTTATAATACTGAATAGTTAATATTACGTATTCTGGCAGACTTAAGTCGGAAAAACTTCAACATCCCACACAAAATATCTGAACTTCTCGGGTCTATTTCGGAAAAGGGGTGCCAGTGATTGTTCTGAAAGTATGTCGGATTTAATCTATTTTAAAGTCAATGAATAAAAAAATTAGTTTTAGGAGGTCGTAGAAAAGAGAAGGATCTTGAATAATTGATGAATGTGATTTATTAATCTTGGTTAATGTCCTTATTGTCCTTGATTTATGGGGTACCTTGAAATATTCATTGTCAACAACAACAGAGATATTTTCACTGTTGAAGGACATCGATATGATTCTATGTCCTAAATTTCCCACAGAATGTTGTGATATTTTGTTCTGCTAAAATATATTTGAAGAGGTACTACTGTCCATATAAGGTCCTCAACTTGTTGTATCTGGTTGCAGGAAATGTGGACCGATTCTTAAACGCTTCGATCATAAGCTCTGCGCTGATTCTTAAGAAATGACTTTGAATGAGTTGTGCGATAAGCAATTTCTTTTAGATAAGACTATTTGCATTGTAATCTAATAATGGTACAGGAGAAGTCTTTATATGGAATTTATAATACTGAATAGTTAATATTACGTATTCTGGCAGACTTAAGTTGGAAAAACTTCAACATCCCACACAAAATATCTGAACTTCTCGGGTCTATTTCGGAAAAGGGGTGCCAGTGATTGCCAGTTTTTTTCGAGCCGTAACTTGACGGGGATACACTTTGTCACAAATCTTTGTAGTCGGTATGAAACTTTTGCTGTGTAGCTTCATAAGAGTATTGTGTTCATGAACACTTAACTGACGTATATTCATTACTTTTGAGCCAAGATCACAAATAAACCTATAACAAAATTAGGAAATTTGGTAACGTTACCGCAACATATATACATTATATATATTAAAGATTCGAAGTTATTTATTTGAATTAAAATAATCACAGTTACTGATAAAATCCCAGGCACCCCTTTTCCGAAATCACTCACTAAAGGTAGCCCAGTATTTGGACAGTATCAAAAAATGTCTACAAAGATTTTTCAATCTCATTTAGTTATTTTATGGCGCTCCATATCAATTAACATAAAAATATAAGTTTTACTGAGTTATTTAAAATATATAAAATGTACACAAACATAAAAAATGAATTACATTTGTAAATAAATATAAAAATAATAATATATAATAAATATGTTATAATATTTTAAAAAAATAAACAAAATAGGTTAATTAATAATTATTAATCAATCTATTCGTTAATTATAATTATTAACATAATGGGGTCTCCCGTGGTCTAGTGGCTAGCGCCTTAAGGTACGTTTACACGGGCGAGAAATTCCGCGAGTTTTCTGTCCGACATTCAAAATTGCATGTGTAAACGGTAATAGTGAACTTTTTGGTAATAGTGTTTTCTTAGAGCGAACGTTGTGAACGCCGGGGTCATTTTTCCAGGTAAAGGTAGCCTTGCCATCACGTGGTGCAAAAGGAACCTGAAAATTGGCTTGGAAAGAAATGCTTGCGCGAGTTGAAATTGCACCAAACGGTGTCACAATGTAAACGGATTTTGGGCTCTCTGTCGCAACATTTTGAGGCAGTGACTCGCGCGAGAGCTCGCAGTACAACTTGCGTTCAAGTGCTGGGTAAAATTGCATTTACGTGTTTACACGACGAGACTGAACTTGCGCCAATACTGTCGCAGTGAAGTTTTCTCGCCCGTGTAAACGTACCTTTAGATTCATAAGCGGGAGATGGTGGGTTCGATCCCCACTGGCGGCAGGAATTTTCTCATCCCACGGCTCGTTGAGAAAATTAACATAATTTTTATAGATCCTATATTTTATATGAAGCATGTGCATAGAAGCCTGTCAACGCTAAGTCGTAAGTACTAAGATTTTTAGGCGAATTTTGTCGAAAATAAAAACATTGTCCCGGTAGGCGGTTTTTGCTAGTTAAGGAATTTGACCTTTCGTTTGATACAAAGTTCTTTTGTGGCGTGCTAATTATATATGTGCAAACAGCGACCCCGGCCAGCCATATTTATCAACTAATGAAGAATTAAACGTTGAAATGTGTACTCGTGTCGAAGTCTCTTTACCGTCTATATACATTGTCTGGATAGAAGTCTATAGACAGTCCCTGTAAATGTATAGAAAATCTCTCCATTTTCTATTCCAACTGTTGACAAAGCTTAATGAGGTCTGGAGTCCTTCCACAGCTGAGACCACACTATCTCTTCTCACTGGTCTGGACCGAATTAATGCTGAGTAGGTTCATTTGAGAAATATCCCTCAGTATGGTATAGTTTTTTTCGGTTAAACGAACATTTTATACTTTTATTATTTAACAATGATCAAATATAGTTAATTAACAAAAATATGTATAAATCATAGATAATAGTTATATTTATCAGTTGTTACCCCCCCTAAATTTCAATTTAGCTTATGAAATTTAAAGATAATCTGAGCTCTGAATATACCGTTGGAAAGATAATAAAATTCTACAACTTTTTTGAGATTCGACAGTTTGCAGAACTTTTAGGGAAGAGTAGTTATTCTCGTTAGTTTGTCGCTAACTAGAATTTTTTTTTAATTAATATGAACTTTTTGAACAGTTATTGCGGTTTAAAAAAACACTTGTGAAAATTGAAAGTGCATTAACATTAAAGCAGTTTTAATGCCGGTTTCAAAAAAATGAATTAACTTTGAAATACAATGTGAACAAAAAGAAAAAAAGTCCGACTCGCAGGAACTGCAGCATCTTAGCGCGGTTCCGTTCATGTCCCTAGTGCCATTTGATAAGCTTAGAAAAGAAATAAACTTATTTTTTTTATATATCTCGTGAAAATTGTCAAAATCCTCTCGAACATCTCGAATAAAAGTGATATTAAGGCGTCAGGGACACCGACAGTAGCTAACTTTTACACAGAAGCGGAAATTACAGAATCTGGCTCTCATTCTAAAGCAAAGCTCTATAAATCAATACAAAATATGCCTAATAAAGCCTTTCTAGAGGATACAGAAGCATGGGCGTATATGAGGGGGGGGGGCTGAGGGGGCTGCAGCCCCTCCCGAAATTTTGAATTGATGATAAAAACTTCTCGTAAAACCCTTAAAAATAAATTAAATAAGATCACTTAGTTCATAAAACATATTTTATTTTACGCGCAATAGCGTTTTAGTTACCTAAAACTATTCCAAGCTCTAAATATTTAGTATTCCATACCCTGGAAATGGTCTCAGCCCCCCCCCGAAATTGTTTTTATATACGCCCATGTACAGAAGGATCAAGAAGAAGTACACAAGATTGAGTAGAATACCCTGCCTAATATAGCCTATATAGAATAATATGCCGAATAAAACGTATCTAGTAAATACACAAGGACAAATAAAAGTCTTGACGAATAACAAGTCAAAAAAAAAACTTTATTTAACAAAATAAAACAAAGTTTAGTTGCCCAACTACAATAGAATAATATACCTAATTAAGTCTACGGAGTAGACACAAATGGACCAAAAACAAGTCTTGTGGAATATTGATTTTTTTCTAATTAAATACTTTTTATCAATATTTAGTATATAACCTTTGTTGAAAATTATTGATTGCTAATTGATGAATCGGTTTACAACTAAGTAGTCTTTATGAATATTTAGTATATAACCTATTTTTGGATCTGTGTTTTTGGGGTGCTCTCCGCCTAGGCTTTGTATTTGTGTCGGCAGATACCTGGGGTATATTTACAGCTCTTGAGGATTAACTCTTAGCAGGTAAATTTCCTGCGGCCCCATTGTGTTCTACGGGCATTGAACCGCCATATACGCTCATAGTATCTAACCGTTGTGAAGTTTATTTTTTGGATTTAGGACTTAATATACATATGTAGACTAAATCATAGCAAGAAGTAATCCTCCGTCGTCGGTTCTTAACTATGTAGACTCGCTAATGTTATCCAATCTTAGATACATCGTATTTACAATCCACAGCAAAAACACGACATTTCCTCAGAATCCCCTGCTGAATAAAACTTATATAGAATAATATGCAAAATAAAGCCTATCTAGTGGATAAAAATAGAGGAAAAAAGCCGTTCGTGGTGGTAGAGAAATATCCCTCAGTATGGTATAGTTTTTTTCGGTTAAACGAACATTTTATACTTTTATTATTTAACAATGATCAAATATAGTTAATTAACAAAAATATGTATAAATCATAGATAATAGTTATATTTATCAGTTGTTACCCCCCCTAAATTTCAATTTAGCTTATGAAATTTAAAGATAATCTGAGCTCTGAATATACCGTTGGAAAGATAATAAAATTCTACAACTTTTTTGAGATTCGACAGTTTGCAGAACTTTTAGGGAAGAGTAGTTATTCTCGTTAGTTTGTCGCTAACTAGAATTTTTTTTTAATTAATATGAACTTTTTGAACAGTTATTGCGGTTTAAAAAAACACTTGTGAAAATTGAAAGTGCATTAACATTAAAGCAGTTTTAATGCCGGTTTCAAAAAAATGAATTAACTTTGAAATACAATGTGAACAAAAAGAAAAAAAGTCCGACTCGCAGGAACTGCAGCATCTTAGCGCGGTTCCGTTCATGTCCCTAGTGCCATTTGATAAGCTTAGAAAAGAAATAAACTTATTTTTTTTATATATCTCGTGAAAATTGTCAAAATCCTCTCGAACATCTCGAATAAAAGTGATATTAAGGCGTCAGGGACACCGACAGTAGCTAACTTTTACACAGAAGCGGAAATTACAGAATCTGGCTCTCATTCTAAAGCAAAGCTCTATAAATCAATACAAAATATGCCTAATAAAGCCTTTCTAGAGGATACAGAAGCATGGGCGTATATGAGGGGGGGGGGCTGAGGGGGCTGCAGCCCCTCCCGAAATTTTGAATTGATGATAAAAACTTCTCGTAAAACCCTTAAAAATAAATTAAATAAGATCACTTAGTTCATAAAACATATTTTATTTTACGCGCAATAGCGTTTTAGTTACCTAAAACTATTCCAAGCTCTAAATATTTAGTATTCCATACCCTGGAAATGGTCTCAGCCCCCCCCCGAAATTGTTTTTATATACGCCCATGTACAGAAGGATCAAGAAGAAGTACACAAGATTGAGTAGAATACCCTGCCTAATATAGCCTATATAGAATAATATGCCGAATAAAACGTATCTAGTAAATACACAAGGACAAATAAAAGTCTTGACGAATAACAAGTCAAAAAAAAAACTTTATTTAACAAAATAAAACAAAGTTTAGTTGCCCAACTACAATAGAATAATATACCTAATTAAGTCTACGGAGTAGACACAAATGGACCAAAAACAAGTCTTGTGGAATATTGATTTTTTTCTAATTAAATACTTTTTATCAATATTTAGTATATAACCTTTGTTGAAAATTATTGATTGCTAATTGATGAATCGGTTTACAACTAAGTAGTCTTTATGAATATTTAGTATATAACCTATTTTTGGATCTGTGTTTTTGGGGTGCTCTCCGCCTAGGCTTTGTATTTGTGTCGGCAGATACCTGGGGTATATTTACAGCTCTTGAGGATTAACTCTTAGCAGGTAAATTTCCTGCGGCCCCATTGTGTTCTACGGGCATTGAACCGCCATATACGCTCATAGTATCTAACCGTTGTGAAGTTTATTTTTTGGATTTAGGACTTAATATACATATGTAGACTAAATCATAGCAAGAAGTAATCCTCCGTCGTCGGTTCTTAACTATGTAGACTCGCTAATGTTATCCAATCTTAGATACATCGTATTTACAATCCACAGCAAAAACACGACATTTCATCAGAATCCCCTGCTGAATAAAACTTATATAGAATAATATGCAAAATAAAGCCTATCTAGTGGATAAAAATAGAGGAAAAAAGCCGTTCGTGGTGGTAGAAAATCTTAAAAGTATTTCGCTCAGAAATCTCCGAAATATTGTCACTAATTTTACGTATCCTGTTTTATAGCCAAATAGATTTATATTCTATAATCAATAAGAAAAACCTACTAACAATAAAAAACTATGGGTAACAGATGAAAATAGGGAATACCAAGAATAATTCTAAAGAACGAAATCAACACCAGTACTGTAATCTAGATATTCATACGGCATCATCGAATTCTAACAAACAAAAAATTGATTCTAATTATGCGTATCCTGTTTTATTGACAAATACATTTGACTACTATAAGCAATTAAAAACACTAGGGAATATGCCAAAGAACTCAGAGTAGGAGCCTCGACAGTTTCAAGACATTTGAAGGAAATCGACAAATCCAAAGCTGACATTACTTCGCTTATTCAAAACTTTCTTTAGAACCTTTCTTGTAGACCATTTAGTAAGCTTTCGAATGGTAACCTTTCGCTTCCCAAGATTTTCAACCGTTTTCGAGATATTAAGAAATTATACGAAGTTCCCAAAACTTTTCATTATTTCTGACAACAGAAAATTGGTCTCATTTTACCTATCCTGTTTTACACACACATACATTTTCCTTACAAATACAACATAAGAAATTAAAGAAATAAAAAGCAATAAAAAACCAAGGGAAAGAGACAAAAATTACAAAAAGAACGACAAAAACCCGTTCATAAGAACAAAACAGACGTATTTGAAGTTTTAAGCATTTATTTCTCCGATTGACATAACCTAATCAAAAATAGTTTTAGAATCATTTTTGCAGAGAATTTAGTAAGCTTTCAAATAGTTTTAATCCACTTACCACGATTTCCCAACCGTGTTCGAGATATTAATGAAAGTATACGAAGTTTCCAAAACTTTTCATATCTGGTCATAAAATATTTTATTCTAACCCTTCCTTAACTCCAAACGTAACATAACTTTCAACATATTAGTTTTAATGAAAGTAGAACATGCACATAATGTTTCAACTGAATCCCGTTATTCTAAGTACCCAAACCAAAAACGGTATTCAAAAACTATTTTTCCAATTTTCTCGACAACGGTTAAAGCTATCGCCTTGAAAATGGTTTCATTCGTTTTTCTAGCCCAAGAAGCCTATAAAACGAGTACTTACAAGCTTATGAACTCAAAAACGTAAGCGTTACGATTTTTTCTGCGCGAATTTCGCCCCAAACGCCATCTTCCAGTGGGCGGATTTTGCTGGTTAACGAACTTGACCTTTCAAATTGGACGACAGATTTTTGTACCAAATTTCATCAAAATCGGACCATTCGTCTTCTATTTAGAGAGCGAACAGACAAATATATATATATATATACATATATATATATATATACAAATTTGAACCACCGTTATTTTCGGTTTCTAGGGGTTCTGAAACGCAAAATTTTCTAGTCGGCACTTCCGGATTGTTTCATTGTATCAACCTTATAAGCGGGGTTCCTCCCTATGGGGGAGGGAGGAACCGCGCTAAAAAATGTTTTTTTTTTTCTGCAAAAAGCACGTTTTTTTTTAAAATAACCTTTAGGACATCATATCATCCCTATCATGCCAAACTATCGAATATAAAAGGAAGAGCATATTTGTGAAGAACTTATTCGATACATTGACGTAGTAATATATTGAAAATGTTCTTTTTTTTTTTTTTTTTTTTTTTTTTTTTTTATTTATTTATTTATTTCGAATTTACAACAATGTATAAGGTACATTTCTAGTAAATTATTGCAAGATTATATGACATGGATGTACATGAGGTGGGAAGCTGCACAGTTGTAGTACCCACAAGACAGAATTTATTTTTTTCACAGATCTACACTTTCTAGAGTTGATCTCTTGGCCACTTGCGTTTCAATCGGCGAATGGGGTTGTAAGGAATGTGCTGGGAGGATAGAGAGTTTATTAAGGAGTTAGGATGGCCGTGTAGGTTCGAATGGAATTTGCGGTAGAGGGATTTGGCTAGAGGATGGATAAAAGGGATATTAAGGTCATTATGGAGGGTCAAATTGGAGACATAAAACGGAGCATCCGTTATTTTCCGGAGAATTTTAGACTGCATGGATTGGATTTTGTAGGAGTTGGAAGGCTTTGTGGAACCCCATAGTTGAATTCCGTAAGTAAATATTGGTCTGAGAATGGTCATGTAAATGAGACGTTTGTTTGTTAGTGTGAGATTAGATCGTTTGTCAAGTAAGTGTAGTAATAGTCTGTACCGTCGGCTGAGTTCTTGTCGCTTCTGGGTAATATGTGGCTTCCATGTTAGTCGTTTGTCAAGTATTAGTCCTAGATAGCGAATTTGGGATTTTTGCGGAATTAGAGAACTATGGAGGAACACTGGAGGGCAGGATGATCGCCTGAGGGTAAAGGTTGAGTGGCAGGATTTCTGAGGGTTAACTTTGATTCTCCATTTACTGAGCCAGGGTTCGATCAGTCCAAGGTGTTCCTGGAGAGACTTGGATGTCAGAATTGAAAATGTTCTTATATCTACTTTATTTAAGGCATTAACTTCTATTCTTAAGGGGTTTGAGTTCTGACAATTTTGCGGCAAGCCCACAATCGAAGAGCAAAGTCCGGAATCTGAAGAACGATATTTTTCATATTCTTGCGATAAACCCTATATCGTTAAAGACCACGTTTTTTCTTCGCCAATTGTGGCATTTTTTGATTGGATCAAAATGTCTTCAATTCAAATGCAGCTTTATAACTTTCTCACGGCCGAAATTGTTCTTCTTGTAACAAAGAAAAAACCTTAAAAACAATAAAAAAATCCATGGCATTGCTGGGACTATATAAAAATGATGACTTTTATTTAAATAGATTTTTTTTCTGCATTTATTTTTTAATAATTCTTTCGCCTGATTGTGGTACCTTTTAAATAATTAAATGCCTTAAAATCCTCTTGAGTAAAATTAAATAGTCAAAGGGTCTTTAACATTAAAAATAATTTATTTTAACTATTTTTGACACTATTTAAATATTAAAGAAGGAAAATATTTAAATATCTTAATTCATAAGAAACCCATCGAAATTTTTGATTGTTTTGAAAAAGGTCTGATTAGAAGTCTAAGTTTAAGTTTTTTTTCTTAATTTACTTCGCTAAAAAATTTAGTTCCTGTAGGTTAGAGTTTTTTTTCATCGTAGGAAAATTTTTACTTTAATCAAAATTATTTATTAAATGTATCATATTAATTTTAATTTAATAATTGGTCTTTGGTTTTATTTTTATTTTTTTAAGTTTTACACTATAAATTTATTGCTTAGATGCAATAGATATATTTTTACATTGAACTGTTAGAGGTCTCTTATTTTTATGTATTTTATTTTGGCCTGATTGAAAGATAGCAGATTGAAAAAGAGATAGAAAACCAACCATATTTAATGGAGTTGTTTTTATAACTGTAGAAATAAAAGTTTTTTATAGCAATGGTTAAAAGGATAGGCTGGTAATTACCTATTGACGTGTGAGGGCGGGTATCTCTAATTCTGAGTCATGCCAGAAATATTTTTTCTCGTTGACTGGTTGGCCACCTCTTCTAAATTTTTAAATGCCCGACATTGATTGCTTTTTTATTTATTTGGGTTTCCTAAACCTTCAGGTTTTTTAGTTGTTGTTTTTTTTTTTCATTGCAAGTGATGACGTAAATATGGAGCTAATTGTAGACCTTGTGATATCGTTGGCCCCGAACGTTTCTAGTCCTCGGGCTGGCGATCTAATGTTACTTTAGGTTTTGTGACATTTTTTTTTTTTTTTTTTTTTTTTTTTTTTTTTTTTTTTTTTTTTTTTTTTTTTACGCCGCTGCTGTGGCTATTAGCTCCGCAGCCATTTCTAAACATCCATGGTAAAGCAGAGATGGTTTTCAACGACCCTATAGCCGAAAACATTCTCCCTGCTACAAGCGGTACTCGAAAATGTGTCCCCTTAGACAGGAATCTGGGATGCTATCCAAGGTTACACCCGTTAATTATAAAAATAAAATAATTACTATTGTTAGTATCCCAAGCTGGTCCTGTTAGACCAGTGGTACTTAACCTTCTTTTCATAGCGGCCACAAAAACTTGTTAGTCGTGGCCGCATAAAAGTAAATAAATAAATAAAAGAATAAAAATTAAGTAATGATTACTTATGTGTTTTGTGACTGTTACTGGTTGTATAAAAAACTATGAACGGATTCATCGTGTACATTTCAAAATTTTGTCGACAATTCCTGACATTCGAAACTTATTGCAGTGTCCGTGATCGCAATGCAGTTTAATTCCAATTATTTAGGTATTAATAAGAATAAAATTCAAAATTAATGAACTATTTACACTGATGAAAATCATTTGGTAGGTATTTATTGACTTGGTTAAGTTTGAACTCCATTTACTGCCCTAAAATAATTTAAAAATATAACAATTTAGATATTATACATTATAATACAAACGTATTATGCACAACAAACATGATTTTGTTCATGTGAAATTTACAGATTAAAAATATCCTGTTTTCTACTCGAGGCATTTTTATTTGTACCAGTTGATAAAATACGGCACTGCTGGAGGCTGGAAGAATTCGATGGTATTTTCGAACTAGCTTTTTCATTAGAGCGAAAAGTGGATCAACCTCCAATTTTTCTGTGGATCTGGCTGTTCCGTACGAACCAAGGAGTATCTTGTTTTAAAATGTTTGTAGACGATTTAATTGTGTGTTACTGACATCAAATCAGACCGTGCATGTCTACGTCAGTAAGTGTGGTACTGTTGATTTGTATAGTAGTGTACAATAGGAGAAATTTCGGGGTGTTTTTCTATTTATCAGCGGGTCAATTTGTAACAGTCGAGTATGATCTTCTTGTAGTTTTTTGTGAATGTGGTATCGCCAGGTTAGTCTTGTGTCTAGCATATAATTCGACGTAGCGTATACTCTAGTCCTTTGGAATACTGGAGGAAAAGCAGATGTGCCAACCAAAAAAGCCAGACTGGTTGCAGGTTGAATATTGCTGAGCTTGACCCTAATTCTTGAATTTCCGTTGCGTAATATATGTGTGCCGGAGGTATATGAAGGAGTGAAAGCGGTGAGAGGTAAACACGGTTCTCGTCGGCAGATATAAAACCAAGGTTCAAGGGCCCGTTTTATGTGGGAAGACTTTTTCCACGGATTCCTGTAATTATTCTGTCGGGATTTCATTGGCTCGCTGCTTTTTCTTCGCTCCTCCCACTGCAAGAAGATAGGCTTTATAATTCATCACTTCCCTTCAACAAAGAGGATATATTTCATCATATTTGCTGTTGTGAACTGAATTTGCAAGGGGGGAGGGGCACGAAGTTCTCCTGTGACAAAGAACTCCACAGTTTCTGAAACAATGGATTTATAAAACAGCTGTTGCCATAGTAAAATAGATTGGACATGTTTCCATTTTGTCTGTTATATGGTTAACACATAGCGAAAAAGAACACCATTTTACTTTTACACATCCGAAAATATTCGTTTTGTAATTAAGAAAAACCTTGACAGCAATAAAAAATTGCATTGCATTGGTGGAACTAAATAAAAATTATTAAACTTTATTTAAATAGATTTTTTTTTTGTCTGTGCATTTATTATTAAATAATTCTTTTGCTTGATTATTTTACCTTTTAAGTAATTAAATGGCTTAAAAGCCACTTGAGTAAAATTAAATAGTAATATTCTTAAAGGGAAATTGGTCTCTTACTTAAAAAGTAATTTATTTTAAATATTTTTGACATTATTCAAGTACTAAAGAAGGAAAATATTTAAATATCTTAATTAATAAAAAACCCATTTTTTTTTCTTAATTTACTTCCCTAGAAAATTTAGTTCCTGTATGTTAGAAAGTTTTGTTTCATCGTAGTAGTAAATTTTTTAGTTTAATCAAAATTATTATACCCTATTCTTTTTAATTTAATAGTTGCTCTTATGTGTTTTTCTTTAAGTTACACACTATAAATTTATTTATGGCTTAAGTTCAATTGATTTATTTTTATATTAATCTGTTATAATTTTCTAATTGTTTAGGTTTTTTTTCTTATATGTTATGAGTATATAGATCAAATCGACAAAGTATACGCACTTAAAATCAGATAGTAAAGTAATTAAAGAAGATATTATCAGCGGAAAGACTCAGCTGATATATTTCTTCCAATTAACGGTCAACATTACGAATACATATTTGGTAAGAAGCACAAAATTAATTAAGTACGTTTAGCAATTAAATGTGTAATTTATGGGTTAATTACCCAGGAAACGTACCCTGCTCTGAAATGGTTTTAATGAGCACGAAGAGCGATTTACTTCTTTGAACGGATTCTGCGCTACTGAATATGCAGTAATTCTTGTAAAAATACACCAATAACACGGTAATATTTATCTGAAAGTCAGTTATAAAAATAACAAGAAGAAAAAATAAAATATAAGTGTTTAACGTAAATAGAAAAAGCAAAAGGCCAAAATAAATAAATTGCCTAATAAAATGTAGACTAATAATTTAGTTTTAAATAACAACTTGTGCAAAACGAAAATGCAAATAATGACGAGTCTATTTCAGTAACTGACGTGCTAAAATGAACGCCGGCCAGAATTTTAGAGAAGTTCGGGTCAGAGATATCACAAGAGCTATATATAAATCCATTTATGCAAGTTCTGAATTTATTTAAATTTCATTTAAGATAACCAAACTTCCTAACCTACAGGAACTAAACTAAAAACAATTATACATGTTTTATTTCTCTTATACAGGGTGTTCCAACCACTTGTGTATATGTAAATGGGATATTTTCTAAACATTTACAGTCAAATCAATTTCTGTTTCTTACTGAAACTGGGCTTATCATAAATTAATTTTTACAAATGAAACATTGCCTATTTTGTTTCCACAAAAAAAGATTCTATTGTGAAAATTATGTTATAAACTATAATTTTAGACCTGTAAAACGGTTGTATAATCTTGGTAAGTGGATGTGGTCATTCGAAATCTTATTAAATTCTCTACAAATTAGTTTCAGGCGTGAATTCTAATGATAGCACCTCAGTCGGAAAAACGCTGCTCGAAGTATCAGAAATATTGGTTGCGCTCTTATGAAGGCGAAATATCATTCAAAATATGTCAAAGCAAAAATAATGCCATTATTTCAATGTTTATATTTGTGACTTAAAAAATATAAATACTTGTAACTAAGAAGGTGAATCTATCAAAGCTAGTTGTCAATAAAGATAAAAACAAACAAAAAATATCGACGGAAATGACAATAAAAGAGCTCTTGCGAATCAGACGATTGATCGTGGGGGGAAAATTTATGAATCGTCGAATAAAATATTATCATTGTAGAAAATAAAGAATGAAAAAGATTTAAACAATGTATGTTTACATTTAAAAAATAGAATTTAATATTAATTGTTTAACATATCTTTAATAATCATTCAGATTTCGGATGAATTCTTTATAGGTTACTACCCTTATATAGGAAGGAAAAAGATTATGCCTTTCTGTATTTTTTCCGGTATAGCAACACACTCAGTGAGAATTGAGCCCACAACGCTAGGCTAGGAGTCTTATAGACTCACCACTAAAGGTTAGATTTCCTAAGTTAATATAAACAAATATTTGAAGAGAATCACCTCCTGGGTAATAGTATTTTATTTTGGAAAATAGATTCCAATACGGCCGATTTCTGATTCGAGTGACTTTCCCTTTAGATATGACATGAGCCTTGTATCTGAAGGTTCCTTTTAGCAGGTAGGCTCTAAGCAGAGAGTATTTTGAGCTGTTGTTCAGGTGTTTAGTTGGTGAGAAACTAAGAGAGCAACGTAGATGTGTAACTTTTGTTTTTATTGAGTGACGTTTTGCCTACTTAGTCATTGTAATGCCAAAATTTGTACATACGAATATTTTATACTTATTAATTACAAGTTTTTCAATTTCTATAATTGCATTATGTTTCGGGGATATTCATCCCATGCCTAGTCCATCTTTCATGAAATTTGTAAGTGAAAAAAAAAATCTTACCACGGAAATTTATCGAAGATGGATTTCCATTCAATCAAATCTATGTCACCATCTACTTTCCAAAATATATCTTCAAGTAATAAATATTCTTTAAGAGTTCGGAGTTTTCCTTACGATTCGATATTTTAACTCTTCTCTTTTTTTATTTGACAGAAAATGGTTTAAAAAAAAAAAAAAGCACAAAGAAGGAAAGAAAATAAGTATAGACATTTACTTTGGGAGAGATAGAATTTATAGCATTTGTTGGGGTGATTTATGTTTTGTAAGTGTTGCTGAGATATTGGACAGCTAAAGAGAGCTCTAGAAGCTAGAGTTAGAAGTAAATCTAGTAGAAGTATCCTCTAGAGGAATGTAGAGAAATCCATGAGATTGATAAGGAAGAAAGGCTGTCTGTCGGATTAACTTACTACAAGAAACCTGACACATTTATCTACCCATAATGAAATCACTACAGACCCCTTACATTTACTGATTTTATTCTCAAACAAAAAACTAAATCTTTTAACTAGTTTATTGGTTCCTATTGGGCTGCTTATTTAATCTTCTTAAGCTAATAATGAGATGCAAATAGTTTGCCGTTGAGATGATAAGAAGTCAAGGATTCGTTTCATCTCACAAAAAAAAAACAATCAAATATTCGGAACACTTTGTCAGGGAATAGTTGGGATTCGGCAAAGAACAACAATCTAGGGGAGTTTCACTACCAACATATATATATAGGAGGCCCAGTGTCCGTGAGTGTTAATGTTTGAGCACTTAACACTCCGTGCCAAGGGTCGTGGGTTCGATTCCCACTAGGGATGGTTGCTTTTCTTAGGACAAAAAAGGCATCAAGCCTATCCTGGCTAGAAAACGGTGGCATCCTGTAGATAACTCGTCCTGAAATTTTAAGTTAATTATAATGGACTATAAAGATTGAACTAAATAACTAACTAACAACACGAAGATCAGCCACCTCCCGAACTACAAGAATGATCTTGGATTAAAGACCATTTTGGATGATCTTGGGTATATACAGCATACCATGTTCGTGTGGGAAGAAATAAATAGTACAGACTGGAAGATTAGATTCTACAAGACTCAAAGAACATATAAAAAGTATCAAGAGCATGAGCACAAAAAGATCAGCGATTGCAGAACTAATCACTCCATCGAGTTTGATAAAACAAAAGTCCTAGTAAAAACATCCAACAGACGAGAAAGAATTATCCGAGAGGCGATAGATGTTGTTAAATGCCCCAAGAACTTCAATAGAGAAGATTGCTGCTAAAAACTCAGCAAATTATGGAAACACGTCATCCCAAGGAAGACAGAAGATCTGATTGGCTGCAAGGAATGCGGGAAGGACAGACCCATCAGAGACCTGTAAAGGACTACGACCTCGACCAGGTATAAATAAGACCCGGACTGAACTCTTCATTCCCAGAAGGAACCCTGAGGAAGCCGGCAGAATGTCTGGAGAAATGTCAGTTTCTACCAATTTGAAACGCTCAGATTCATAAAACATTGAAAGTTTTTATTCCTAGCTTTCGAGTTAAACTTATGAAATGCTAATTCGTTTTAATGAGGCAGTTCTTGCGAGTCGAACTTTATTTGTACTGCATTATGTGGAATAAACATAATTGGCATAGATTTCTCCTAGGGTGCTATTGTGGCATAGCCTATCTACGAGATGCATTATTTTAAAAATGTTTTTCTAAAACTTGTAAAGCAGCCTGTCGTTGTTGAATGAACGTTTAATGACAATCATGGCTCATTAACCTGAATATTGAAGAACATTCTAAGAACAATTATTTTAGAATATCGGAACGTCATTTATCTATTTTTCGAAATTCTCTCCAAATCCTTTATTTGGTGCTCTACATGTTTTACGTCAACATACGCCTCTCCAGGACAGGTAACTGGTTACATATAATTTTACCCCTAACTGTGGAAACATATAGAACACTAAATAAGAGGATATTATGAGAACTTGAAGTGTTTTAAATTTTTAAAAGAGAACTTGAATGATTTTTAAATGAGAACTTGAAGCCTCCCGCCATTTTTAAAATGAATGATAAGAGTTTTAAAACCGTATAATAATAATTCTGCGAAGAGGATTACTCCTTAAGTGATGAATGTGATTTCTTTGCTAAAGGAAGCGTGGCATACCTAAAGTAGATGAGTGGGAAGGCTTCCTACACGTAGCAACCACTTCTAACCCATTTGTACTTCATTAAGCCACTGGAATTATGAATGAGAAGGTGCGTACTCACCACTCAGCGGCCCCACGCAGTCTACTCCACTCGTTCCATTAATGGAGTCGACCCATCTTCCACTCAGAGCTTATCTTTAAGGAGGGATTTATGCTATAGTGGGCCTCTTCAGGTATTGATAAACTCCTACCATTCAAAACATATTTATTATATAACAACAAACTACCCAAATTGCTGGCAAAACATATTGTTATATATTTATTATATCTAACTTTAAGTTTGTTTAAAAAAAAAAAAAAAAAAAAAAACAGTTTTACCCCATACTTGTGACAATTGGGAAAAAATACTTCTTAATTTAGTAGTGATTAACTGAAAATAAGATTTCTTTTTTTCACTTATTAGCTAAAATTTCCGTACTATAGGCACTGAATGTTTTGTTTCATGTAATCAATTTTTTTGTGCATACATTTTTGGATTAACTTAAGCACCAATCGTTTTAATTTACATTTATTTATTTGCTAGAATTCCTTCAAATTGAATTTAACTCTTGAATATTATATCTAATTTGTAGTATTTCTGACCTAATTGAGTATCTTTTTGGTAAAGTGGTAAGCGGATCACGCATGTACCCTGAAGATGTGGGTTAGAGCTGACGAAGCATGTAGGGCATACATAAAATATAGAAGTACAAGTGTAAGAAAAGGAAACACTATTTTTTAAAGACCTACGTCCAAAAAAATAAGCTAGATAACCTCTTATCTTGGCTAGAGAAGGTTGGCTACCTGAGTGGTTAAAATAAAAACATTTTCAACCTTGAGGAAAAATTAAAATAAGTTAATGGAATTGTAACTAACCGTGGAAACGATAGTGACAATATTGTACATGAAAGCATCGAAAATATTTTCCTTCCTTCCAAATTATTATTTTGACTCGAATGAGAATCGGAAACACAAAACGTTTGTATGGATTCCCGATCGAAAGAAGAGGAACCTAAATGTCCAATATAAAGTTGTGGTAAGACTTTGTTCAAAGTATCATCACATTACAAACACATTTTGCTCTAATGCCACCACTACAGGAAGTAATTAGAGGAATTGAAACATTGACATTAAAATAATAGGTTTTCTTAAAAACTTCAAATCATATGAAAATATTTGAACAAAAAAGAAATATAGATACCTACATGAAAAATGTAAAATATGTTTACTTATATTTGTATAAGTACATAAAAATAGTATATTCATTGTAGATATACATAATTTAAGAATTAAATCAATGAAATAATAATGATTGGGAAAAAGAGAGAAAAGCTTGCAGCGGGAAATGTAACCTTGAACTTGTTACCTCTATAAACCTAAATCAACAATCCAACCAACTTATTTTCTCCTTATTTCTTTTCTTGCTTCATCGGCAACTGCGATTTAATCTGTTTCAATTAGCTTATGAACTTTTATAACTAACCGGTTGCTGGAGATAATTGTCGACTCACTGACTGAATCTGAACAAGATTTTGTATGTTTTTTTTTTGTTGAGCAGTGGTTAATGAAATGGATTAGCCTGTAATTCCGAATAATATTCTATTACTTCTGTTTATTTTGAATATTTTGCGCAAGCTCTAGAGGCAGCAGTTTTTACCTGTCAGTATTTATTAATTTCGTAGCACTGTAATGTCATCTGATTTTCAGAGCCTTATTTTCTGCTGTGAACGTACAACCCCCGCCTTTTTGTTCTGCAAACGAATCTAATAGCTATGTTGAATATAAGCTGAAAATATATATGAAGTCTTGTTGATTCCCTTATCACGAGAAGAGCTATTTCTATACATTTCCAATCGATATTGTTGAATATGTAAGCTTTTGCCCACGTCAGGCCACCAACTCTTCCAAGAATATTGGAAAATGCTAATGGCCTGTTAATCTTAACGCAATGTTTCCATCACAGATGTTAGTCAAATTAATTGATGCTAAATAAGTCCAAAAAGATATTTTGTCTTCCAAGTTTCAAATTTTGAACTATTTTCTTTAAAATATTTTCTAAAATCTTTTTAACAATGTATTTATACTTTTTGAAGAGATGAAAGTGTGTATTTGACTAACAAAAGACTGACTGTCATTGCCTAATATTATTTAATGGCCTTAAACACTGGTGACATAATTATATTTCCATCGATACTGAGTACCATACATCCTTAAACAATTTGCCTAAAATATAGTGAATAAATGAATTAATGAAAAAGAGCATTTATGTAGCCTCAACATTTAAATGCAAAAACAAACCAGCTTAAAAAAAACAACAAACAAACCCTAAAATATACTGCAAATCGAAATCAGAATAGTAAATGTATAAATTTAACCTGAAAAAAAAAGTGCGTAATACGTTGTATTGGATCAAATAACTTTGATTTGTTTTATTTTATTTAAATCGTACTTTTTGTTACATTTTTATATATAGCGCTAACCAAGCTATTTTCTTAAAATGACGAGATTCAGAGGAAACAATTTATTGTGTAATTCCCAATGAATAATAATAATAATAATAATTTATTTCTTAGAAAACCTTTGTTCAGCCGTCTACATATCGGATATTCTTTATACATTTTATTACCATCAAAATCGTAATGTTAATTTCATCTAGCTTATTTATTTTTAATACGTTTGCTATTTTTTCCCCACCTGGAAATTGTATTAAATGAAATAAAATGAAATTTTTTATTCTTATTCCGGGATACATGTACCATAGGAATAATTTTCAGTGTAAAGAATAGTGAACATTTTAATTTATAAAATTATAAATAATGCAGCTAGTATATAGATTAGGGATTGGGTAATTCTTGCAGGGTTAAAAAGTGGTGGAAGAGTCGGGTGTTATTGTGTTTATTGCAATGTACTTGTGTTTTGTTCATGTCGTGTCGTAGGAAAGTACAGCAGGCATTATTCCCACTGTTTATTGAACAAACAACTGTGTACGATGCCCACTGCAATATACCTAATGAAATATTTCTTATAATGCTTTTTCGGCTTTATTTATTTTTGGGTGCGCGTGTGTTTAACGTTGTACCAACATTTTGGCTTTTAACGCTGGGCTGTCTACAGGTTTTATTATGCCAACAGCACGAGGTCGGTCACCCAGGCTTTACTTATTATTCCTTTAAATAAATATTAAAGAGTAGATTCAGTTAAAAATTCAATAAAAGAATGTTCATTCAGTTCCCGAAGTAATCTTTGGGATGAGGTTGTATTAGCCCGCCAAAGAATTGGGCATTTGCGATGTAATTATTTATCGCGAAACGAGAAGACCCCCAACGCAAAATTGGTAATATACGACTAACATGTTAGGATGAAACGTTTATTTGCATATTGCAAGAGGCGACGTCATCCGTACACATCATTCGACTTAAGGGGTTTAATCACCTGGGTTACGATAAACTATAAATAAAAATATTTGTAATTATTTACTTAATGCAGGATTACATTTCTATTACACTCCAGAATATTATACGATGTGTGATGTGTATTTTCTACATAGTGGTCGCAACGTAGAAAAAATATATCCCTTATTTTGAATGCACACAACGTGCTGAGGGGTATTGTTAGTTAAAAATTGTGTTTTTTATTTAGTAATAGAAGAAGGAAATTATTATTGCTATTCAGAATATAATATAATTTACGAATATGTATGTAAGATCTCCCAACCCTGCTCTATGGAAGTGAAAGCTGGATATCTCAGGACAGGCAAATGAGCAGAATCAAGGCAACCGAAATGAGGTATCTCAGGAGAGTAGTCAGCAAAACTAGAAGGGACTGCATACGAAATGAAAGAATAAGAGAGGACTTGAAAATCACACCTCTGAAGAGTACCCTTGAGAAACGGCAGCTGAAGTGGTTCGGCCATGTCTGTAGAATGGAGGGAGACCGGGGACCCAGAAGCATCATGGAGTCAAGGCCAACTGGGAAAAGACCAAGAGGACGACGAGGACGACCTCGCCTGTCATATGATGACTACATAACCAGACTTGGACAGGCCCGAGGAAAAACATTACCAAGCATGAAGGCGCTCGCTAGGGACCGAGATGGATGGGTCCAATGGCTAGAGGCTCCCCCACGCTGAAAGGCACATGGGGGAAGGGAAAGAAGAAGAAGAAGTATGTAAGAAAATATATCTCTCATTTCGAAAGCTAAAACACATAGCGCCTAAGGGGATGAGGCGTCGAGACATTGAATGGTTTATTTAGAATTCAAAATAAATAAGCTTCGTTCATTCAACTGTAAAATCATTTAAAGATGTTGAGCTTAAATTTATTCGTCGTGTGGCTTATGCAAATGGAGGACGTGGGAAGGCGATAGATGCCGCTGGCGTTGGAGTTTGCAGAGTTGGCACAATTACATTTGGTTTCAGTTCAATTTGCGGACCATTCAAGCTCTTTCAAACAGAATCAGGGGAATTGCTCGATTCTTCTCTCAAAGTCCTACTTATTCCTTGATCAGCATCCCTTCAGCTCTCGCATTATAAATAATAGCAAAGCTCTTCCAGGACGTTTTTTTAAATAATACTTTTTTTTTTAAATAATGAAATTTCGGAAAACGATTTCCTTGATGGTTGAATAGCAACATAGCCCTGGGTGCATCTGTAAAAACGTAGCTATACTTAGATGTTGAGAAACCAATTTTTATCGGGAATATCTTCGGATCAACTCAAATTACAATAATTAAAGTATGCGGACATTTTTTTTTAAATATAAAAAAATACGTTTTTTTTTGTCCTTATTTCCCTCATAAATCCGAAAGTATTCAAGCAAGGAATTTCCCTAAGGTGTCAAAATTAAGGTTATTAGCGTTAAATTTTATTTTATTTTTTTATTTTTTACGGCGTATCTACAACTTGGCCATTAGCGCCGGGCTGTCTACAGGTTGCCACCCTTTTAAAATGGTCGGTCACCCATTGAGGTACTGACCACGCCCGACGTTGCTTAAATTCGGTGATCTATGGGAACCGGTGTATTCAACGTGGCCATGGCCGTTGGCATTTTGCGTTAAAATTAGCATTTTCTGTAAACTCTTTTCGAAAGCTTAGGTGTCTTAGTTTTTTTTAACAAATATTTCATATATGTAAAGCATTTTGACTAGATTTTAAAAGATGTTAACTTTTTTGCTAATACTTTAATTGAAAAATTATTATACTAACACTATAAAACCGATTTCAACGAAATTTGATAGGTTTTCTCCTGTAGTATAAAGTTAAAATGTATTTTAGTATAAAAAATGTAGAAGTATATAAAAATGTCTATTTTTTAGTCTCTTATAATAATAACGTTTAAAAAGCAGCGAATACATTATAAATAATAGGACATTTGATTACGATTCTTTTGACCTTGGAATAATCTTTTGAGTGAATATGTTCGGAGTTATTAGTGAGAGAAGTACAAAGAAGAAATGTTTGTTTGAGGCGTCGACTTTCAATGCAAGGATATATCCAAATCGTAAAGCTAGTATTATTTCTTTAGGAAATTAATGTTTACAAGGTCCAAAAAATTTCCCAACAAAAAAAAATTTCGATATGTGAAAAAAATTCTTTGGATGGAAAACCACGTGGATTTAACCCATTTTGAATGCCATCGCCTCAAAAAATATGTTCCGGAAAATGTTCGGGAAATCCTTTTGAACGGCATTTGTCTGGAATAAAAACAAATAGACACGTGAGATTGACAGTATTTAACTATAGTTTCACCCTCTTGATTATTGTCATATACTTGTGATAAATATATTTTAAGCTGCCAAAAAAAAAAAAAAAAAAAAAAATTGTATAAAAATGTCTATATGATACCCTTTTTTTCATTCTTAATGCAGTTTTGTAAAACAGCGAATACATGTTAAGATTTATAAGTTTCATAAGACATGGGAAATTTCATTACGATATTTTTGACACATTGGTAGAATCTCTAGTGTGAATACTTTACCGTAAAGTACTAAACTAAACCTAATTCATTTATATTTTTTTTAAATAGTTATTTGAGTTGCAAAAATATTTCCGGAAAAATTAGCTTATCCCCCTTTCAACACCGAACTGAAAACAGATACACCCTGGACTGACACGAGCGGCCTACCACCCGAAATCCCGGAATGTAGGAGAGCCTCATTGAAAAGTTTCACCTCCATCTCTCCCCCAGGGTATATTGGTTCCTGAAGCAAACTTCATAACCCCCGCTGGGAGCTTGTAGAAAACCTCATCCTCTCTTTATTGCACCATCTTACTCCTTATCTTCACGCTACGCTTCTTTCATTCTATATCCTACAAAGAGGTTTATTCTCACCAATATCTCGAGTCTATCGACTGGCTCAAGTATCGATTAGTTGTTTATAATCGGAATATTTTATGTACTAAATTACAGCAAACAAGTCTTACTTGGGTCCCTCATTGGTCTATTGGCTAACGCCTTGGATTCTCATGCGAGAGATGGGGGGAAGAGGACCAAGTCTTAATTCTGGGGCTTCGCAAACACGTCTACACCAGTGGGTAAAGATAAGCTGATAAGCAAGCCAAATATGGGAAAAACAAAATATTTTAATATGTTAAAATTAAATTTTATTTGTACAAAGAGCGAAAAGACCGCATTTTTATTTATTTATTTAATTTTTTTTGAGAAATTTATTAATAATAAATTAAATTAAATAACTTTATTATTTTTTTAAATAAATAAATAATAAATTTATTATGAGTTTCGCGATTTTTTTTTTTTTTTTTTTTTTTTTTTTTTTTTTTTTTTTTTTTTTTTTTTTTTTTTTTTTTTTTTTTTTTTTTTACGGAGCATCTACACCTAGGTCATTAGCGCCGGTTATTACTTACTTGTTTTTAATTTTATAGTTAACCTTTGATGTTTGATCATCACTTTTTTTCTAGTATAGTATAAATTTTGATAATTTAACTTGTTTAATTGTTTATTTAAATGTTTGATTTTTTTTTGATGTCTTATATCTTTTATTATTATTATTTTTTTTTTTTTGCATCCTTCAGGTTTATAGAGCAAATCGCCCAGTTTGCGGGTTCTAAAACCACCAAATAAATAATGAATATTCACAGTAATACTTCGGGTTCTGTCATAATTGTTAATAAAAGTACATTTTAAAATAATTTTTTATGGATAAGAATTAAGTTATGGATTGTTGTTTTAATTTAGTTAATCTTGACTTTGCGGATTTCCCTCCACTTTCTTGCCCACAATACATTCATTGAGCTTGCATTTGGATGTTGGCCGATTTATTTCACCGCTACGTCGAAGGCGTCCTTAGCAGCAGAATCACCCGCTACGTCGTCACTGGTGGGTTCGTATTCGTCCGAGTCGATTTCTTCGTCCGCGGTTTTGTTTTGCATAAAAGCTATGATTTGGTAATTGTTAAGATATTCATTAGTAACTTCTGAAATATCAGCTTCAACAAGTCACTCGGGGTCTCCCGTGGTCTAATGGCTAGCGCCTTGGATTCATAAGCGGGAGATGGTGGGTTCGATTCCCAACCTCCGGCAGGAATTTTATCATCCCAAGCGCCGCTGGTAAAATTCCTCGCTGCACCCTGGATGTCGGCGCTAATGCCCTAGATGTAGATGCGCCGTAAAAGAAAAAAAAAACAAAAAAAAAAACAAGTCACTCTTCGTTAACAAATATAGAACAGTACAAGATTACAGCACATTCCACATCAAAAATCACGTAAGAACTAACAGTTTGGACCAGGAAAACAAAGCATAGCGTAGATGAGTCGCTCTTTCAAGTCTGAACAGGCTCGCCAATGGGGCGCGTGTGAATCATAGACGGTTGGGCAATAGGTCGATATCGGGAGGAGTCGGATGTGGGAAGGTCGGATATGAGAGGTTCTACTGTAGTTGTAATATGATATTTGTTGCTAGTTTCCTTTCTTGCCCTATCCATAACCATAAAGCACTACAGGAAGCATGTGCTACACTTCTTGTGTACTAATGACTCCGCATTATACTGCAGTAATTTTAATTTCATGTTCCGTCAGCAATCCTACTTCCTGGCCTCTTTTTGTTTTCCTCCTAAGCTCAGTCTTCAGTTTCATTCATAGTCCACTGCTAAAACAATACATCCGTATGTATACATATATATATATATATATATATATATATACACGATGAATTATTATATACACATAAGGGAATTCCGGAGTATAATTTAAATATCCATATTTTTTTATTTGGAATATATTTTTATCCTGCTCGACTAATTTCTTGAACACGTATCTTAGTGATTTGTCTGCTATTCTGGAATAACTTGGCATGTTTATTTTAGCTGTCAAATATGATTTACTCTATTATAACAAAACAAAATATGCTGCATATCATAAAACCTATGTAAATATTTGTTGAATTTAATCAGTGCCCCTTGTTTGAATAGAATCGTTGCCTGTTAGTGTGTATGTTATTCTGAAGAGTTAATGTTCCGTGTGTGGTTGAGTTCGCATGACAGCTGGAGTCCAGACTAGTATTTACCTTCGTCGCCGCCGTGTTTACCGATACCTGGGGCCTTTGTCCTATAGTTCCAATGTTAAACACCACTAACTACCTAGCGCTTAACTAGGATTCCAATGTATAAGCAGCAATAAATTAACACTTGAACCCAATACACCATACCAGATTTAAACGTTAAGCGGAAACACGCTAAAATGGTGCGGTTCCTGTGTTGAATTTTAAATCATTATCAACAATCACCTCCCCCGAAATATGATATGTATCAGTGAGTTCTGAAGATTGATTCATTTGATACTCCCTATAATTAGAGTTCAGGTCCATGGGGCTGATTAATTTTGATACCATAATCCATCCAGATCAGGTATAATTGCTCTCATCCACCTCTAAAATTTTTTTTAAATTTCCTTAGTTTCCTTATATAATCTAAATTTTAGTCTCTCGAGTTTTAAAAAATATATTTAAACTATTATTACTTCCCATGAATAATCTTTTTTTTTCGTAATCTCGAATATGGCGCCAGTCGACAATTGAAATCGATTGTTTTGTTATTTTAGCTTTGTTATTAATATTCACGGCCGAACCTCGCAAAGTACAATTAACATTGTTTTGAAAAGTTTGTTTTACTTTCCTACAAAACTTCGTTCTTTCTAAATGAATCTTTTTCTGTCATCAGACTATTCTGCTCCACTGCTATTTTTTAATCTCCCTTTGACTTTCGCGGTCAAAAATATTTTGTCTGAATGTGTCCTTATCTGAAATTACTGTTTGTGTGATACCTGTAGCTTTTAAGACATTTTTGCTGCCGCAATCCATTTAATTATTTTTGCTCTTGTCATAGTTTGATTTTCCATGATCAAAGCTCTCTATCTGTTTCAAAAATGGACCAATTGTAACGAAATCTTGTACAAAGCACGTTGTATTATGTCAAAGGTCATGTTCGTTAGCTGGAAGAATTCGTCTACCAGAACATTGTTGTTAGGCGAAATTCGCGTGAAAAGAAATCGTTATTTTTACGTTTTTGCGTCTTTACGTTTGTAGGAATAATGTTACGTAGGAAAACGAATGAACCCACAATTACAAAAGAATTGAGTAATACAAGTATCCCTAACTAATTTTCAATTGTCGTACTGAGAAACGATGGATTAATTTGAAACTTTTTCTAGATCTTTCACACTCATAAAAAACTAAGAGATTTAAATGTTGGTTACGTTGGAGTTAAAAAAACAAAAAACAACATTGTTAACAGACATAAGCGTTTTGGGACATTCGTACATTTTCTTAAATATCTCAAAAACTGGTAGGAAATCGTGGCAACTGGATTATAATATTTTAAAACCTTTCTAAAATATCTACAAACCAGTTCTTAAGACATTTTCCGTAGGATAATCTCAGGCGGAAATATGAG
Source organism: Gonocerus acuteangulatus (assembly GCA_946811695.1). Classification (NCBI taxonomy): domain Eukaryota; kingdom Metazoa; phylum Arthropoda; class Insecta; order Hemiptera; family Coreidae; genus Gonocerus; species Gonocerus acuteangulatus. The sequence goes on along the minus strand of OX328124.1, from coordinate 95,270,636 downwards.
TGTTTAAAACCAAGAAAGTGTTGGTTTCTTTGCTTTAAACGGTTCTTTACGATTGTTTTCGTCAGTGTTTTATTGTTGTTTTTTTTTGTAATATAAATGATTTCAGCAGTAATATGAATTGGCTGGTAAAAAAAGATACTTAAACTGATATTGAATTTTAGTTGTTCCTAATATAGCAGTAATAGAAGAGGCCAAGTGAGTAGTTTCTACTTCTCTACGTTTTCAATACATAATGACGCCTAAATTTTCCTTAAGAGTAGGTGTTTAACGTTTTTTGAAAAATTAAGTACACTTATTCAAAATTACTACGGGGGTTGAAAGTTAAGGAAACGCGCTAAGCTGACGCAGTTCCTGGTAGTTGGGTTTTTTTTCGATATTATTAAAACGATACTTGCCAAAAATAATATTTTTTGGTCCAATATTTTCTCTAATAAAGCTCCATGAAAAAACCCTTCTTTTCATTTTATTAGAGGTTTTTCTTCTACTTGGAATCCCGCTCAGCCCTTTCCCCACCCTGAAATATTAATCACGAGGGTGGGTTGTGTAGGGGAGGAGAGTTATTCTTTGAAGAAGAGTTTCCCTTGGAAATTGCACATCAGCGTAGAAATTGGACTGCACTTCTCTTGGGAGTGATTTTAAAATAGAGGCCCCACAACTCCATGAGTTCGAGAGATGAATCCTTAATATTCTCTTTTTTAGCCATACTTTTCATACTTTTTTGCCATACATTTCTCTACTAATGTTTCTTTTGGTTTTTATTTTTAAAAATTATTATTTTTTTCCCCCAAGCTGGTTATAGTATATTGTAAAATGATTCCTCTTCAGCCTCACAACAGTAATAGTAATATAGTAAAAATAACAACAACGGGCATAAGGTAATGGGTGACCGCCACGTGCTTTTGGCATTATAAAAGGATGGCAAACAGTAGATAACCCGGCGCTAATATCCTAGTTGTTGAAACGCTTAAAAAAAAAAAAATCAAAAACATCTTTATTAGTGTATACATTTCCTACATCTACTCGTACCTATTCGCAGTTCCCAAATCTACAAAAATGATACGGATTTGACAAAATATCATGGAAAAATATTTTTTCTAAATAAAAAAATCAAGGTCGTTTAAAAAGGATTTCGCGTCAGGAACAATGTTTTTTTGGTGAAATTCGCGAGAGCAAAATATTTTTGATTTGCAGGACATTTTTTTAGACGATTGACATTCATCTCAATGATACAGTGGATATATTAGATGAATATATTATTTTTTATAATAATATGAGTGGACGGACATATCGTCCCGACAATGTCAAACTATCGAATATGCAAAAACTCGTTTTTCAGATTCGAGACTTTGCTCTTGGATTGAGGACGATACAAGGTGTCGTAAATTATCTAACCCCTTTAGAATAGCCTTTAATGCCTTAAATAAAGAATTGAATAAGACCATTTTTCATATATTACTTCGCCAATGAATAGAATATGTTCGTTCTCTAGTTTGCTCCAATTTGCATATTCGATAGTTCAAGACCATAGGGACGATATGTTGTTCCTTAATTTTTTAACACTTTTGATTAACTTTTAATGTTGAGGTATTCCAATAAAACATCACTTTTGTCCCTTACTCATAGATCTAAACTCCTTGCAATGTAGTCTAACTCTCAGAGTATCGGAGCCCCTCCCTTCGAGTGCCATCTCCCAGCAGACAGGGATATTACCATGGCGGAAGGGAGTCTCCAAGACTTCTAAACGGTCCATACATTTTAATCATAACTTGCTAGAACTGTCTTCAACTTCCCCACCCTATCCGCTAACAATCATTCTACAATCTCGAAGCTACGGAGTGAGATTCACAAACTTTTCCTCTAAAATCAAGCTTCACTTAACAGATTCACTCAGCCGTAAATTCAGGAATTTGCAGACATTCCTCACCTACGCCGACAAGTTTTGCTTTATTCCACGCGAAAGTAACTAATAAAGGTTTCTCGACATTTATTTTTCCTGGTGGTAGTGGTACTGCTTCAAACAGGAAATCCAAAAAAGTCCGATTCGCAGGAACTGCGACATCTTAGCGCGGTTCCGTTCATATCTCTATTGTTTATGAAGGCATAGAACAGAAACAGTTATTACTTTGTTTAGATCAATAGCGAAACACCTATCCAAATGAAATCTCAAACAAACCAGTCTTGAAAGGTCTTGATTTACAATCTTACCTGTATGGGTCAGCTATCCCATAAGTCGGGCAGAAAGGCCTCCGCACAGAGGCATTTGGAAAGCCTTGGGATCTCTCTCTTTGAACGCTACATTTTTAACAATAAATTGATCTTCTTATTTTACTTAATCTGTTTTATTGTCAAATACATTATCCGACTATAAGCAATTTAAAAATAACAAGGAATAAAACAGACAAAAAGAACAATTCGAATAAACGAAATCAATTACTTTAAAGTTTTAAGCACTTATTTCTCCGATTGACATCGCCTAATTAAAACTTTCTTTAGAACCTTTTTTGTAGAGCATTTAGTAAGCTTTCGAATGGTAACCTTCTGCTTCCCAAGATTGTCAACGGTTTTCGAGATACTAACGAAAGTATACAAAGTTACCAAAACTTTTCTTGTCTGTTATTAAAATATTTTATTCTAACCCTTCCTTTACTCCAAACGTAACCAAAATTTCAACATATTAGTGCTGATAAAATTCGAACATGCAGAAAATGTTTCAACTGAATCCCATAATTCTAAGTACCAAAATCAAAGACAAAAAGAACAGTTCGAATGAGCGAAATCAATTACTTTAAAGGTTTAAGCACTTATTTCTCCGATTGACATCGCTTAATCAAAAATTTCATTAGAACCATTTTTGTAGAGCATTTAGTAAGCTTTCTAATGGTAATCTTACGTTTCGCAAGACTCTCAACCTTTTACGAAATATTAAGGAAAGTATACAAAGTTACCAAAATTTTTTTATGTCTGTTTTTAAGCATACAACGTTTTTAAAAATATACGTTTAAAAATACGTTTTTATTATAATGAGTTATAAATAATATATATTTATGAATATAAAATAAATGTTTATTGCATATTATACATTGTTATGATGGAACTCTTTTGGTCCTCTGAAATACACTCGGACATTTTTTTAATATTTTTTAGTTTGCTCGACGCTTGTGGGTGATGTTTTCGTTTTTCTTGAATAATCTGGCTTGTGCAGAGTAGGAACGGACTAGATTCACTGAAACTATCCCTTCAGTATTAATAGAGCAGAGAAGATATGGCTCGGGATAGCTATTGGTCTCGATTCGTATTGTGGCACACCTCATTCTTGCATTGATGACAAAAAAAACTCACAGTTTTAATGGAGTTTCTGGACAGAACAGACAGTAATCGTAGTGGTTTTTTTTTTTTTTTTTTTTTTTTTTTTTTTTTTTTTTTTTTTTTTTTTTTTTTTTTTTTTTTTTTTATGCTGCTGAGTGTATTTGTGAAACATACAAAGTCAGTATCACCTCATATTTGTTGAGCTCCATTTGAGGTCAAAGGTCCCCTTTGCGAAGGTCAAGTTATTGACTTATTGATTGCTTAGTTTGATTATACAATCTTCTCTGAATTTCATCAATATAATTTTACGCCAGTAAAAGCCGTACATCTTGTGTAAATTACGTTGTCTAAACGTCGGAGAAAATCAATTCGTTCAATTAGGTTGAAGAAATTATGGATATTTTTATACATAACTAGATTTCTGCAATGTTTAAGTAATGTTTGGTGCTTTCGTGACATAAGAAATAAGAAGTGATTCTTTAGGCCGACTCTTAGCAGAATTGCTTAAAACCATCGGGAATTAGTTCGTGGATCTCACATTATCCTGAAGAATAATGAATATTTTATTACAAATAAAAATTATATAAATTTTACAATAAGAAGTCGGTCAATGATATAACAGAAATCAATAGCTTCTGTAGTATATATGAAGGGCTCAGTGCCAAGGGTTACTACTAACCCACAGTTAGAACAAACTGATAAAATAAAGGTTAAAGTTTAGAAGACTTTGGAAAAAATTAGTTTTCGTGGCAGAAATGATTTTAATTGGTCTTTATTCATTAGATAGATAAAATTTTTATGAATAAACCATAATAATCAAAAATTTATAGTTAGACTGGATAATGAAAAACAAAAACTATGGCCATGTTTGGCTCTCACATCCGGAAATTATTAATTAATGAAAAATTATTTTTCATTACATTTCTATGATTATGTATCAATAATTTAACAAAACAAAGATTTTCAAATTAGGAGAGTTCTATAGTATGTGGGACAGGAACAGTGCAATCTGAATATCCTAATAGTGCAATCTCTATATTGTTTTGTCCTCGACAAGCGTACTTCATGAACATTCCCTGTTGGTTCATAGACAAGATCTGCCACAGAGTCATCAGAAGCTTCAACTATATCACTCATATTGCTGCTTACCATTAACAAAGCCATACCTAGTGTGGGTTGGTCAAGTCTGCCTCTCACATGATTTAGCTTTGCAGTAAGTTCCAAAACAAACTTACAGATATTAGTACTAATAAATGCTGGTCTTTTCTATCAATTGCAAAACTTAAAATTCTCTATCAGGAGAAGTGAATAACTCAAATTTGTTAAAATTGTGGGTTAGTCACCTTTGGCACTGAGCCCTTCATATAATGAATGCTAATAGTGTAATAAATACAAATGGATTGCTATTATTTTTCACGTGTGGATCCGAAATAACCTCGAGTAGTACAATTATAAGATTTTGTTTATTTTCACAACACTATCATTATTTGAGAACGATATATACCGAGTTTCGTCCTAAAGTACCAACCATTATGTCCTATATTTGAAAATTAAATTCAATACACGGACGTTGTGCGGGCCCCGCGGAATTCATTTGGCCATTCGTGCAAGCCTCACGCGGAGCTGATTTTGTATTTCTCTTTGCCTCTTTACTCGAAATACTATGAGCGAGCTTAGTGTCTGCAGACAGGAGTAAGTTATAATGTTCTGAGTAGTGGTAAAGTAGCGGAACCGCTAGAATACATCAGAAGCCCCTACGTAGCACAAGAATTAGGTTTTAAGCGATAACTTAGCATTATTGTCAGCCTGCACCAGTGTGATGGCAGCGATGACTGGTTTAATATTTTGAGTTTGCATTTAACTCCCCGCCACGTTAACTAACTCCTTCACCCATTTGTAATTCGAGTGTTATACATCACGTTTTATGATGAAAATAAGGCAAGTTCTGGCCCCTATCGTGTAACAGACACGTGAAAAAATATATATGTACATATTCTGTTCGACATTTTCTTCCCTACCAAGTATTTTGTTATTATAATACTACTTTCCGCGGTCTCCCCGTGCTCTAGTGGCTCACGTCTTAGTCTCATGCGGGAGTGGGGGTTCGAGTCTCACCTGAGTCAAGGATTGTTCTCATTTGATGATGGCGGCGCTGATGGGCCAGTTGTCTGTCCGGCGTAGTAAAAAAAAAATAAAAAAAAAAAATGTAATGTTATATTTCTTCGTATATTCATGGACATGAGTATAATGAAGCAGAATGTGTTTCCTGCGAAATATACTGTTAAAAACTAATCGCTAGTGAATGCCGTATTAGGTATATATATATATATATATATATATATATATATATATATATATATATATATACCCAAAGAAACACCTACACACACATAATGTTAGTATGTGACGAAGTTTTGAGGATATTTTTTAAAGATTCATTTATTCGAGCGACCTTCCTAAAGTGCTGACATTATTTTGTGATTATTCGCCTACCTGTAATATTTAATTTGTTTTTTAACTATATTTTAATAATTTATTTTAGTCATTTTATTAAAATAATCATTATATTATAATAATGCAATGTTGTAATTTTATATTATAGAAAATAGAATAATATTTATATTTATTGAAATATTCATTTTTTGTTGTTTCAGGTAAGAGAAGAGAATAACATCTGTTGTGGTATGAAAACTGTTTTTTTCTTTCTTTGTCATATTTTTACTAAATTGCACTCCAATGAACGTAATGTATCAGGCTGTACCGTATGAAATGTCAGTTTTGTTTACTTTGTTATTTAATCCTTTCCCTTTTTAATTTCATTATTTACAAACATCATTGTTATTCATATAGAATTAAAGGTCTTTTATTCATATTATTTAATCAGTGACTTGCGTACTGTGTTGTGAGAACGATCCTCTGAGAAAAAAATAAAACTTAAATTATGGCCAATGGAAATCCGTATTATTTTTCGTTATGAATTTAAGCTCGGTCATAGCGTTGCTGAGGCGTGTATGAACATTAACACAACGTTTTTGAAATTTTGACCTTGACAACGAGGAGCGAGGAAGGCCAGAAACCAAACTTGACAATGACCACCTGAAAGAAAGGGTTGAAGCTTGTCCCTCAAAAAGCACTAGCCAAAGAACTCGGAGTAGGAGCAACGACAGTTTCAAGACATTTCAAGGAAATCGGCAAGTCCAAAACTGACATTTAATACGGTACAGCCTGATATAAATACAAATTAAAAATAAGTATTCAATTAATATCACTAAATTGGCAAACTATATACTAGAAGTAACCATAATTATATTTTGCATTGTAGAACAGTGCAAATGAATGAGAGTGTGTGTGCTCGGAGAGAACGGTGACCTACGTGTGAAAAATGCATTAGATGAATTAATGCCGTGATAATGCACAGTAAGGGAGTCGGTCTATTACTGATATCTAACCAGTTATTTGGTAAATGGGCGAGGCTAACGGTGCCTATTATGCTACTGAATAAAGTATTAAAATTGCTATTCACCGCAGATAAGGAGGGCGAAAAAGGAAAAATATAATACATTTTTCATGAGTGATTTCCTCCCTACGACCTTAATACAGGTGTTCTCGTCGTATATCGACACCTCCCCTCATGAAAGTAAATTTGCCGTTTTTGATCATTACACAGTTGTCTCTTATCAAGCTGTTATGAACTGCCATTTGATAACAGAAACTACCAAAAAAATTCTTCTGCTGTAATTAATTGATATTCGCTGCCAAGTGGAGCATGGCGGTAAAAAGTCAACCTTCTACATGCGCAGCTTGAACCCGTAACACCTGCGTGCTGGACTATGGGAAAACCTCAGTAAAGGAAATGTTTCACATCAAATATTTTATCAACGGGCAGGAGAATTTTCTACTTTTCACATATTTATTTACGCATTTCAAAATTTCTTTAGAAATCGTGGTAAGTTGAAGAAGGTCGTTTGTAATTTCTTACCCTTTAGATTGAGGTATAAACATCTTTAGAATCGGCTCACTTGGAAACAAAAGTGGATGCCCGGTGGCCCAGAGTGTAAAGGCGTGAGCACTTAAAACTCCGTGCCAAAGATCGTGGGTTCGTTTCCCACTATGGGATGGTGGCTTTTCTTTACAAAAATGAAAAGGCATCAGCCCTATCCTGGCTATAAAAGGGTGGTAACCAATAGATAACCCGTCCTAAAATTCTTAGTTAATAATAATAGACGTTAAAATTTAAAAAAAAATAAATAAGGGCAATGTAATTTGAGTTCCTATTAGAAACTTTTTTTTTTGGAGATGGCCTTGTTCCTGCGACTCGAAAATTTAGATGTTTAATTGTTTTTGTAGTTGGTTTTTATTACTTTAGACATATATATATATATATATATATATATATATATATATATATATATATATTCAAATACTTATTGTGTATTATACTTATTGTGACAGGCTATTGTTTTTGTCTTCCCAATTTTTGGTATTCAATATTGGAAATTGTAAATATATGTAATAATTTTATTGGGCGAATCGCCTTTGTTGCGGATGCTCATTAATATATAAATAAATAAATGAAATTATTAATTTTGACGTACATCTCGTATAGGTTTTTACTACAACAAGCCCAAATCAAATTCCTTTGTAATTTTGTTGTACTCCTGCCTGCTTTAGTTGACCATTTGCTGTAGAAAGTTTAGTGGTAATTATAGTACTGACAAGGGGAGTATACAGCGATGGGGTCACCGATTTGGACCAAATTTCTGGTCATTCTACGTCGACAAAAAGTCGACACGTGTCCGAGCGTTCCGTCCAATGCGCTTTAGGAGCCGAGATATAAAATAAAATAGGCTGAAAGTGCTTTATTTTTTATATCGTGTTTAAAAAATGATATCGACATGATTCTTTCACCAATTCATTTGTTTTATAGACTAGATTAAAAGAAAAATATAATCGGTAAAGAATAATTTATATTTCGTCAAATATATTCAAAAATATGCTTACGTTTTCAAGTAAACGAGTATTATACATTTTTTACACCAAAAATAATAGCAGATTTAAAATCAGCACCCCAAGAAACCCTAATATAGTGAATATAATCGAAAACAAAAAATAGTGATTTTTCCCAGTCTGGAAGTGGCTGAATATTTGTAAGCGAAAAAGTAATGTGACGTTTTGAAATTCAATATCTCCTCTTGAGATAATCCGATTTTTACGTCATTGAAATCTTTCGAAAGAAGAAAGACTCCTTTTTCTAACCATATAAATGACTATTATATTATCTCAAAAGATACTTGCGAAAAATGGTTCTCGAAATAAAAATAAAATCATGATGATTAGATAGTTAGCCGTCGAGGTGATAAGTAAAGATGGAATGGTTGGGATTCGGCTAAAGAAACCTCAATATGATTTTTTAAATAAAAAATCTATATTTTGGACGTTTCGGCTACTCATTGGTAGCCTTCGTCAGCTAAAATGACAAGAAAAACAGAAATTAATACAGAAAAAAGTTTATAATTGACATAAGTAACAGAAATAGAAATACTTTGAGAGGAGATCGTTGACCGTAGATGATGCAAGGGGGGGATTGTCGGGGTTCGGTCACTGCTACTTAATAAAACTACATTTTATCATAAAAATGGTTTTATTGTGCCGACGTTTCGGCTTGAACTTCAAGCCTTCATCAGGGCTGTAAAATACAAGTAGGACGGATGTAAGCCTGATGAAGGCTTGAAGTTCAAGCCGAAACGTCGGCACAATAAAACCATTTTTATGATAAAATGTAGTTTTATTAAGTAGCAGTGACCGAACCCCGACAATCCCTACCTTGAAATATAAATTCATTTAACTTATTATAAAAGAACAATTTGATCTTAAATTCATAGAATGAGTAGAATGAAAATCAAAAGAAACATAACAAAAAGAAGAAAAAAGGCTATTATATTGAAGTTTATATAGTTAGATAGGTGCTAATAGTAACATTAATTAATTATAACAAACAAATAAGATACTACATACCTATGGAAATGCCTGGAGGCAGAGGAAGACGAATGTTGACAGTTAAGTCACCATAGTGGAATCCCAACCATTCCATCTTTACTTAAAAATAAAATGTAAACTTTTATGCATATAACGTCAATTTCAGAACACCTAGAAACACCCCGATTGCAAGGAAATCTGTCACATTAGGGCTTTTATCGACCCTCCAAATTTGGTTTGAATCGGGTAAATATTCTTTGAAATATGGCCGAATTATTGAATCTTTACCAAAATCTTCAGGGTCCCCCCTTAGCGAAATTTAAAATAATTTTTATTTTATTTTTGTAATATTCCGAAAATTTGAATTTAGGTGTTTTTCGATGTGCTAAAAACGAATCTGACATCCGTTTTTAAATCAATTTTTTTTTTATTATCGATAACTTTTTAAATGTAGGTATATGGAATATTTTGCCAGAATAATGACTTCTATAGAGTCGAGTATGCTTAACAATTTTTGATTTAAAAACGGATGTCAGATTCGCTTTTATCACATTGAAAAACCCCTAAATTCAAATTTTGGGAATATTACAAAAATAAAAAAAAATTATTTTAAATTTCGCTAAGAGGGGACTCTTAAAATTTTGTTAAAGATTCAATAATTCGGATAGAATTATTATTATAGAATTATATAATATAATTATAGAATTATATAAAAACTATTATTATAGAAACTATTAATAAAAACTATTATTATAGAAACTATTATTATAGAATTATATAATATTTACCCGATTCAAACCAAACTTGGAGGGTCGATAAAGGCCCTAATGTGACATTTCCTTGCAATCGGGGTGTTTCTACATGTTCTGGAATTGACGTTGTATGCAAAAAAGTTTACATTTTATTTTTATTTTGAGATCCATTTTTCGCAAGTATCTTTTGAAGGCGCATTGGACGGAACGCTCGGATACGTGTCGACTATTTTTCGACCTAGAATCACCAGAAAAGATGTGGTCCAAATCGGTGACCACAACGCTGTATACTCACTCCCCTTGTGAGTGTGGCCTACGTAAACCGTAGCACACTCACGCTAATTGTATGCTTATCGTGTTCTTGTTTTGCTACATCTTTTGTTCCACCGTCCTGGAGGGACGTCTTTAGCCCATCGGCTTTCTTTTTCTCGCTATTAAAGTGTTGCCTCTGGCCCAACGAAGATGGTCTATGTAGTCCTTCTTCAGAAGCCTGGTCCTGGCTCTAGGTCGAATTCCCAATGGTTTAGCTTTCCGCCTGTTTCTTGTAGAGTTAACGTGTACAAGCCACTTGAGTTGACACTTTTTTTAAAACTGCTTTACTGGCATTACTTCTAGGGTTTTCCGTATACTGTCATTTCTCTTGCCCTATCTTCCTCAGACTTGTCTTAGGTACCTCATGTCTACGGCAGTTACTTACTCTTGTCCTGGCCGAGGACAGTCCAACTCTCAGCACCATATATATTATTCAGGATTTACAACAATGTAAAAATACATTGTTGTACCATATAGAAGAGACGAGAATACTATTTTAAATTGTGGCAATCTTCCCTCGTCTCCTGTTTTCTCAATATTGTGGTGAAGATGGATTTTCTTACTCTGTTGATTTCTAATAAATAGGGAAAGCACACCCAGTTATTGCCCTGAAAATAACTTATTAAGTAATGATTTTTCAGAACAAACAACAACTATTTTATTCCTGATATTTCTCCTATTCCAATGTTAAGCCATTTTATGAAACTTTCATTGAATGAAAATCATAATAAAAATATATTACAGGAAGGTAACTTATTTTATTTTTCCCTGGTTTTATATGCTATAGCTTACTTTTCTGCAGACGACAGAAATATATTTCTACTAAAACATTTATGTATAAGTAAATATTCCTGCCAGTAGGCTTAAAAATAAGCCATAAGCCTCTTTATTTTATGCTATGGCAATCAACTTTAAAGTCTTGTCTGCATCCACTCATTCACCACTTTTCATTTCATAGCTTGGTTTGTGCTTATTTTTCTGTTTTTATCCTGTGCTCCAGCTCTCGGTCAATAAGAAGGGAAAATATCTCGTTTTGTAGGTCCAATGTTTCAAGGGGATATCTTCATTTTTATTTTTATTGAAGGCATGTTAAATTATTGCCTTAAATCATGGAAAGACTACATTATAATTAAATAAATTATAATATTAGTTTTTTTCTAGCTAATATACAAATGTCCAATAACTAAATAAAAAACGGACATTAAAATAAATCAATCAATAAAAACAAATTATGCTTGTTTTATTAAGGGAATTTAATTATATCTAAATGTCAAATATACTGCTTTAATAAATTAAATTAGACCACTTGTAAATATAATTTCAATATTTTAGCACACGCATTAAAAACTATTCAGGTATATTATAATATGAAATGAAATAGCCTTTATTATACAAACAAAAAATAAACAAATAAACATCTTTGATATTTTCCTATAAAATCAAACTCATAACTAATTTTTTACATTTTTCTAAAAACTTAAATAACTGATTAATAATTTTTGCTTGTAAAAGCCTTCCTCTTTAGAGGAGTAATGGTCTACACTTCCCAGGGAGACCAGCCTTAACGGGAAGCGATATTATAATAAAGAGAACTTATTATTTCAAAACATCTTACGTTTTTAACAATTTGCATACAAACTAAAATAACACTACAGTTACTAGTGCTGATGATAAATTATATATACAAGGATTTCTATTCATCGTTATAGAGGTTTATTTCTTCTTTTGACATGAAAATGTCTTACAGTTTGGGGTCTCCAAATTTTGGGCCATGGGTGACACAAAAGTGTAATCGGCCACGTAATCGGAAAAGTTGTTTGCGACAAATGGAATGTGTGATTTGGTGAGAACTGATTTTTTAATATTTCTTATATTAAAGATTAGCAACAACGGTTATTGTTGGCGCCGTTAGTTTGTTTGTTTATTTACCTTTAGTGGTTATTTTTGTTTATTACTTAGTAAATAGTCTGCAGTAGTTCATTTCGTGCCGTGATCTCGTCTTGGCAAACCAGAGAAGAAAGAGTGAGAAATAACGTAAATTTATGGGAATATGCCATATATATTAAATTTATTACAAGAAATGAATAAATGTTTTTATTTACTTCCATCACTTTTATGATAAACAATTTTTACTGTTTTTAAATGCCGACTCTAATAAATCGTAGATACGAGTAAAAGTACGTAATTGAGAATGTAGTTTTAAAGTATTTGATATTTAGGTAGGAAGCCTTATTATAATAAGCCTTATTACTATAAATTATAGTTAATAATTATTTAACTATTATGCACTTGGGTTTATTTATGGTAGAAGGGTTGGTTATTAGTTATGTCTTAACGACTGGAACTTTATTGCTAAGTTTTATTTAAGACAAATTAAGTTGTAACCCATGCAATGGAACTACATATTATGAAACCTGTAATCAACCCAAGCAAAATACTTTTGAAATGAGCATATTCCATTTTATACTTCAATCCTAATTTCTTCTTCTTGTTTGAGCCTGCCTAAGTAGGCAATCCTCTAGAGGAAGACATCCTTCATCCAGTCAGGAAGTATTCCATTTTGGTTTCCTCTTCCTCTTGTCCTTCTTCCTCGGAGCGAACACTGTTTCCGTGTCTGGTCACTTTTCTTCGGCCTCTTCGCTCCAGTTGAATTCATCAGAACTTGTGCAATATTTATTTTCTAATTTGTGGTTAAATAAAACGAGATTTTGATCATGATTTTTTTAATTGTCTTAGATCTTTGACGAGTATCCTTCCGTTTTTGAACAAACCCTACCCAAGTGCCCCTTTCTTTGGAAAATCATTGCATTTTTCATAGAAGGAATAACATTCTCCTGACATAGTTTCTTGATTCTTTCATGTTGACATAATTATTTTTATTTATTTGGTATTAGTTATTCTCTGCTTCTCTCTAATTTCGGGCTTAAATATTCCGTGGGGATGTATAGAAAGACCCCAGACTGAAATTAGCTGCATAAGTCTGCCTACTTCGGTGCCAGAGGTGAACGAACTCAGTAAATGACTAACAGACAGACGCGCGTTATCTCTATGTAAACATTGGAATCAAATCGAAGACAGATTTTTTTTTTTTTTTTTTTTGCAGTAGTCAAGTCAGTGTTGGCTGCAAAAAATGTCTGAAATGATCCGAGTGAAACAGTGTTTCCTAGCTGAAATATTGTTAAATTCAAACGACAAAAGTGTACTTTCGGTATGCGAGTATTTGACAGATCAATTTCCAATAGCTGATGAGCATATTTCGTTACTCCTACGGAAATTATCTCAAACTGTTGTGCTGAAATTTAAAAAAAAATTGGCTGAGATAGGAGCAGATGTATTTTTTTAAATTGGTTTTGACCCCCTGAGCCCAGCCGAGTGCAGTTCAGAGCCGGGGCGACCACAAAAAAAATTTTCATTTGAATGACTTATAAATACCTTCATTGTAGTTATAATACTGGTAAGTGTGCAAAATTTCAGGTTTCTAAATCAACAATATCAAATGTTATTGAGTTTTGAGCGTTTTTGGGCGGTTTTTGACCACTGTGCGGCCGGTGCAATTGTTCATGGCTTCTGTCATGACATGGCTTGTGTAGTGTAACGTGCACATTTCTATTCAAATTTAGGGTTCAAAATGGTTTCAACGGATGTGTCTGATAAGGCTCTTAAAAGTGTAAAACATTTAACGCTTTGATAAAAATAATTTTATAAATTTACATATATTTTTTGACCTTCCTGTTAAGCAACCTATTTTTGCCCGCTCAGTATTATAAGTTAATTTAATCTGGTCACATTTCTACTATTATATGTATGTATGTATATACCTACACACACACACAAACTCGTTGATACGATTCTTTATAAATGGTGTAGCATCACTATTTCAGGAGATATTGATCCTGGGACGAGACACCTGTGGACAGGGGCTGTGCTAGGTACTGTTACGGTTGCCAGGGGGTGAGGTTTATAAGAAGTTGAATTAAAGTGATAGGGCTATTGCGTGCATCGCTCCAATTAGCCCACACACATAGCTCGGATACTGATTCACATTTACATAGAGGCACCAGTGTCAGCGTCAGTGTCTGCACGAACCCTTCCAGCCATATATCCTTTAGAAGGGTTCATGGGACGTGCTACATGTCCGTGGATGGACTTGTTTCGGGTGCTGTAAATCCTCCTCGACGGTCCAATCCAATTTTTATGCAAATTGATTGGGTTCTTGATTAAAATCTATGTATTGCAGGGAGTAACGTTTGGAAGGACCCTTAAACAGGAGAGTTTTCTTTTCGTGTTTTCAGTTATAACAAATAGCATTGGTAGCAAATGCAACGAAACTAGTAACTTCTTATTAACTTAAATTTTAGTTAATACGAGTGGTGCTGAGGCAATTAAGTTTGTATTTTGCTTTACGCCTTTGGATAAAAACGGGTCCTGTTTGAATACTTTAAACAATCATAAATATTAAGCTGACCCTTTACTCAAATCCTAAAATTTTCTTTATAGACGGAAGATCAAAAAATAAATACAACTAAATATCTTCAATGACTTTAATTTCACCCTGCATGTTTCGCTCCCTTTTGGTGCTCTTCCAAAGGACCTCAACTTGAGAAAGGTATCTTCCACTAGGGGCAACGTGCGGACTTGTTTATTATTTTATCTACAAGTTGAGGGTGTAAGTTTTTATATTTCTAACATGTTCTCCTGAAGAGGGATCAAAAGGGCGCTAAACAGGTGCGAAGGAAATAAAGTTACTGAAGCTTTTTATTTAGGTTCATTATTTTTTGATCTTCTCTCTAAAACAACAGCGATTGGGGGATTAATATATTGCATTCTTATGGGAATTTTACGCTCTTTTTAATAGCTTAACCAATAGTTATCCTTCCTAAACATTATATTGGCAGTAAGTAGAGGAGAGGGAAATATGGAAAAAGCTGACAAACCAGCAGCTCAAAGATTTCTATGGCTAATCTGATATCCTGGCATTTATAAAACTTTTCTCATTAAGGTGGTTGTGACAAGTTGAGAGGCTCCTTTATAGCAAACCAATGATGGTGTCAGAAAAAGAGAAAACCTCTTCTCCTGTGATTTCGAGTGAATTATAAAGCGATCTCCTTCGTTTCTGACTGGAATTAATAGGGAAAACTTTTAGTGGATGTCAAGGTAAGTAAGTAATTACAAATTATATTCACAATCAACAAGAAATGAACAATTTCTACAAAGCTGTTGGAAACACTCGTGAAACATAAAAAAATTCTTTCTTTTGTGAACTGAATATATTTTATACAGGAGTACTAGTTTTATATTATATAAGACCTGTAACTTTCATATTTATCTCTCTTAAAATAAATATTATTTTAAAATATTACAGGTTTTAGAAATTGAATAATTTAAATTTTAGTTTTTCCTCGTACTATCCGTTGTCTAGAAAACATGTGATAGTTTTATTGAATTAATAGTTTATTCTGAATGCCGTAAATACAAAACGAATAAAAAATTTCTGCTCAAATTCTAGAAATAAATAAAAAAAAAATACCAAAAACCTAATTTATTTATTTAACGTCTGCTCCGCAACTTAGGCGATTAGCAGATATGTAAACGCTGGGTTCCATTGTAGACAGTGGCAGGTTGATTTTTTCCGTGTTTAACGGCGTAACAACGATTGGGCTATTAACGCCGGGCTATCTACAGGTTGCCATCCATTTATAATATCAAAAGCACGAGGTCGGTCACCCATTCACGTTCTGACCACGCCCGACGTTGCTTAACTTCGTTGATTTACGGGAACCGGTGTATTCAACGTGGCTATGGCCGTTGGCTAGCAGACCCTAAGCAAAAGTGACTTTAAACAAAAAAAAAATCCTAAAATATTAAATACCTTGAATACGGGTAACATTTGGATAAGGCAATATGGGCTAAAAATTGTTTGTTTTGACCAAAACTATCACCTCGCAATGGATGTGGGTTGACTTACCAGAAAATCTGTATATTTTGACAATATTCACTTACAAATTATTAATATTAATAAAGCGTTCTTACATTAACACCTTGGCTGTGGATAACGCCGCATGTGCGTCATCACAAACCCACTGGCTGTGGCGACATGGTAAAAAACCTGATTCTAAAGGAAATTATGCAATTATTTCAATGGATACCTTATTTTTTCACACAAACAAAACAAATGAAATTATAAAATGAAAAAAAAAATTACCATTTTTTGGACGGTTTTGGGTTTACCGCTACCACAGTCTAAGTGTTAGCACTTCGTCTTACACATGTGAGAGAAGCTTGAAAATTTTCCAAATGCGCTGAACATTAAGTCTGATTGGTTTTATTTCTCGCCTGAAGAAAAACTCATAAAGGTCCCGGTGGGAGCATTGGATTGATTGAATGAACGTGATATCTGGCGAAGGATTTCAATCAGAGAGCTCTCACTCATATCACACAAGTACATGGAAGTGGTCTCATTTCCATACCCCCTCCCGTCAAAGTCAGAACCTCATGGCTCAGGCTCGGGCAGATATATTACTTCCATATAACTCCTTACCGGTAGAGGCTTTCAGGACTCGACCTACCTTTCGATTTTATATATTAAACATATGTACATATATATATATATATATATATATATATATATATATATATATATATATATATATATATATATATATAAATGTATTTCACATTAGATACTTTGCATTTGTATCGACGATTTGTGGCCCAGAAATATCAAACTACCAAAAAGTAGAAAATGTACTTAATTTGTTTCACTCCATAGCCGAGGATTTGTTAAAAAACTGACGTGTTTCTGGTACTTCTATTATTAAAATTGCTTCATAAGAAGGGCATATTTTCTCTACAAATATTTTGAGATTGATTCTGAAAGGTGTATGTTGGAGGATAGAGTGCATGTTATACTTTGTATAAGGTTGGTTAGGTGGAAATATTGGGTTAGATGGAAGGTTGAACGGGGATATAGGAGGCACCTAGGCCTCCCTATATTGAGGACAAATTGACTTGGCTCGTCTTGAAGGAAAAACCTTACATGTCACTTTCTGTCTCCTATATCTTACGGGGCCTTGGATTTTACACACACTATCTGTAAAAATAAATATATCATGGGCCCATGTTAAAAAGAAAGTTCTTTTATGTTTTTCATTCGTTTTTTATATCAAATTTATTTTGACTGGGGAGATCATCATTCTGAATTCTTATGGTATTCCACTATTTTTAGTTAAAATATACCACAGGAAATTTCAATTACAAGAATCAGACTAACAGGAGAGTTTTTCATTATAATTGTGATGAAAATATCACAGAGTCAAACTAATAATATTAGTTTGATTCTGTGATATTATAAGAACGGTCCTTACAACTTCAAAAACCTTTACTCTAAAGCAAATGGATTTCCGAAAAATCGGTTTTTAGAGCATGTCTTCCGTCCCTCCATTGGACGAAAATCCGCCGGTTGACTTGATGACGCAATTTGGAAGTGCCGACTTGAACATTTCACGACTGTGAGCCCATCGATCCCAAAAATAATGGTGCTTTGAATTTTTACCTATATATTATATATTTTTATGTGTTGCTCTCTAGCTGGAGGACATTTTGGAGGCCCGGTGGCCGTGAGTGTTAAGGCGTGAGTACTTAACATTCCGTGCCAAAGATCGTGGGTTCGTTTCCCACTATGGGATGGTGGATTTTCTATATAAAAAAGAAAAGGCATCAGCCCTTTCCTAGGTAGAAAAAGGTGGTGACCTATAGATAACCCGTCCTAACATTTCATGTTAATTAGAAAGGCAGTAAAATTCAAATAAATATTGAAATTTTGTACGAAAATATTTTGTGTGATTTAAAAGGCTGATTTCGGTAACCAGCTGAATCCGTCCATGGGAAGATGGTTTCTTGGGCGTTAAAAAAAAATCCTAACGCTTACGTTTTTGCGTTACTATACTTGTGAGTAGACGTTTTATAAGTAATTGGGCGTGGTAAATCTAATGAAATCATTTTTTAGGCCATACCTATAACCGTTGTCGAGGAAAATGGAAATAACTACCGCATGGGATATGTAAAGCGTTTATTTGAGAGCTTATTACATTTCCTAAAAAAATACGTTTTTGTTCTGCCCTGAAGTCCAACGATTGCTGCTAAATCAGAAGGGTTATTGTTGCAGATAGCCCAAGCCCCATCTCTGCATTGCATTATAGGAACCTCCGAAATGGCGGAGTGTATCCCGGAAGGACTTCCTGAGGAGTCCGTGCTCCTGCATACGAACAGCGGTCCTACATCTCCTTCTCATTAATATGGCTGCCCTCGACAAGGCATTAGCCATCTTCCTTGCCCTAGCACATCTTCATTAGTAGTCTCGTGTCTTGGATTACTAACGTCTCCTCTGCTACTAAACAACGGGTTATCTCTCTAGTGACTAGTCACCGGCAATGGAGTAATCTCCTTCATTTAACTAGACGGATCATGACATTAATTGTGCAAGTGATGCTAAAATAATGATGTCATTCCCCTAAAACTAGGATGTATTTACAAATAAATGTTTGCCAGTCTCAGAAATGGAGCTAATTGGTTACTGTAATTGGGAATTATTGAAATTTGAGAGATTGTTGAAGAAAGTGGCGGGCGTTGCTCCCGAAAGTTTTTTAAATTATTAGTTTATGTAGGCGACGTTTCGAATCTATTCAGATTCAACATCAGGCATCTAATATTAAATTTTGTTAAAGTCTTATGTGATTTTCAGTTTCATTTGGGGTCCAAACACATTAAATCCGAGTAAAATCCTTCGTGATGAAGTAAAGTCACACTATTTGAGAAATTGTGTTGAGCAGCTGATGGTTGACTTGAGAAGTTTTGTGCTGAATTGATGAGACGTTCTGAACGGTTTTATGGAGCTCCATACATAATTAAAGCAGTGACGTACCTCGTGCCTTGGAAGATTAAATCATGAAGCACTCCTGGCTGTGTGCTGTGTTTTTTTTTTCTGTTTACATCTGCCCAAAAATCGCCCGAGTTTGATAATTCTGGCCTACTTCATCCCAGCTCCCTAGACTCCATCCCTGCTCCCTAGACTACATCCTGGTGGCTTGAGTTTACTCCTTTATGATTTTGAGGGCGATGGTTCTTGACGCACTAATGAATCGGTCCACTATATGCGCTATGGGTATCTCCAAATAATGTGCTTGTTCTTTCGTGTTATACGGTGAATCCTCTGCAAGATAGTTTTGGGACACGCGGCCAGGGTGCAGCATGTATCGGAGACTGGCTTATGATTGAGGGATGTTCCGCGAACATGCATTTCTATCTTTTTTTTTTGGACACATTTTTGACTCCGTGGGCTACAGGGTAGTGGTACAAAATTTCCGACTCCTAGTTCAGATACCTCAGTCTCGCCAGATCTTGAGCCCTCTTCGCCAACACCAGTCAGATATTGAATAAGCCAATGTTTTCTGCCGGTTTTGAGCTCTGAGCTTTTGAACTATCGCTTCCAAAATACTGTTGCACGTTTGTGTAATTTATACTTTTTTTAGTACCTACGGCATAAACTTTGGTTTATTCCGCATTAAGTGACCTTTCCTATCGCTTATTACTTAATTGATGACCAATATTAAAAGGCTCATGTAATAGATCACAATACAATTATAAAGTCATATACTATATTAGATTGGTTTACCACAGAGTTTTGGTGTTGTGAATCGTAGATGTAACGCGGTCACCAGGGAGATAGTACAGGGGAGAAGAACAATATACCGGCTCTCCACCCTTCACGGTACTCGTGTCTACTCTAAAGGATTGAATGTTGTATGAATTAGCCTCTTTTAGCGCAAGTCTTGTAGAAATATTAAGGTTAGATACATTCCAGAGAACCCCTTGCAGACTCTCTTCAATTGTCTCTATTGTAGAATTACATACTCGGACGCATTACTTTGATCAAGATCTTTTAGTGTGTTTTGCCACTTTTTATGAGGAGGAAACCATCTCACAAGTGGCTGATGGTTCATGAACTAAATGTCTGAAAATACCGATCGTTCATTAAATATGTATACATACCTATCGCATAAATCGGCTATAAAGTTGTTCTATTGTGGTAATTGGAAAGTGAATATTCGAAAACTTAACAAATGATCTCTATAAAATGTTGACGCGTATACATTGGACTTATCTCGCCCGACTTACCCATTCGTACGTCCTGGACAGAAAGAAAGACAGACTGTAGACAATGCAGTAACTTATCAATTCCTCACGTCTTACATCACTTACTGAGAAAGGTAGTCCGAACATTCAAACACATTTAAAATATACATACATTTACTCGAAAGTATAATTATATCGTCGTTACAAATGCAAAGTATCGAATGTGAAAATCACCACTTTTCAGAGTGGAAAAGCGTTTATTCATAACTTTTTTTTTGGGACAGTCAAATATTCGGCAGATTTGACCTTTTCATAGAGGAATACTTTCCCTCTCATAGAGTGAACTAAGTTTCAAAATTTTGCCGTACACAAGTCCAGCAGAAATTAGTAAAGATTGAAAATGAAAGATGCATTTTTTCACAATCGATACTTTGCATTTGTATCGACGATATGTAATTTTTAATGAAAAAGAGTCGTGTGTTCTTTTTCCTTTATGGGGTGGTGGCTTTTCTGTAGAAAAAATAAAAGGCTTCAGTCCTATCCTGGCTAGAAGAGGGTGGTAACCTATAGGTAACCCGTCCTAAATTTCTTAGTTAATAATAATGGACGTTAAAATTGAAATTAAATTAAATTAATGAATATATTTTATTCTATTTTATTTATATATAAATATTATACATGTATTTACAATATAATTATATTGTATATAATTATTTTTTATCACAGGTGTTGGGAGCTGGTTGGTGAAGGTTCATCATCATGTAGGTAAATAACTAGGCCGACCTTCACAAGTTATAAAAGTTTAATTTACATAGCGCTTTCGAGATTTAATCTCATCATCAGTGCCTATAGATTGTGTCTGTGTACACGCGAGGCTCTCGCAGCAGACTCACAGTGTCTGCTGCGAGAGCCTCGCGTGTACACAGACACAATCTATAGGCACTGATGATGAGATTGAATCTCGAAAGCGCTATGTAAAATAAAACTTTTATAACTTGTGAAGGTCGGCCTAGTTATTTACCTACATAATTATTTTTTAATACTTTTTGTTAGCTTTGTCAATTTTATAACCAACTGACTGTCACTTAGACAGACTTTACTTCTGTCTTTCTAAAGAGTTAATCGCCTCTGCCGCGGAACTCAGCATAAATAAATAAATACAAAAATTGAAATTTCACAGGTGTTGATTTTGTATCATTGACGGTGTTTATCACCTATTTTTAGTACACCGCTAATAGAAAGAGTGTACCCGTGGTCTAGTGGCTAACGCCTTGGATTCGTATGAGTGAGGTAGTAGGGGTTCGGGTCGCCGGAAATATTCTCATTTCAGGCCCCGTTGAGAAAATTCCCTGCTGCACCATAGCTGTTCGCGTTAATGGCCTAGTAGTCGGTGCACCGTAAAAAAATAAAAAAAAATTAATAGAAAGACTAAGTTTAAAATGAATGGTCGAGATTTTTTTATTTTATGTTTTAAAATAAAATTCATACCATAATGATGTTTGTAAACATGATGTTTTCAATCTTTACGTACATGCGTGCTTATTGTTGTAACGCTTTGTGACATGAGCATCCTTTATGAAGAGAGAACATGAACCAGCTCCCTCTGTTGAGAAGAGGATCTAAGTACAAAGCATGCACCCAGCTTGAAAGGGATTCACAGAACAATGAGATGACGGAACTCAAATAGCAGGTTCTCTGCAGTCTTTTTGCAATCTTCAAACACGAAGCTATTGTGTATATAATTACTTCTGGTGCTTTTAATAATGTGATACTATGGAGGAATTTCGGAAATAAGCTTGTATTTAATAATAGATCCTATGTCTGAATGTTGGGTTGTTTTTATTGAATTTTGCTATGCCGAGATCTATTTTTAAATTTCTAGTTTTTCATGGAATGTAAGTCGAGTATAGAACGTCTGCAAATATAATATGTTGACGATATTGACAAAGGTAAAATTGGTTTATTGTAGAGAATTTGGAGTTCACGGAATATTATTTTTTTTTAACACCTTCATCTATACAGAAATGAGCTGGACCGGTGGCTGTAGTTTGAAATCATATCATGTTTTCAAAACTATTACAAATATCAATTTATTTATTTATTTTATTTTATTTTTTTTTAGCCTACAACTGGACTAACTCTAAGTAGTCTCTCAGAGAGAACCTCCTGCTTAATTAGATGCTCGTGAGATTGTTCTGGTAGTATTTTGGTAGGTTCTTGTATGATGAAGAAAGGTGAGAGGTTGGGTTTAGTATTTGTCAGGTTATGAGATTTTCTTTAAACACCTGTCCTTCCATTTCTTCCTATCCTACCGACCTACTGACTCTCTAGCAAACCATCCTTTTATCACTAGTCCGATTTCTTATCTACCTTCCACGAAGAGGAAGAATATTTTTTTATCTTTAAAGCTTCTTTCCTTTTTTGATTGTTAAAAAATAACAAATGTACGCAATTATGTAATTTATGAAATTTTACATCTATTACTAAACTTAGACTTGATTACTTCCGTTAAAATATAACATTTTCTTCTAATGCTAAAAAATTAAGAACAACATAATGATTATAGCTGCATTGCTGGATGATGGAAATTGATGTTCACTGCGGTAAATAAGAGTCCACAGATTGCCACTGTTATTTTTCATGATGATTAGATAGTTAGCCGTCGAGGTGATAAGTAAAGATGGAATGGTTGGGATTCGGCTAAATAAACCTCAATATGATTTTGTTTTAAAAAATCTATATTTCGGACGTTTCGGCTACTCATTGGTAGCCTTCGTCAGCAATAGAAATGCCGAGCGGCAGAGGAAGACCTCTGCAATGGTTACTTAATTGCCAACCTTGGTCTTCCTCTGCCGCTCGGCATTTCTATTGCTGACGAAGGCTACCAATGAGTAGCCGAAACGTCCGAAATATAGATTTTTTAAAACAAAATCATATTGAGGTTTATTTAGCCGAATCCCAACCATTCCATCTTTACTTATCACTGTTATTTTTATTGGCAAACGTTTTCAGATGCTTACCACCATTTCCCACCCGTGAAAAATTCTACCATGATGTTATTCCAGCTACAGTTTGACAACCATCATTATTTTCAGGAATTACAGGGTGATGGAAATTAAAGTTCACTTTGGTGAATTAGATAAGTGATAATTTTTGTCCAGTTTAATTATGTGGACTCTTATTTACTACAGTAAACAATTTCTAACAACCAGCAATTCCTGCGATGACTGACACAATTTTTCACGGCTTGGAAATGGTGCTAAGCATCTGAAAACGTTTGCAAATAAAAATACCAGTGGAAATCTCTGGTCTCTTATTTACCTCAGTGAACATCAATTTCCATCATCCCGCAATTCCTCAATCGTTATTTTCTTCTTTATTTTTTAAAAGTAGAAGACATTTTTTTATTTTAACGGAAGTAATCAATTCTAACTTTATTAATACATGTAACATTTTAGAAATTGCGAGAGTGCTTACATTTGGTATTTTTCACAAAAAATAAAAATAAATAAATAATATAAAAAATGATTTTTCCTCTTCATGGATGGTAGATAAGGTATCCTACTAGTGATAAGAGGATGGTTTATACAGAGAGCATTAGCTAGAGAGTCAGTAGGTTGGTAGGATAGGAAGAAATGGAAGGACAGGTGTTTAAAGAAAAGCTCCTAACCTGACAAATACTAAACCCATCCTCTCGCCTTTCTTCATCATACAAGAACCTGCCAAAATACTACCAGAACATTCTCACGGGCATCTCATTAATCAGAAGGTTCTCTCTGAGGGAGTTAGCTTAATTATAATGATATCGAAGATTAACTATATATTTTAATTGGAACAAATAAGTTGTTTGTCATAAATCATAAAAACAATTTTAATTACAAGTATTGTCTCCGTATCCTCCAAAAGATTAAAACTTTATCACAAATTGAAAATGTGGCTCTAATAGTACCTAAAAAAGTTTCCAATGAAAATAATAGTGAATATTTTTTGAGTATTATTTACCATAATCAAAGTAGCGATTGTTCATTGCCGCTAATTATTCTGATCGTTAATTATTCTGATATGATCTCAGTCGAGTTAATTTTCAGAACGCTGCTTTGTTTAAAATATATTCTCATTATAAATAAAATAAATTAAAATACATGCGAATTCTCTCTATATTTTATTGAATTGTATTTCAATGTTTTGCATAAATTTCAGTTAAAGTAATTATGCAAATAGAAATATGTTAATAATAAGACTTTTTTTTATGGAGCATGCATTATTATTCGTAGGGATGAATTAATCCTTGAAGTGTATTCATGTGAAATTTAGTCAGAATTAGTAAAAATCATATTTATTGGAACCGTTCTCTTTTTCTTTGTAAACTTTTTTGTTGCAATAAAAAGTCCTGATCGTTGGTCGTACTCCATTGTATATTATTATTCATATATATATATATATATATATATATATATATATATATATATATATATATATAACAAACGCTCACCATACTGCTATCACTTCACCGAACACATAATATGCTTGCGAGCGGTAATCAATATTAAAATGTGTTGCGCCCTTTCAGACACTCCCTTTTCTTGTTGAAAAGAGAAAGCGAACCACCGACGTTGACCAAGACAATAATTAATGTTAAATAAAAGAACTGTTTTTAGAGATTAATAGAAAAAAAAACAAAGCAAGAAAAAGTTTCAATTGCTTGAAATATATTTAAATAATAATTTGGCAACAGAAATCCTACCCTAAGAATGGAATCTTTATGTTTAAAAATTCGGATAAGTTAATTTTGTGTGGCGGCGGCAAAGGCCTACATGCAGATGTGCTGTAAAAAAAAAAAAAAACATGTATCTTCTACACGCACTGAAGGTGGAACATACACGCGGCAAGCGTCGTTTTGGTAAAATAATTAATCTTGTGGAGAAGGAGTAGTTTTTCGTTACAGTCTTAGGGATTTTAAATTTAAATTAAGGATAATCAAATAAATGGAAGGGAAAATAATATGAAGCCAAAATATAAATTTTCTGCTGTGGAAAGCCACATCTTCAAATCAGAATTATTATTCAAAATAAAGTATTTTTAAAGGTGCAGTTTTTGTACTCGTTTGAAATTCCAGTTTTTATTAAATGTTTGCTTTGTTACGATCTCCTGTATTCTGCTCCGTTTTCTTTCCCAGAGTAAATAGCTTACCCGCTGGCCTCGTATTAGTCCTTCTTTGTCACTAGCCATTTATTTCTCCGGAACATGTGGGGCACTTTAATCAGCCTCTTTATTCTACTTCAACCCTTGTTCGGCGTTTGTACATTTTTTTCGTAGACGCAGTGAATAAGTACAAGTACTTTGTTCTTACGTTTAAAATTCCCTTTCAGCAGTTTGACTGCCTTAGCATACAGCAGACGGTAGAGGAATACTTGAAAATAATGTACGCAGTCAGAAAACTGAAGATTGAAGCCTGTTAGTTATGTGCATTTAGCATCACATCTTACAAAGTTTTTTTTTTTTTTTTTTTTTTTTTTTAAACCAGATGTTTTCTTTGTAGGAAAGTGAGGTATGTTCTTAAGATAGATCGTAAAATCGACGTTCGTCAGAAAATCTACTTTCTCAGAAAATTTTGGATGGTTATATCGCCGTCCCTTATGAGAAGGTAGATACGTATAGTCGGGGTTCGGTCTTGGTATCTTAATGAAGCTAAATATTTATAAGAAAATGCGTTTTATTTTAGTCGACGGTTTACTAATTTTTGCCGTAATAGTTACTGCTATTAAAAAGTAAAAACATAAAACATAGACATTTATCATTTAATAGATTCGTCATTCTCTACTTAGCATCTGAATCTGTGGAGAAAATAGGCATATTCCATTTGAAAAATGAATTTCTGGATTGAATATCCCACGATACCAACCGAAAGTTGATTTTACGTTCAATCTTCCGAAAGGGTTCAATTTACCTATAAACAACTGTTTTTATTTTTTTAATAAGTCTTCCCATAATATTCTTCAATTTTGTAGTCTACTTCACTGTGCATACCGTGTGAATGTGGAATGCCGATTGCTGTTCTAACGGCACACCTTAATTAAGCAATCTGATGTTGGCACAATATATTCAAAGAATTATTGTCGTATCAAAGAATATTATGGAGCAGTATA
Source organism: Gonocerus acuteangulatus (assembly GCA_946811695.1). Taxonomy (NCBI): domain Eukaryota; kingdom Metazoa; phylum Arthropoda; class Insecta; order Hemiptera; family Coreidae; genus Gonocerus; species Gonocerus acuteangulatus. The sequence goes on along the minus strand of OX328124.1, from coordinate 95,244,013 downwards.
GTGTCTGACGGCGTTTTGTTCTACACATTTAAAATTGGTTGGTTTAACCAACCAATTTACTGTCTCAGGGTGGGTTTACACTTGCTAGTTATCGCAGGAAATTTATATCAGACAGAAATTGCGACTAGTGTAAACCATGAGCAATTTATGTCTGAGATATATGTTTCTATCACGAACTATAAGTGTCGACACTTCTATACCACCAGGTGTAAACACAGATTTTTACGAGAAGAATTTAATTTCAGAGATAAATATCTTGGCTACTAGCTGTATTGTCGACACTTCTATACCAACAGATGTAAACACTGATTATTTGTGCTTTTGGTGAATTTATCGCAAATTAGAACAAATCCAGAAATGTCCTATACATATCCATGACATAAATGTCTAGCTATTTCTGTCAGTATGTAAACCTTCAAGAGAATATCTATCCGACACCTGACATATATTTCCTGCGAGAAGTGTCAGATGTAAACGCACCCTTAGGAAACGTGATTGTAAAACATCTTTCTTGTAAAAAAGAAAATATCTATTCATAAATATTCAGGATCTTTAAACATTTTTACCGAATGTAGAACATGACATAACAAGCAGTAACATGAGATAGAAGAATTACTTTCTGCCGTCCAAAGCAGCCAGCCTGGAAAATGACCGCATATATTTTCCGAATGAAGGTCGTTCAAGGGAAGGAAAAAGCATTCGTATAATGATCAGTCATGCTTTTTCCACATCCTTTTCCTCCCCTCTTCATGGCCTTTTCTTCATGGAGCTTTCCCCTAATGGCTACGAGTCCTACGTTTCTTTCTTTTCCAATTATTCTTTCCTCTTTTCTTCCCTGCGAAATGGAAACTCAGCAGAAATATCTGAGTTGCTGAAAAGAACTAAGGAGTCCCGAAAACCTACCGTATCAACAGAACACAGGAGCTGCATAATTAGGCATATTCAAATTGATTAGTTCACGCGGCAATATTGAGAAACCTTTTTACAAAACATGCTTATAATTTTTTTGGCATACTATCCAAAGAATTTCCTTGTAAGGAAGTAAAAATAATGGCCAATGCAGGCACATCAACAATATATCCGGGAGTAAACCGGAGAGAGAGGTGAGTTTTGAGAGAGTTCTCCAAGAAGGGCACCACTAAAAGCAACTTTTATAATTTTCGAAGTCAATATTTTTCTTTTCATTCAACTTTTATGTCAGACTTACCCTAATAATTAAATATCATTTTCATGACAATAAAAATGAAATTAATTTTATTTATCAGTTGTTCCCTACCCCCTAAATTTCAAATTGGATTATTTCATTGAGAGATAATCTCTGTATACCCTTGCAAAGTTAATTAAATTTTACATTTTTTGGGAAGAGCAGTGATTCTCGAAAATATCTCCTAAACTACACCTTTTTTTATTAATATCCACTTTTTAACAGATATCGTAGACATCGAAGGTGCATTAACCGTAATGCGAATTAAATGCTGATTACAAAAAAGTACTCTAGCGTTGAAACATAATGTGTACAAGGAGGGACGTTTTAAAAAAAACAGACTTTTTTTAGAGCGGCATATCTTTGTGACAAAATCAGATAGAAACGTGTGGTAGCATTACTATTTCTTTGGTCTAGCTTCACCCCTTGAGTATATGTATATATAAAATTACAGATGGACATATGTAAATGTTGAAGGGTATGATTTTTGGCGCCTATTTTCTATGAACAGAAGTGCTTGAAACATTTAAATATTTGGTTTATTTTGAGATAAAATGATAATTTACTGCCGCGGCCAGTGGAAGACTAGTAGAATATTAGTAGGACTGAAGCTGTAGAGAAGGACTTGCCCGAGGCTGGAAGGGATGGCTGAGGGTGCTCCACCCTTTAGAAGTGCTTCTTGAGGATTTCTCAAGCCGACGGGGGACAATTCCAAGGTCTGTCTTCATTCTACAATCTCTTAAACTCTCATTTCTAGTCTTCAATACTAGTGTAAAACAATCGTGTTCTATGGGTTTTTTAAGTGTGGTTTTACATTAAATGAGTGGGCACATGCCGTATCCAACAAGGCAAGATTAGATAAATTGTAGGATACGGTCAGTGTGCGGCATATTGCTTATCAGACAATACACATAATGTTTTTCTTCAGTTTTACCAATGGTTGGACATCTGTCATAGCTCTCCAAAACGAAATTGTATGCGATCTTGCTTTAGTTTGACGAAGATGAACTGCAAAGTCTTCGCTGTTCATCTTACATAGGATCTGATAGAGGACTAACAGAATTTTTACAGCTGTATTCGGATAGTTCAGCCCGACGTACCCTGAATTCTGTGGCAGCTATATTATTCATTCTGCACGCTAGTTAGGGAAAACTTTAAATGGACTGAAGTAACAGAACTAAAGCGGTTTGATCATCTTCTTTAATGAGTTGACGGAAGCTAAACGAACCAGGTGGAAACATTTCACCCTTGCGAATATTCCTTTTAGCGCGGTTCCTCCCTCCCCCATAGGGAGGAACCCCGCTTATAAGGTTGATACAATGAAACAATCCGGAAGTGCCGACAAGAAAATTTCGCGTTTCAGAACCCCTAGAGACCGAAAATAACGGTGGTTCAAATTTGTGTATATATATATATATATATATATATATATATATATATATATTTGTCTGTTCGCTCATTTCTGGCTTCCCTGATGGTCCGATTTTGATGAAATTTGGTACAAAAATCAGTCGTCCAATTTGAAAGGTCAAGTTCGTTAACCAGCAAAATCCGCCCACTGGAAGATGGCGTTTGGGGCGAAATTCGCGCAGAAAAAATCGTAACGCTTACGTTTTTGAGTTCATACGCTTGTAAGTACTCATTTTATAGGCTTCTTGGGCTAGGAAAACGAATGAAACCATTTTCAAGGCGATAGCTTTAACCGTTTTTGAGAAAATTGGAACAATAGTTTTTGAATACCGTTTTTGGTTTGGGTACTTAGAATCAAGGGATTCAGTTGAAACATTATCTGCATGTTCTACTTTCATTAAAACTAATATGTAGAAAGTTACGTTTGGAGTTAAGGAAGGGTTAGACTAATCGCACTTCGGATAAGAACGGAACCGCGCTAAGATGATGCAGTTCCTGCGAGTCGGACTTTATTTAAGTATCTCTCTATCATCTACTTCATGCTGTTGCAAGTTCTATAACAACAACATTCTTGGCGCTAATGGCCAAGAAGTAGATGCGCCGTAAAAAAAAAAAAAAAAAAAAAAAAAAAAAAAAAAAAAAAAAAAAAAAAAAAAAAAAAACAAGGAAACTTGAGTTCTCTGATTTGTTGGGGATTTCTTATTGATTTCCTTCATCGCAGAACTCTTTCTCTTCTAAATTATACATCCATCTCTTCTCTTATTTCTGCATCCATTTCTAAAAATATTACAGAATTTGACCTATAGAGGAAGATTTATTCCAGTTAAAGTGTCCTCTAGGAGATACTTCTGTAGTTCATCATTCCGGACTGCAATTTATTTTGGCAAACTCTTCTTTTCTTAGTGCATTTTGCCATCTCTGACACGGGTCGTAGCATTGTATTTTATTGAAAACACATTAACGAAAATAAAGTAATGAGGAAAATGTATAGTGAAAATAATCAAAATCGTTACGTTAGGTGTGGAGGACTTCTCAAAAACCAAGTTTCTTATAATTCCAAATTTCACGATTTAATTATAATGTACCTATTTTTTCCTTTCATTTTGCTTTTTTAATAAGTTGTGTAACATTGTCGTATTATTTCATGTCTGATATATATCGCTAAAAATTGTGAACACTACTTTAAAATCCGATGTTATTTTACAAAGTACAAAACTTTGATCGACTTTAACAAAAAAACTTCATCTGAACACATCCCAAGTTTTTTAGAGCTTAAAGTTTACCTCATGTATAATGTACTGAGGGCAATTTAGTTTGCCGAAATTTGCCGATTCCAAAGATTTTTATTTTTAGATCCATCATCATTTTTTCTTCCAAATTAGAAAAAAATGTGGATAAATCCAAGAAAACTGTATTAATCCTTGGGCAAATGATTCAGTTTAATCTGCAGGATGATCCTAAAGAAATATTAAGCAATATTAAAAAGATTGCGCGTTTAGTCCTGTATGATAAAATGGTGTATGATGATGTAAAAAAATGTGGGAACGTGAAATTATTCAATAATTTCATAGAAAATGGTAAAATATTATTATTCCATGGCAATATTACTATAAGTATAATTTACTACTATACTATTACTGCAGTATATGTTACAGTTATAATATATTTTATAATATTGTTATTAATAATATTATTACCAGCTATATTATTTCTATTAATATTACAAATATTACAATTAATATTATTATACCCGTATAGTATGCATTATTATACTATTGTTACCTTGTTTTGAGTTGATTTCAATTAATAAAAATGTTCATTTGAAAATAACTAGTGGTTAATGATTTTTGTCCATAATCCTCACTACTTCGTTACACTGTGCGCCGGTGGGAATCGAACCCACCACCTCCCGCTTATGAATCTAAGGCGCTAGCCCCTAGACCACGGGAGACCCCAATTTAGGGATATTGTGTGTATATGTGATGACATTTTGCAAATCGGATGGGGCTAAGGTACTGTATTAGAGGAAGTTTGAGGACTTTATGGAGATATTTATTGGTTATATAAAAAGGAGCTTTGGAATGTTCGAAGAACTTTCGATTGGAAGGTTTGAAAGCGTTTGATGTTCGATGGGAATTTTTGCTCTATTTATCATATCTAATTATATTTATAACATTCTAAACTAATAAATAAAAATAGATGAATATTTACTATTTTTTTTTTTTTTTAATATAAATGAGTGCAGCTTCCAACCTCATGTACATTCATGTTAATATAACCTAGCAATAATTTACTAGAAATGTATCTTATACATTGTTGTAAATTCCAAATAAATAAATAAAATATATATATATATATATATATATATATATATATATATATAAATGAGTCAGCTAGTCAAAAAAAAAAAATTAAAAGTGATGAACTTTTCAATGACTCTAACTGAACATCTTGCTCAGAAATTTGGCCCACTCAATCAGACTCCAAATCACAATATATTTGTATTCATTGACATTAGACGTTTTTAAAGTTCTGGCTGAAACATTGTCAATTGTAGGTTGTATAAGTGTTAAGAGAGAGTGAGCGTGGTTTTGGTTGTTAGAGACTAAAGGCTAGCCTATTAGGAGCGAATTTCCATATTCATGGGCCCTTGCCTGGGTGTATTGCCGATACCTTGAGGATCATCTATAGGTATTAATAGGTATCTATAGGGATTATCGGATATACCCTTTTCATCCCTATCTTCATCATTTCTCTTCTAGACGTCTCTCTAAGGAGTCCTGATGTTCGTACAGAAATAATTTAGTCTATATATTTGACAGATGTTTCAATAGTGGATTATCAGTCATATAATAATTACACATTTAGAAGTACCTATTTAATTTTATCGTATTGTCAAAATACTGAAAAGCTTCTATTTGTTTTTAATTTTTTAGGCAAGTGAGACATCTATATCAGAATTATTTTACCAACATTTCCAAGTATAAATCAGTAAATGGATAATTTACTGATCTAAATATGCCGTTGATTGTTATATATGTAATAAACAGACAAAATGTATATTTAAAAAACTAAAACTAGAGGTAATTGTTCTTGAGAACAAAATATAATTTTAGTGCAAAGAAAAATATTACATAAATAAATATTACATTATTAAATTTTCATCGATTAAACTAAACATTATTAAATTTTATCGAAAAACACCTTAAAATATATGTATATATATATATATATATATATATATATATATATATATATATATATATATATATACTATACGTTCCAATACACAATGTATATAACATGTTTTTTATAATATTTTGTCATAATTTGTTTTAGATATAGTACATTAAAATTTAACATTAAATTGTTAATAACTAAATTTAGTTATATTAATAAATATAATTTTACATACTTGTATAATTATATAATTTTTTTTGTTTACATTTTTATTGTTACTCGTTTTTGGAGGCATCGATCGTCTTTAGAGTAAGGCATGCTCTCTTACAAAAATCTCTGAAGCTTGAATAGTGTTTATTAAACAGCTCTTTTTCTGTAATGGGCCAATTTTTTATATTCTTTTGAATTGTTTTTCTCTCTTCTTTGAGTAACTTACATTTGTATATAAGGTGCTGTGTTGTTTGTGGTGTTGTGTTGTCGCAAGGGCATGCCGAGCTGTTAGTTATGTTTAGCTTGTGTAAGTATGTGTCTATCGTTCCATGTTCAGTTAGTAACTGTGTCGAGTAGAAGTCACGACATGTATGTTTTCGGACTAAGTGGCTATTTATGTCAGGTATTAATGAAAAGAGTGTACGTATATATATATATATATATATATATATATATATATATATATATATACACACGCACACACACATACATACATACATTTTAAGGGGGTTTATGTTTGGTGTCTTGAACATGGAATCGATGAAAATTTAAAGAAATATTAAAGAAGTTATGCAGTCTTAATTGTTAGGTTCATTCTGAATCTGCTATCTTGCTCACCTCCTTTAGCAAATATATTTTTAAATATATGATATAAAGGAGAGTTTTTTTTAAGAAATTATTTATTTTAAATTTGCAAATAATACATTTCTAGGATTTTAGATTTTTAAACCGTCTTCTTGTTTTTATTTAAAAAAAAAAAATGTATTTTAGGGAGAAATGCACACTCTTACATTATCAAATAGCGATTTTACCCTTTTTATATGTCATTCGTGTCAAAGGAAGTTGCTTTTGACCCTCATAAACCAAATGTTTGGACAGAAAATATGGACTTTTGGTTTTAAGTCTTAGGCATTTAAAGGCGGGTTGAGAAGGAGAGGGCCCAATTTTCACATACATTATTCATGTGAATATATTCTGTTTATCCACTTGCTAGAGGAGATAAGACAGCCAAGCCATCCCTCAGGCATATCGGATTTCTGTTGCTCTGGCTACCTTTAGCAGACAGTTTTAGTTTTAGTTTCGGGGTAAGCCGATAGTTTTGTAGCCACCATTCCTAAATCTGTTGAGCAAAAACTAACGGTGAAACGCCTACAAAGGCCCTGCCTGGGAAATATCCGACTGACCTCTTTCGGACAAAAGGCTTTGACAGCGCTTCCAAAAGGGAATTAGTTAGAGAATGGGGGTTTTATAGTTTTTTACAAATAGATTTTTAAATATGATAACAATAAGCCAGGCTTTGTTGTCAATTCCTGAACAAGTTTTTCGACATGGTATAACTATGAGAGGTTGATTTTTGTCTGCTGTACTTGCTAGTCCTATGAAACCCAGAACAAATGGATGTCCAACAAGCCTATCGTTCTTGTTTGTTTTCTAAGATGTCTTGAACGTAAAAAATTGATTTCATTAAACCACGGTTTGACATTGTCACATAAGGATTACTAATAGGTTCCCCTGCCGGAGTTTAAAATTAATATATCACTTTAAATTTCACAGAACGACATACGCCGTCTTTAGGACGATCTGGGTTCGAATACCCGCCGAGTTAATTTATTTAAGCTGTATATTTTGAAGGACTTGACTAATATATATATGTGTATTATTTATCCTTGCACATGACCCAAAATATATATAAATTCTCTCAAATTTTAGGAGGCTTGGGGTCTTAAAAGCAGTAATCCTTCCTTCCTTCACACTACTTTATTTACTAGGCCCGACATGTTTCGTGCATATTTTCGCATCTCTTCAGGGGCACTTCTTCCTAGCAAGAAGAGCCCCTGAAGAGATGTGAAAATATGCACGAAACATGTCGGGGCTAGTAAATAAAGTAGTGTGAAGGAAGGAAGGATTACTGCTTTTAAGACCCCAAGCCTCCTAAAATTTGAGAGAATTTATATGTGTATATAAATTAATTGCTGGAGGCCTTCAGCGTTTTTTTTTTGTTTCGTTTATTCCAGGTTTAGGCATATAGTAGTGTCGCGTAAATACCTGATACACAAGTTGGTAGGTGTAGGCGGTGTTCTAATGAAGCCTAGTACTATGGCACTATCTTCCTTGGTCTCGATGTAATTTCTACTTGTCTATTCGCAATTAGTGACTGGTTAATGTCTCGTGGTTTGGTCTAGTTAGGAGTTGCTGACACTTCATCCCCTCCTAGTGTGTTAGTGTCTGAATCCTACCTGGGTTTGATGGTTACTGGATTAGCAGCAGTGTCTCACATCGACCTGTGTCCCCATCTAGCGGACGTCGGGAGATAAATGACCTGGTCGGTCTCTTTCTCCTTAGGGAGTCCACTCTTGAGAAATTAATGACTCCCACAAGAGGATCACATTGACCCGTGGCTTTGCAGTCTGCGTGGCGCCTCGTTCAAAATTAATGTCAACATTTAATATTTATTTTAATGTTTGTGCAATGAATGGACTTGAAATTAACGCATTTATCAGAAAAGGAAGACTTAATTCTGTCATATATTTTCGTCCTTCTATGTATAATGTTTGGGGGTCCTCTATTTCTTTGAAGCCATCTTTCATTCATGGAATTTAATAACTTTGAAATCAGAAGAGACCGTGGAACATACAAAATATGGGACTACGTAGTAATACCTAATAAATGTAAAATGTGTATGTTAAAAACAAATGTATCTAATACCAATTTGGGGATGAACTGGATTTAAATATGAGGTCATGAGTTGGCTAGTTTATCATATCGTTCCTACCATGTCAAACTATCAAAAATGAAAATCGGTACTTTGAAGAGCGCAAGATAAAGCTTTAATAGTGATTCGAAAATCAGCCCCTTTAAAATAATAAAATGTTACATATTTTTTGTATGTATATTGTTTATCATTTTAAGGTGATATTATGAGCAAGCTGTTAACTGTTTTTTAATTACCAAAAAATCATATCCGTGATTTTGTATCTTCGTGCTAATAAGTGATTTTTATTGGATCGCGTTTTCAAATTGTCGAATGTGGTATTTTCGATAGTTTTCTGATTTCGGTTGACTAATTGTATAAATATTTACTCTTTCAAACTACCTTATTTGCCGCATTCGACATTATGCATTGTACCAATTGTATAGTATTAGTGATATCTACAAATCAAAGTAACGAATATCCTATTTTCGTCCGTTTGCCACTCATAAAATTGGTCTCATAAGTATGACGATTAGGAGCAAACTAGAGAACGAACATATTCGATACTTTAACAAAGTAATATATTGAAAAATGGTCATATTCGATACTTTATTTAAGGCATTTCTGGCAATTCTAAAGAGGCTGAGTTTCGACAATTTGCCACAAGCTGTATCGTCCGCAATGTAAGAGTAAAGTGTCAACTCTGAAAAAAGAGATTTTTCATTTTCAACAGTTTGGTAGGGACGATATGAAGTATAACACTTACTAACACTAGTGATTTAATTTTGAATTTTTTTAAACATCTCTTTATAAAATAATTCATAAAAACGATAGAATAAAAATCAGTTGGTGTATAGAACAATTAAAAATATCATTTTCGATGGAAAGAAAATATTTTCAGTTATAGTTAAATTTTGGAATATGTATGTGAGAAGTGATGTAGTGTTCTGTTAGTAAGTTATGTAATTTGTGAAGGAATTGTTAATTAGCCTCTTTGTCTACATTTTGTTAGTATATTTGTATGTTTGATTGTACATAATAAAACTTGTAGTGTTTTATTACCGTGTCCACTCGTTGATCTTTCTTTTTAATTCAATAAGTACGAATTTGTATGTCGGGCGTGGCGTATTCGAATCATGGATAAAATTAATCCTGAATGTGCATTGCTCTTTTTGTTATGCTTTGGTCGTGTTCTTACTTTCCATTGATTTTCTTCCAATGTTTAAATAATCTTCTTCCCATTAGTATAGTGTGTCAGATCAGAAGGAATCATAAAAAACAGTGATTGCGGTAGTTCGTGCACTCTGAGCGCTGCGGGGAAACAGCTGTCAATGCTAAGACATTATGTGGTTACCTGCTAATATATGATGTTTACGCTTCTATTTCGATTATTTATTTTTTTATATAGTATTTAAATGAATGTGTAAGGAAGATAAATTACTTTAGAATGAATAAGTTGTAGTTTCATCAGCTTTGAATGTAATTGATTAGTATTCGAGTCGTGTATATAGGAATTGCTTGATCGAGGACATTCGTCGAGAGCTGATTCGAAACAGCTATACCTCGATCGCGGAAGGTCCTAGGCACTTCAAGGATTATCTCTCCTCCTACGAATTAGTAAGATCCATCTGCCAAGTCCTTCTAAGCCACAGAACTTTTTGAAATCCCATTTGTAGTGGATAGCTCGTTATTAACGTGAATCTTTTGAAATTAGGGGTTTTTAATGAGCTAAAAACAAATCTGTCGTCCGTTTTTAAAGATTTTTTTTTTTTATAAGGGATAACTTTTTAAAGGTATATGTTGGCAGATAGTTTTTAGGATATGCAGATAGTTGGGCACCAAGGTGATAAGAAGTCAGGGAAAAATTAGGATTCGGCTAAAGGTACGTTTCCATTCTGACAAATCCCCGGCATATGTCGCGCGGCATGTCCGGGGATTCGTTGCACAGTTTTGTTTCCATTTCTCTGCGATATGATACAAGAATGAGGTATATCATTTGTTAATCATATGTGAAGATTAGACACTTTTTAGGTTAGGTTCTGTGGACACTAGACTGGGCTGGATGTGTAAACGGCCTTTTGCGCGTGTGCTTATTCCTGACACAAGTCTTGGGCATACGTGCCCGGCACATTTTGTCCCAGGTACATGTGCCGCGACTTGTTGCTAATGGTTTCCATTCTGCGATTTGTGCCATGCGACATGTCGCATTTAGAACGTTTCGGCAAGCTCTTTGGCAGCCTGGCACTTAACCGTCAGGTTGGTCTTCCTCTATCAACTAGGCATTCATTCCTCGAGAAGGTTGCCAAAGAGCATGCCGAATCGTTCTGAATATAGATTTTTAGGAAAATCTGATTGTTGTTCTTAGCCGAATCCCAACTACTCCCCGACTTTTTATATTTTTAGTTCAGTAGAACTGTCCAACTTTCTTTTTTTTTTACTTCATTCTTCTCCGATCCGAAAAGATCATTAGATATTTATCAAATTATATGTTTGCTGAAAGTATGTTAGAAGGCGCCAGTGAGCGAGCTGCCGTTGGAGATATGCGGTAGGTATGGTGGGGTATGCAGTCTCTCCCGGGAGAAGGACTGCATTCCAACTGGAGGAGCTGGTCTTTTTGTCTTGTCTCTTCTACAGCCCAGTTAAATCTTAGGTGCACTTTCATACTCAACAATCGATACCTATTGTTCGCTAACTCAGTAAATTGTACTGAGTGTGTTTTTCGTTCGTGTGTTTAAATGTATGATATTAAAACAAAAAACAAGCATGTTTTGTAAAACACGTTTTTTTAAACCATCACTTGAGTTATATTGTTCTAGCGTCCTCACATTATTTCTCCCGGTCTCAAATTTAGCCTTTCCCATTAGGTCACCACTTTACCTAACCCCACAAACGTATGTTATGTTCAATACTGTACTGCATATACTACTACTGATGAATGTTAGAACAATTCTGACTTTTATCAGATACATTGTTAATGGCACGAAAAGTTTGCTAAATGCTCTAAGACGTTTATTTCAAGTGCAGACTTGCTAAACACGCCATTACGCAAAAACACACTTTTAACTTCGACGACACGAAAATTCTTTCTACACAACGAAACAAAAAAAGACTACAGATCTCGGAATGTGTACACATAAACTTAAACTAAAACAATATAAACTACTAAACTGACAAACAAGGCATTTCTCCTATGTACGCTAATATTTTCCAAATACTCTCCCGACCTCCCACCTAGATTTTCCCATGCCCCTTGGGTATCCTTCCATTAACACCTTTTTCTCCTTTCCTGTCATAAAATGTCATAAACATGCCTTTTGATCCTTACCGACCTTTCTCCCACCACCTGCTGTTTTCAGTTACATTTACCCCAGTAGATTCCTTTTTCCTTAGACACTTTCACAATGGTTACTTAATTGCCAACCTCTGCCGCTCGGCATTTCCATTGGTATGTAGTATCTTATTTCTTTGTCAAATTAATTAATGTTACTTTCAGCTACTATATTTGTCATTGGTATGTAGTTTCTTATTTCTTTGTAAAATCAATTAATGTTACTAATTACTATTAAAATAAATTATTGTACCTATTTATTTTTTCATTCTACTCATTCTAAGAATTTAAGATGATATGTTCTTTTATAAGTTAATTGTATTTATAGTTCTGTTACCTATCACAATTATAAACTTTTTTTTTTTGTTTCTGTATTAATTTCTTTTTTTGTCATTTTAGCTGACGAAGGCTACCAATGAGTAGCCGAAACGTGCGAAATATAGATTTTTTAAAACTAAATCATATTGAGGTTTATTTAGCCGAATCCCAACCATCCCATATTTACTTATAATAATTTAAGTAAAATTGAACGGCGCTAATTGCCTAGATGTCGATGTGCGGGAAAAAAAAAAAAAAAAAAAAAAAAAAAAAAATATGGATCCTTCATTCCTCACCCACCAAAATGTAAGTTGGTTTAAAATTGTTTTATTACAATTACGGCGTAATTTTACTGTACCCTGTTAATTTAGTTTTATACACTAGGAAATATTACAGATACAATTTGACTAAAAAGTTTACAAATTTTTCGAGACTAAAAATACTTCTACAATCGGATTCTGTATTTCCGACTTTTTCTTTATAGCGGAGATCGTAGGTAGTACCTGCTAATGGCCACCTTTCCACAGCTATGCAGATACCCCGTGGTATATTGGTATTTCGGGGTTAGCGGTAACCCTTGGGTCTCAGGGGAAGGGTGTGAACAATTTGGAGCGTGGATTGGTTTCTTCTGGTCTCCCACTCTCACCATATCTCTCTCTCTCTCTCTCACTCAATTGCAAAATTATTATGCAAAAACAATGTCAAATCGATTAAAATGAAATTTAATGGGTTGTTTTATTTTTTAATCAAAATCTTTGACCTAGAATATAAAGGACCTACAAGCATTTTAAGTCGCCGAAAAAAATTATATAAAAAATATTTATTTTTTGCCTTACCTACTTTTCATACGTTTTGCAATTGTGATTACCAGAGAATCAATTTTAAGATTTCCGAATAAAGTAATATTATATTATTTATTTTATTTATGTTTGGTGTTCCGCTTTATGGCTGTAACATTATAGGAAATTATATTACGAATCTTTTGGCACCTTGGGAAGGCCTCTGACATTTGTACTTCGTTGACACATGAAGTACAAAAAAAAGTGTTTTTTCCATTAAAAAAAATGTTCCGGGGTATTTTTCGATTTACGCATACCTCAATTATAACACAGTCACACAAAATAAAAAAAATGGTCTTTTCCAAAGACACCGTACCTATATTGTTATGTATTTCGAGAATGCGGAGTCCGTTTCACGCCAGGAGGTCAGTTTTAAGGGCATTTGAAGGTCAAATTTCGTATGAAGTCTCTAAGAAGAAATAACTAGAGCTTCCATGGTTTTGAGGGTCGCTGAATTGGAATCCGAGGTCTCTTTCACCCCATCGGCTCAAAATCAAGGTCAGTTCAACGAAAAATATGTTTATTTTGCAAAAATGAATCTGCAGTCAAAAGTTCATTTTTTGCAAAATTGACATATCTGTCCTTGAAAAAAAAAAGCATTGAAATCGGTCAAGATTTAGTGGCTGAAGTCTCTTTTGTAGCACGCAAAATATAATGTCTGTAGTGAGATACGAGAACATTTTTTATGTCTGGGGTGAGCGATGAGCGACATCCCGGAACCTGCATGCCACGTCGCCCGGTCGCTCATGCCTATTGTATCCAGTCCTTCCTCATTCCTACTCCACTCCAGCTTACCATTAATGTGAGCGACGTCATTAATCATTCGCTTATCGCTCATCTCTCTTCGCTTGTATCGTACCCGAGGCCTTATAAGGCTAAAATTAATTTCTTTAAAGTTGAAAATTTAAAAATTAAGACCGCATTCCGATTTAGTGTATTATAGTTCAATAATTAATAATGCCTATTTCTTTGATGGTTTATAGCGTATTATCCGAGGTAAAATGTCCTTTGAATAATCTGTGCCGTTTGATCTAATTGGCAGGTGCTAATGATTACATATCTTCTGTCATTAATGCCAAATCTATGCAGGTACAGGTTTATGCAATTAATTATAATGGTTTAGTAGTTTAATCGTATTGCATTGCATTCCTTCCATTACGTGCAATATTAGTATCCAGTTGTTATAGTAATATGCCATTTCAAACTGCCCTCCATTAGAGAGAAACATTTAAATTACCATTTGTCGATTCCTTTTTTTTTTTTTTTTTTTTTTTTTTTTTTTTTACTATTTTCAAACGTTAATTATTATAATTACCGATAATATAAAAACAATTATGTGCATCTCATATTGAATAAAAAAATCCATGCGCTTGTAAACAATAGAATACTCTATGATAAAAATCCCAGATATGGAGTTATCAAGTGCAATTATTTTTTTTTTATATTTTTGTAATATTCCTTCGCTTAAATTATCGGACCCCAATCAAGAAATGAGGTTTTCCATGATGAGGATAATTTCTTTGTACTCTTTAGTAGAGTAATATCATCATAAAAGAAACAACATTACAGAATGATGATTGAACATTAACTCCATTCCAAGCCAAAGAAACATCTTTTTCTACGAATGTGGTTGCTTAATGTTTAACCTAATTAGAAAAACATATTCTTAAAAATAACCAATATTGATCAATTAGCAGAACAAGTGTTAACTGAATTACAATATAATATTACGGATGAGATATTTCGAACTTAATGCAAATCGGACATGTCGTCGATACAATTGCTAAGTATCAAATGTGAAAAGTGGTTGGTACCTTATAGATGACTTTATATATATTTTATCTTATGATATATTTTAATTAGACTTAATCCATATTCGTTAGTTTGATTTCCTGTAATTGATAATTATTTTTCTTTAATTTTCGAGAGTTTGCCACAACGTATATCAGTCCAACAGCAATCGGAAAAATGAAAAATGCGTTTTTTCACATTCGATACTTTGCATTTTTATCGACGATGTGTTATTTGAATTTATTTATTTAAATTTTAACGACCATTATTATTAACTAAGAATTTTAGGACGGGTTATCTATAGGTTACCACCCTTTCGTAGCCTCTTTATTCTAAAGAAAAGCCACCACCCGACAGTGGGAATCGAACCCACGACCCATGGCACGGGTGTTGTATGAATGCTACAATAAAATAATATAAAATTTTGACATTGATTTTTTACCTGTCCTATTAAGAGTATTTGAAATAAACATAGGTGCAGTTGGTTTCAATATTAAGAAAAGAGTGAATTATTTAAGAGAACACTGATATCCCACGTTCACATCCAAATGGCTTTTAGTATAGCTCTTCATTTACAGGACAATATTGCAATAACGGGTGTTTCTTATTGGACACTTTAATTAAATTCTAAAAATGTGTTTGTTATTTACGATACATTAGTCGAAAATCCCGAAAAATCAGTTTTTCATAGACAAAAACAATAGTTTTGAAAATAGACAAAACTTTATGGAGCTCTGCTATTTGTTCAGATAGGACGCTCATTTCTGCGTCACTTAACTACAAATGACAATTAACCCCTAAATTTTTGACATCTGAATGCGGGGCACGCTGTATGATGATAATATAATAAATAATATTAATTTTAAAATTCTATTGCATGGCACTAGGTATCACAATTATTTTATGAGTCTAGAATTAAATCGTGTTGTAGTCGTGTTATAAGGTATATGTAATTAATCACGCCGTGTATATGTATTTGTATAACTGTTACACTGTCTAAGAGTAGTTTTTTCAGCTTTATTCATTAAGTAGGTATGTCAAAGTTAGATATGTTTTTTGTTTTTTTTTGGTTGAGTTTAAGGCGTGTCAACCGTTGGGGTCATTAACGCCAGTTAGATATGTTTGATTCCCAAACAATATAACACCTCAGCATCTCGGCTCACGTGACGAGAGCTATATCACTATTGAACCGTACATTTGATTTCTCTCTCTGCTGATTTGTCTAAGTAGCCATTATAGCTCCCAATTATTTATAATATGTATGACATTTGCGTATAATGTTGTACATTACAAGAAAAGACATTCGTAGTAATGTGATAAATTTAGAAGAAAATCAGTTTCGCGGATATATCGAGTTCGGAAGTCCATCGAGCACAAGAAAATCCCTGATATCCTTCTTACAAAGTCTCTAGGATCAATTCACGTCACAAGTTTGTTCAATAAAATAAAAAACTTTTATGTCCATTGAAAGAAAAGCATTGAATTAATGGTTAATTTAGCAAAAATAAATGGAGCATTGGCCCTGAGCGTTTCCAAGCTGTGTTTATAACTTTTCTTGAATAGGTTAATAGCTTTAGGAACGAACGTCTTCTCTGAAGTTGCTAAGGTTTTTGTTCTTTTTAAAGTGAAACTTTTCCTGCCCTTTACCAAGCCGGTGAGGGTTAAGAAAGTTTAGATTGCTCTAAACTTAAAGTTTCCTTGCCACTTCCGTGCCCACCCCTTGCTGCTTGTCAATCCAGTGCATGTGTGTCAACTTAGGGTCATATTTTTAATTAAATAGGACCCCCTAAAAAACAATTATGCAGTGATCTTTTGACATTAAACGCCATCTCTTAAAACATAACTAAACTTGTACATTGAGTGAGAAATATCTTCGGTACAATTCATATAAAGGTTTTTCCATATCAAGTGATCAGATATAAAGGAAAAAAATCCATTTTTTTTAATTTAAATAATTATAAAGTAATTCATATGTTGTTAAGCTCTCTGGTATACTGTAAATAATAATAATCTTTAATTTTGTTAGAAGAAAAGGCATCACCCCTATCCTGGCTAGAAAAGGGTGGTCACCTATAGATAACCCGTCCTAAAATTCATAGTTAATAATAAATGGACGTTAAAATTTAAATAAATAATTTTGTTAGAAGCGAAAAAAATATATTGTTTTATGAATGCTGTATAGTGTTTCAGCTGCTAATTTATTCAAAGTTTAAAATAATTCATAACCAGTAGCAATTTTTTGAAGTACCAACATAAAGTAACGATATAGAATAAAAATGATCCCAATGAGATCCCAGCTTAAAATTTACCCGACACTGAGATAAAATATCAAAGAAAACTTACAAATTTTGTGAACATTTTTAAAAATACGTCTTAAGAGAAATTAAATTTCTAAAAATGACCTTGAAGTTCAATTTTAATCCGAATTTCATACACTTCTCAAGCACCTTTCTAGCTCATTTTTTTTTTTATTTATGAGTTCTGGTCAATTTTATGGTCGCGTATGTAAACAAAATGTGCTTTTTCTAAAGAAAAAGGTAAATTTCTAAATGATTAGATTTCGAATTTTCGATGGAGGCAAACATTGGATTAATTAATATGGAATGACCCATAAAAATAATTGTTACATGCGTAAATCGAAGAATTTTTGGATCATATTTTAAATATTAAAAAAAAAAAGTCCGAATGTATTCACGCTAGAGATTTTCCAAGGCATCAAAAGATCCGTAATTTTAGACTTAGTATTATTTAGACATTTTAAAATTTATTCACTGGTCTGCAAAGCAACAATCAGTATAAGAAAAGGTAAAAAATAAACTTTTTTTTTTTTTTTTTTTTTTTTCCCGAAATGCATTTAGGACCTTTATGTGTCGAGGAGTACAATGCTAATTATATAGTAAAACAACCTCCCAATGTTCGTTTAAATCGATAAGATAGTTTTTGAATAATAATTTTGCAATAATTGCATAATCATTATGTATCTCATTAAGTTTTTAATCTGTATTAATCTACTTTTTGTTTTAGCTCTATCTATAAGGCACATTTACCATATGTATCATCATCCTCGTCTATGTATACCTTTTTTTCAAATTTCTTCTGTTTATATAAAATATTATAAACTGGTTTTCTCCGTCGTGTCTCTGCTTATTAGCCATTAACGCGAGTGAAGTAAGTTTTGAAATAGAGTTTCTTTTTGCATAGTAAAATTGTTTATTTTAATCCGGATAATAATAATTGTATAAGTGGAAGATAGTAACAAGAAAAAATACGCTCTTATCTTATGCTTATACTTTGGGTATACTCCTGGTATTACCTTTGTCCTTGTTTGACAGCCCTCATGAATGCTTAAAATTCAAGCCGAAACATTGGTCAAATATAAGACACATTTTTTTGTAAACAAAAAAAATTCAGTTTTATTATTAAACAAATCCCGAATCCTGGCAAAATCTATCTTTCTCTCAACAAAACGTTTCTCATGACACTCTGTGTTTGTCACAGAGTGTCGCCGCATTGGTTCAACTTCTACGAATCGAACATGTCTTCCGGCCGTTTGTCGATTATGAGGATAATTTCAGCCATCACTTATGAAATGACCACTTTAATGGTATAGCGTATTGTGCATTAACTACCTTCAAACAGGAAACTGGCTGCTTCCCTTACCGTAATTACGCTAGGATTTTTCTACGGAATCCCTACCATAAAAAATTACTTTGTGACGGTTTATTATATCCGTATTGAATATGGCTAATAGATTCTCGGAAGCTGAGAGCAGTTTGGCCTTATCCCGCCTTATGGTCACTACCAGTCAGTGCAGCAGATGTAACGGTTCCTTGCTCTAAATACTGATATTATTGAATTTTGTTTCGGTTGGTTGGATGTGTTCGTACCTCAGTTCTTATCACTCGAGGTTCGTTAATGGGCTTTTATTATCAGTGTAATATGTACTGACTTTTGGGTTCAAAGGTGTGTAAAGGTAAGTTTTATATACAGGATTTTGCTTATACATTATTTCTTCCAAAATGTCTAACTAAGGAAAGTTCAAATTAAATTACTCCAGCCTTTGTTCGGTTCGAGGGCCTTATAGTATTTAAACGCAGTTTAAATATTTATCTCATTTTATTAACTAATTTCAAGTTTTATCCAACATAACCAACCAAAAACATCTGTCAAATCAAAACAACTGTTTCTATAAATTAATCCATTCCACCTAATATCACACTTCTCCCTCCTTCAAGAGGATGGTTGTGGATTGTCTTCGACAGCCCCGACCCTTCGCCTCAACTGGTCTGCGTGTTTCCTCTTCTTCAGGCCTTCGACGAGTACTTCATAGGATAGGTCTGATGTTCTCTTGAGAATGATCCCTGCAGTCCAACCGTCCTTCTTCTCTGACTGAATCCAGACTTCTTCCCCTGCTTGGAACTCTCTTGGTCGTGCAGATCTGTCGTGATAGGCCTTCTGTTTCCACATTCTATCTTCTACCCCATCTCGAAAGTTTGGAGACACCCGATCCAATAACGTCGGAAGTCGTCTTCCAAGAAATAAGGCGGCAGGTGACATACCAGTTGTTTTATGAGGGGTATTCCTATAAGACAACAGGAAGCGTTGCAGAGCTAAGAGGGAATCGCCAACTTCTTTCTTACAAGCCAACCATCTTCTCTTAAAAGTTCGAATGAACCGCTCCACTAATCCATTCGTTTTGGGGTGGTAAGGAGTAGATGTGACATGTCGAATGCCATTATCTGAGCAGAACTTCCTAAATTCCTGTGAAGTGAATTGCGGCCCGTTATCTGTCACTAATGTCTTGGGTACTCCCCATCTGGAAAACCACGACCTTAGCTTGTTTACAAGAATCTGAGAGGTTGTTTTCTGAAGCATTTCAACTTCGGGCCACTTCGTCAGTCCGTCTACACCTACCAACCACTGCCTGCCGGCAAAAGGACCTGCCAAATCCAAATGAACTCTCTCCCAAGGGGCGTCCGGGAGATTCCAAGGATACAGAGGTACTTCTGGTTCTTGGTCTCTTCCTTCCTGGCAACTTTGGCACCGTTTCACATACTGCTCGAGATCCAGATCCATCCCCGGCCACCATGTGTAGTATCGAGCCAGAGATCTCATTCCCTCGATTCCAGGATGTCCTGCGTGTAGGATTTTTAAAACCGCCTTTCTTAACGAATTTGGTGGAATAAACCGTCCTAACCTAGTTATGACTCCTTCTTCTACGGCCAGTTCCTCCTTTTTCAGCCAATATGGTCGAAGAGCTTGGTCTTCTGCTACCTTTCTCGGCCAACCGAGCTGAATAAATTCCTTAATTTTCCTCAGTAGTGGGTCGTCCCTAGTTTCCTTTTGTAGTAGATGTCGGTCCGTCAATGTGTCAATCTTCTCATTTCGCAGTGCTCTGAGAGATTTGATTTCCAACCGTTCTTCCTCCGATAAGTCCAACGTGTTTTGCGGTAATCTTGACAATGAATCAGCTAACGTATTGTCTTGCCCTTTACAATAAACCACTTCATAGTCATACCCCATCAGCAGTATAGCCCATCGGATTAACCTATTATTTGTTACTTTTGGCAAATCCCTCTTCTCACCAAATATACGCAATAGAGGCCTATGATCACTGATCAGCTGAAATTTCCTTCCCCAAACAAATTGATGAAATTTCTTTACTCCGAACACTAACGCCAGTGCCTCACGGTCAATGGATGCGTAGTGTTCCTCAGATTTAATCAACTTTCTTGAGGCAAAAGCTATCGGTCGCTCCGACCCGTCTTCCATACGATGTAAAAGTACCGCTCCTAAACCTGCTTCCGAGGCATCGCAACGCAAAATCAGCTGTTTATTTATGTCATAAGGAACAATATTGTCACTGGTTGCGAGCGTATCCTTTATTCGCTGGAAGACACCTTCCTCCTTTTGAGTCCATCTCCATCGCATTTTATTGCTGGTCAACTTATGGAGATCCGCGCAAATTGCATGGAGGTGGGGGATAAATTTTTCATAAAAGTTTACCAAACCAAGGAAAGCCCGAAGCTCCTTAACCGTTTTCGGAGAGGGGGTGTCCTTAATTGCTTGAACTTTGTTTGGTGTCGGGTGAATGCCCTCTCTGTCGAGCTGATGGCCTAGGTATTGCACCGAATCTTGTACAAACTGACATTTTTCCAGCTTTAACCGTAGTCCCGCTGCCCTTATTCGTGCGAAAACCTCCTTAAGAAGACGCAGATGTTCCGTCATATTTTCTCCCCCCACCACTACATCATCAAGTAAGACCGCTACTTTGGACACTCCCGCCAGCAAATCATCCATAAATCTTTGAAATCTAGCAGGGGCGTTCGTTAACCCGAAACACATGCGACGGTAACGATAATATCCTACGTGGGTCGCAATGGTTAGTAGTTTCCGGGATTCGTCTGCCACCTCCAACTGTAGGTACGCATCCCGTAAATCGACAACCGTAAAAACAGTTGACCCTACCAGTTTGGATACTAGGTCGTCAAAAGTCGGCATTATATAAAACTCTTCAGCTAAGACAGGGTTCAGAGTCACTCGAAAGTCCCCACAGATTCTCACTGCTCCGTTTCCCTTATCTATATTTACCGTTGGAGTCGCCCATTCTATCGGAGTCATCGCTGGATCCACCTTTTCAATAATCCCCTGAGACTCCAGTCGACGTAGCTCCTGCTCCACCGGCTTTCTCAGTGAAAAAGGGACGCGTCTAGCTTTAAAAGCTTTCGGGACAGCAGACTCGTTAAGATGCAGCTGCACTTTTACTCCACGAACCGTGCCCAACTCAGGTCTAAAAATATCTTGAAATTCGTTCAATAGATTAGTAATATTTTTCCCTAAAGGTCGCTCTTTCTGAGGTCTATTGTTTGGAGAGGTGGAATTAGCTGAACCTACTTTTCTGACTGTCACATGCTTTGGTAAGCTCAGTTCAAATGCCAGAGACCATGGTAATCCAAATAGAGGCCCATCATTCTCATCCATTACTACTACAGAAAGACTTAACGTCCGCTGATCCAGCTCAACCTTCAAGTTCGTCGTGCCTAACGATTTTAAAATATTTTTTCCATACCCTGTTAGCGAGCCTCTGTACTTGGATAATTTTGGGCACCCTAATTTCTCCCACCAATATCTGTTGATTGTCGACACACGTGCCCCTGAATCATACTCCATTCTGCACCACTGTCCATTAAGCTTAACATCGATTGTGGCCCTTGGTGCTTTTGTCTCGATTGCCCGAACGACTGTGGGCTCCACCTCATCTTCGCTTCCACTACTCCTACTTCCTGTAGTCACAGCCCTCACTCCTTTGTCCGAACGCTTGCAACATCTAGCATAATGACCTCGTCTAGAACAGCGTCTACACACAACCTTCTCGGCTGGACAGCTCCCAACTCGGTGCTTTTCAAACCCGCAGGCCTGGCATGTCGGGGATTTGGAAAATGAACTAACCTTCTCAATAGAGAAAGTTCCCTTATCTTTCTCGGTTTCCTTCTCTGACTTCTCTAACACTAATCCTAACTGTAAGACCTGCTGAAATGACACGGGCTTGTTGGCAGTGTCGACTCCATCCGGCCATCTTTGTCTCACATCGGCTTCAAATTTAAGGTGGCCAACACCAGCCACAAAACGGTCTCGGAGTCTTTCGTCCAGGCTATCCCCGTACGAACAGAACGAGCTAAGCTCCTTCAATCGATTTGCATACTCCATAAAAGACTCTCCAACAGACCTATTTGCTTGCTCAAAGTTTATACGTCTAGTAAAAATCGTAGTTGAAGGCATATATATTGCTGTGAATCCATTCACTACTTCTGAATAGGTACAGTCGTCCAAGCTTTTAGGAAAAAAGTAATTCTGAATTGCAGCTAAACATGTAGTCCCTACATACGCAAGTAGAAGCTCTTTTCTTATTTCACTCTGCTCTGGTGATCCAAAACCTTTTAGCCTGCAAATACGTTCAAAATGATTTATATAACATTTCCAACTTACTGAATTATCGAAAGCCTGGAAACTGAAGGCAGCAATCCGCCGTGCCAAACTAAACTCCTCCCTTCCTTCTTCTTCCATCCTCAGTGGGACAGATTGTTTTCTCGGCATCCTCGTCGCCAATATAGTATTTAAACGCAGTTTAAATATTTATCTCATTTTATTAACTAATTTCAAGTTTTATCCAACATAACCAACCAAAAACATCTGTCAAATCAAAACAACTGTTTCTATAAATTAATCCATTCCACCTAATATCACAGGCCTTTTAAACGGTAACTATTCTAAAATTAACCATATTAATTTAAGTAATTTATTAGTATTTTTGAAGTCCTCTCTCTCAATAATTAAGAAAAATTCTCTGTCCCAATCAAACAAATAGTGCTCATTGGTCCATAAAAATACTCGGAAATGATGCGAAAAGGACATGATGCATAAAACGGAGACGTGTTGCTAATGGGCTTAAAGCTATTATTGGGGCACTTTAGCATCGAAAGGGTGAAGGTATAAATACTAGATACATTTCAGTGTCGTAGCAGGCCGCCTAGGGCCCAGAGGGGCAGATAACTAATTCTTGACATTACGGCACACTAGGAAGACACTTTGGTCAGTACTATGCTCCGACCGCCTGAGTTACCCCCTCAAGGTAGCAGGCCACTAAGGGCCCAGAGGGGCAGATACAGTGGAGATAACCAATTCTTGACCTTACGGCACACTAGGGAGACACTTTGGTCAGTACTATGCTCCGACCGCCTGAGTTACCCCCTGAAGGTATCAGGTTCAGATGCCTTTACAATGTATCCCCCTCGAGGGCCTTGTGGCCTGTTACGGGACTGTTAAAAAAAATCGTATATATGTGTGAGTGTATGAACGTCTGTAAAAATGCACACATGACTATTAACACGATATTTACCAATGAAACGCTCCATACAATACCCGAAACTAGTGATAAGGATATATTGGAAAAATAAGCAAAATCGCTCTACTGGGAGTACAGTCATGCCGGATGGATGTAACTTTAAAATAAGTTATTGTAATATAATAATAAGCTCGCTACTAAATATTTTAAACTATTAAGATAGTCGTAAAGAGAAAATTAGCCAATCTTGCCTTCGGGAGTCGTAATCTATACCCCGAACATCTCTTTTCAGACCAAATTATAAGTTGCGGCTTTTCTTGCAACAAAAATAAATGTTTTTACATTTCAAGATCATGGGCGTATATAGAAAATAATTTCGGAGGGGGCTGGGAAAATTTCGGAGGGGGCTGAGACCATTTCCGGTGTAAAGAATACTAACAATTTAGATCTTGGAAGAGTTTTACCAACTTAATCTCTATTACACCCAAAATAGAATATGTTTTATGAACTAAATGATCTTATTTAATTTATTTTTAAGGGTTTTATGAAATTTTTACCGCTCAAATCAAAATTTCGGAGGGGGCTGCAGCCCCCTCAGCCCCCCCCTTATATAAGCCCATGTCCAAGGTATAGAGAAATTTAAATCCTGATATGCAAATAAATTAGTTATTTATTTTTGATGTACTTAAGTCAGCTGTGTCTAATAGGTGTATGCAAATAAAAGGTTCTGTGAACCATCCTGCGGTATGGAAATACATATTGATAATGTAGTTGCATAGTAGCGTAAAATAAACCATCCCTCGTCCTTTACGTGGTTCTGTTTATTAGTTTTTGTGTTTGACAAGTTGCGTGCTTGAGAGCTCTTCAAATATTCATGTATGCTTGAAATGCGTAATGATGTGTTATTGAGGCTTCACGGTCGGAGGAGAGCATGACTATCGTTTAATTGGTGTTTATTAATTAGTGTTTGTTGTTATTCACTTCCATGACAATTATCACTTCATGCCAAGTCTGCTTCTGATAACGATCTATTGTAAACAAGCAATCTTTTGGAGCCTTGATGTAATTAATAGAAAACGAGATACATTATTCATATTTTTTTTTGTTTCATTACAATCTCCGTGTTCTCCTGGTGATTGAGTGTTCAAAATTCCTTCTACTGAAATATGTTTTTAATTTTGTAGCTACTTCAGATATTATTTTTTTTTTTCTAAATAATACTAATCATATAAATGTTATTTATGTCCTACATATGAAAATGAGAATCTGTTTAAAAGGAATGCCACCGAACAGATCTTTGTTTCGGAGAATAAAGAATACAGTGAGGTTTCCTGAAAGTAAGGTGATGTGTGGAATAATGAGAGCGAACCTTGTGGAAAAAAAGGAAGGAAGGCGTATATGTGTGCTTGCGCGTATAAATTTTAAAATATATTTATAGTCAAGGGATGGTTAGGATTCAGCTAGGAGACAATAACATCAGATCTTCAGGCAAAAATCTGTATTGGACGTTTCGGCTGCACTTTGGCAGCCTTCTTCAGCACTAAAAAATGCCTAGAGGAGGGATGAAGACCAAGATGACATTTAGGTGACCATGGTTAAATGTTGACATTTTTTCTGCTGAAGTATGATTCCAAAGTGCAGCCGAAACGTGCAATATAGATTTGTGCCTGAAGATCTGACTTTTTTTTCCCTAGCTGAATCCCTTGACTTCTTATCACAGCAACGGCTATCTTCGCCTCATTATAAATATATGTATTATTAAATAACAAGAGATTGAGAGTGTTACCGCTATTGTATAATATTTACTGCATATAAGAAGAGTGTGAATAGCAAGGAGTGTAAGAAGTTAATATTTTTAAGATTTGTACTAAGCTAGTAATAACTACTTTAAATTAACTTTAACTTAACGTGTTAAAAATAGGGGAAGTTCTTAAGTGGCACATTGTTTTGCCTGTGCTAGTGGCAATGTGGAGTATTAACATAGCTTGGAAAAATATTTGAAAGTTTTTCCGGCTGTATCTCTCTGTTTATTTATTTTTTGTTTTAAAGGTGAAAATCAGGACGAGAAAAGAATTTACTTTCTAGATAGCTTAATGTCAGCAATTGTAAGAAATAATTCTTCAGCAGTATAAAAATAATGTTCTATTTTTGGCTAAATTTTTATTTGACCTCTATCTTTTTTTTTTTGTTACAGGTAGACATTTCTCCCATATATACCATATAATTGCCAGGAATTTACGTAAGTACATTATCTCTAATAATTAGAATTCTTATTTTATTCTCTTTTTTATTGGCAATATCCTAAAATAAATGATGTAATTGAGACAACTAAGGCTTCGGTTGTTAAATGTTTAATGAGCCATTGACAATTCAAGTTGTACTAATAATACTTTTGTGAAACTGTCAAAGGCTCTTTTTTGTGGTCGCGAAAATCGTCTTTATTGATTGGTTTTTTTTTCGTTTTAACAGAGCATTTTTCTTTTTCGGTTTTTAATAAAATACCCTAAAATGGGGTCACATTAGTACACTCTGGTGAAACTGGTACAAACTTATACTGCTTATATACTTCTCTGTTCGCTCTTTTTTGGCTAAGTTTAACCCTTGGTATGAGTTACATGAAATTGTCCTAACAGTGTAGGTTTGTACCAATTTCATCCCACTGTACTAATGTAACCTCATTTTACAGTAGTTATTTTGTCGTATGGAACCGATGAAAACACATTTCTTAATCGATTTTGGAAAAAGTGGGTGCTCAAAATTATTTCATGCGTCTTACATTGTTCTAAATTAGTATGTATAAAGATTAGACAAAAATTATTAATAGGCATGAATGGTTCTGAACTTTCCGTTTAATACTGCTGTATATGTGCTCGTGTCTTTCAGGAGTTTTGTTATAATTAGCACCAAAAGCGTTCATTTTACGCATGGATAATAATTTTAATTATTACACGACGTTGATTTGCTTGTAGTTTTTGCCAAGTCTTAGCGATTTACAAGATTCGAGAACGTGGTTGGAATCTAAATTAGTCTGTTTGTATAAGGGATGACTAGGGCGTTAGTGTGTACTGTAGGGGTGAGAATTGAAAAAAGCAGGGCTTACCGTGTTGGATTGTTGCCAGCTCGATATATCAGCAGCTCTCATTCTGATGGACTGTCCTGCATAACTCCTCTTCGTTCGTACGTAGCTTACATTTACTCTTAGGCTCGCTGCTTCGTTGAGATATGGTCGCCTGTTTTTTTTTTTTACCGAAATTTCATTTTGGAAATTTCAAGAGACAAAGGAACCCAACAGGTACGAACTGCGTCTTAACGCGATTCTATGAAGTATTTACTTGGTGAGATGATGTGATTCTTAAATTGGTCATGATAATTTTGACTGTGCTTACTTATTCAAAAGGGAATCTAACAGGAAAACTACATTAGATCAGATCCAAACCGATATCCGCCGATTGTCGGAAGGAAAACAAACACAAGTATCTCGACGGAGGATCCTACATTGGTCCCGACCCGATCCGATCCGACAAATCCTGGCCCTTCAAACATTCTTTGTTGTACCGATATAGGACGGCCGACGCTCAGTTGGCCCAAATGACATTTCGTGATTCGAAAAAGGTTACAGCATCTAAATCTCAACCGATTTCTATTCACTCTTTTTTTTTAAAAATATGAAAGCTAATTAAAACAATGCAAATTGCAAAAAATCAGACTCCGATCTTCAAAACGTAAATTTATATTAATTCAACTTAGAGTTTAATTTAAATAATATGATTTTTAAGTAAAGATGGAATGGTTGGGATTCGGCTAAATAAACCTCAATATGATTTTGTTTTAAAAAAATCTATATTTCGGACGTTTCGGCTACTCATTGGTAGCCTTCGTCAGCTAAAATGACAAAAAAAGAAATTAATACAGAAACAAACAAGAAAATTATTAATTTCTTTTTTTGTCATTTTAGCTGACGAAGGCTACCAATGAGTAGCCGAAACGTCCGAAATATAGATTTTTTTAAAAACAAAATCATATTGAGGTTTATTTAGCCGAATCCCAACCATTCCATCTTTACTTATCACCTCGACGGCTAACTATCTAATCATCATGATCAATATGATTTTTGAATGATTTCAAAATAGACTTTGATTTTTTCCATATGTGTGGATTTGAATGTTTGATTTCAATGATATCACTGCTGGTATTGTTAGATAAAAAATTAAATATTATTTTATGTACAATTGTTAAAATTCGTGAATTATTTACACGTGAAATGGTGCAACTTATGGAAAATCACAGTGAACCCTGAAAAATGCTTTCACGTAACATTTACTCTTAATAAGAGCACTTGCCCTCCTGTATACATATGCAACATTCAACTTCCTGTATCTAATAAGGTGCGTTACCTGGGACTTCAACTAGACAGGAGACTCACATGGAACCCACACCCACGACTAAAAAGACAAGAGCTGAACAGGTGATTTGGACTCTTACGACGACTACTTGGACCTACTTCAAAGCTTGCAACACACAACAAACTTACTATATACAAAACTATAATTAGACCTATCTGGACTTACGGACTCGAATTATGGGAAACAGCAAAACACTCAAACATACAACGAATACAAGCATTCCAACCCAAAGTCCTTCGTAGAATAGTCAATGCTCCCTTTTATGTCTCCAACAAAACCCTACACAACGACCTAATTATCCCCTTCGTAAAAGACCTCGCAACATCCAGATTCCTAACGTTTCATTCCAAATTGTCATCCCATCCAAATCCTAGAGGTCAATCCCTTTCCACTCGGACCCACCCTAAAGACCTTCCCAGGAGGCTTAAGAGAGTTTGGCCCCGAGACCAGCTACCCAAGCAGCGGTTAAAAACCGTGAAAATATGAATGTTAGCATATATTAGGAAGTGCCAATAATGATTGGCTCATTCCATATACTATTTACTGAATCAACTCAGGACGAGCACAATTAATTATTGTACTATATAAATTGTACAGATTTTAAATAAACATTTACTATAAAAAAGAAAAAAAAATACACGTAATTGAATAAACAGGCGAAACAGAAACCAAGAATCTGGCTAGACAAAATTGTTTTAAATTTTATTAGCTTTCATTTAAAAAAAACAAAACATTGAAACTGGTTAAGTTTTGGAGGCTGTTGCCTTTTTTGAAAGTCGAAATGTCGTTTGGCCCCACCGTGCTAGTGCTAACAAAAGGAGTGCACCAGCTTATAAGAAATTAATTGATAGATCTGGTAATCGTAAATATAATTTTCTAGATATCTTAGCTGGCTTTATTATGAATGGGCCTTGCCAGTGGGATTAATGGAATAAATCCTATCACAACCAAGACGTTAAAATGTTTTTTTTATTTAATACTTTTTTATAATAAACGTTTATTTTTCATAGAAATAAATCTGCTACAAGTTTATGTAAATCTTCCGCAAACAATCGTGATTAATTGTATTTTCATATTTTGTTTAAATAATTTACTAAAAGTTCGGACAAGCTTTTTTGTGAATATTTGTTCGGCCCTGATCTTATGTTTTTGTTTGTCGACCAAAAACTATAATAAAACTCAGTGGGGGGGGGGTTGTTATTTTATTGGAAATTAATATTCGCTGGCACGTAAAGCCACTGGATTACTCGGGTTTTGGGTTTTATACCTTTTTCTCTTCAGTCCCTCTACAGGTCTCTAATTGAGATCAATCAACGCTTCGGTTTTTCATTATTTAAGGCTGACCAGGCAGCATTACGTCTTCAGATACTCGTTTTTGTCAATTCAAATGTGCTATAAGGCATTTTATTTCTTGGTGTGTTATTGCTGTTCCTCCATTGGTGTGTTTTTCGTCAGATTAAGAAGAAAAGAATTGAGGAAAATATTGTCGTATTATCACGCATTACTTTCTGAATCAGGATTTATTTTATTTTTGTCTCACGCTTTAATTAACAGGGTCTCAAAATATATTTTTGTTCCTTTCCATTGATATGAGACCACCAATTAAATGGGTAGGGTGTGGATTTATTTGTAGGAGTAACTATTACGTTATTATACACTGGATTTTTGTTTGGCTCTGTGCATATTATGAAATTGTTTAATTCTATGTATATGTACAATATGTAAAACTTATTTTAACATGGTTAGCTTGTACATATAACTGATTTTAGTTATTTTTATTTTATTTTTTCCTTTACATTTTATCAGCGTGTCTGAATTAATGTAAATTTATTTCTCATAGTGAACATAAGTTTCAACTATCTATCAATTCCTACAATATGATGATTAGATAGTTAGCCGTCGAGGTGATAAGTAAAGATGGAATGGTTGGGATTCGGCTAAATAAACCTCAATATGATTTTGAATTTAAAAAATCTATGTTTCGGACCTTCTTAATTTCCCACAATTCCCTCCCACCGCGAGCCTATGGCCTCCCCAAAATCCACAAACCTGGAAATCCCCTTTGTCCCATCATTGCCAATATAGATTCTCCCTCTTCCAGTCTTAGTAAATTTCTTCTTCCCTCATTGCAAATACTTAGCCATAATAATCCCTATGATATAAAAAATTCCTTTGACCTAATTTCTAAATTATCCAACCTAACCATTCCCCACGGCCACATTTTAGTTTCTATTGATGCCACATCCTTATTCACTAACGTCCCATTAGCCAAAACGCTAGAAATAATCGAAGACCATTGGCCCACCCTACAACTCCATAGCCCTCTATCCTTTGATTTGTTTATAGAAAGTCTAAAACTGTGTGTTAACAGCGGTTTTTTTTTAAATATGATGGGAAATTCTATAAACAAATTGAAGGTCTAGCCATGGGCAATTGTCTTGCACCCGATTTATCCTCAATCCTTCTCAACGATCTTCTCAACTCCCTCGTCCCACAGTTTCCCCATGACATCTCATTCATCTGCAAATACGTAGATGATCTTTTGCTGATGATAAACCCAAACAGACTAACAGACATACTTACCTGTTTCAATTCCTTTTACCCTAGGCTTCAATTCACTGTCGAAATAGAACAGGACAGACAGCTCCCATACTTGGACATCTTACTAATTAGACAGACTGACGGTACTATTATTACTGACTGGTACACCAAACCCACATACTCGGGTCGGTTACTTAATTTTCATTCATCCCATCCTTACCACCTCAAGATTAATGTAGCCAGAAATCTCCTTCGCCGAGTCCTCTCCCTATCCCATGCTTCCTTCCACAATAAAAATATTAATATCACCTCAGATATATTGGCACGCAACCAATTTCCCCCAACCTCATAAAATCCCTTGTTAAAAAAATAAAATCCCAACCTTCCAACACTATCTCTCCCAATTCTTCCCTAACTCCCAGTTCCCAAATGTTCCGATCTCTACCATTTACACCTGGACCGACTGATAAACTTACAAAGACAATAAAAAAATCCTACCCTTCCCTAAATTTTGGTTTGAAAACTACCAACAAACTCAAAACCCTCTATACCAAACTCAAAGATCCCATCCCTTTTGAACAAACCACCCGTTGTGTTTACCAAGTCCCTTGCCAAACCCCTTCCTGTAATTGTGTATACGTAGGAGAAACCATAAATGACATTCACTCACGTCTTACACAACATAAACGAACCATCACTAATAAAGAAATAGATAAATCTGCACTTGCAAAACACGCCATTACACAAAAACACACTTTTAACTTCGACGACACGAAAATTCTTTCTACTCAACGAAACAAAAAAAGACTACAGATCTCGGAATGTGTACACATAAACTTAAACAAAAACAATATAAACTACAAAACTGACCAACAAGTCATTTCTCCTATGTACGCTAATATTTTCCAAATACTCTCCCGACCTCCCACCTAGATTTTTACCTTGCCCCTTGGGTATCCTTCCATTAACACCTTTTTCTCCTTTCCTGTCATAAAATGTCATAAACATCTTTTTGATCCTTACCGCCCGTTCTCCCACCTCTTGCTGTTTCCAGTTACATATACCCCAGTAGATTCCTTTTTCCTTAGACACTTTCACAATGGTTACTTAATTGCCAACCTTGGTCTTCCTCTGCCGCTCGGCATTTCCATTGGTATGTTGTATCTTATTTCTTTGTAAAATTAATTAATGTTACTATTAGCTACTATATTTGTCATTGGTATGTAGTTTCTTATTTCTTTGTAAAATCAATTAATGTTACTAATTACTATTAAAATCAATTATTGTACCTATTTACTTTTTCATTCTACTCATTCTAAGAATTTAAGACGATATGTTCTTTTATAAGTTAATTGTATCTATAGTTCTGTTACCTATCACAATTATAAATTTTTTTTTGTTTGTTTCTGTATTAATTTCTTTTTTTTGTCATTTTAGCTGACGAAGGCTACCAATGAGTAGCCGAAACGTCGGAGATATAGATTTTTTAAATTCAAAATCATATTGAGGTTTATTTAGCCGAATCCCAACCATTCCATCTTTACTTAATTCCTACAATAAATTCTAAATTATTATCGTGTATAATTTCTTTTCGGTAACATCACCATGTACGGTTTTAAAAAAAAAAAATGCGGTGTCATCACTGAGATATGCTGATAACAAATAAGGCAAGGTAAGTAACATTACAGTCAGAGTATAAAATAATATTATAGTTGAAGTAACATGGAATGAAGAAATATAAGGAAGTATTTGTTGAAAGATTTTAAGAGACTCGAAAAGAGCGCTCCAGCCGTTTTTTACATTCTTTCTTTATGACCTCGTTTATTGACGGATAGTGTAATTTCACCGCCAGTTGATCAGTCTTTTTTATTACTCCATTAAGAATGCTTTACTGCCCTGGAGATGGGCACTTGCCAAGAATTGTCTGAGCTTCATCCTTTGCACAGGATGATAAGAAAATCTTAGTTCCATTACATTTTTAAACAGATAGTGTAAGGCAAAGTTGTAATCTGTAATTTTCAAAAGTTATACAATTTAATTAAATATTAGTGGACTAATTATTGGACAGTCACACTTGACCCATTTCTACTTAAAGACAAAACAGTAAAAACGGAATTTACACTTTGGAACCTTCCACTACAATCTAACATATACTTACAAACTGCATAGAAAGAGAAGATATCGACTTATCTATCGACTTACACAAATTGCTTAAACAGGACAGTACACAAATTTAAAACATTCTATAATATTTAAAAATAAGTTCTAACTTTTTTTAAAAATCACCCTTATAACTCTTTTTATTATTTTTTCTTTACTTATAACACATTTTTTTAATTTTAAATTTTTGTTTTTTTCAAAATTGATAATATGTATATTTTTTCTTATAAATTCTCTTTTATACATGTTTTCCTTTTGTTTACCTAGTTTATGGTTTATATATTGAAGGGAATATTTAGATTCGCACTGAGACATAATGAGTAAGTAACCTTTTTGTGTAAACTTAATGAATAAATAAAAATATTAGCATCAGATATTGCCTCTCCAAAAAAATATAATTTTTAATGGATTATAATGTAATATAATAATCTATTATAAATGGCTCATTACAAATTACTTGATTATGATTCTGGAAGTAGAGAATGTTAATAGGACATGATACTATTTGTTCTACATGTAATAATTGACCAACATTGAACACGTTCCTTTCAAAAAATTGAATGCTCTCACCCACGATTAGAAATGTACTTTCCATTAACATTTTACGAAATTAAGTGAAAATGTTGGCATGAACCATGAATTCATTTATATTTTAGTGTTAATGTCGCAATGTTGTGAACGAAGAGCTTTCCCGGTATTACTAATTTGTTGGGGGTTGTTTTAAATTCCTTGACTAGAGCATTAGTCTGTCGCCTGACATATTGAAACTTATTATACCAGACTATGCAATACTCAGGGCGGTATACCGTTACTTCGTTTCCGTCCGTTACTTAATTTCAACTCTTTAACTTTTATAAAATGAACTCTCCTCTCCAGGCTGAAGTATGACCCTGGACCTCCTCTTTTACGCTCGGGTGTCGCGCCAATACAGTCCCGGGCAACTTTATGTACCTAGAAAAAGAGATCAGTGTCTTAGTCTGAAGCCTATGTTCTTGTCTACAGTAATTGATATGTTATTGTCAATAGTAAGTACTCCTGCCATTGGTCATAGCCACGTTGAATGCACCGGTTCCCCTTGATCACAGAAGTTAAGCAACGTCGGGCGTGGTCAATACCTGAATGGGTGACCGACCAGGCGCCGTTGGCATTATAAAAGGGTTGAAATCTGTAGGTAGCCCGGCGTTAATAAAGCAATTTTTGATACGCATTAAAAAACAAAAAATTGATTTAAATCAATATATAATACTTAAGACGCAATACTCTGTTAGCGACTTAATTTTTAAATCGCCGCTATTCTATTCCTAGCCCAACCAAGACGAAAGCAGCAATGAAGTTAAAAAAAGGGTATCGCAGAGCTGGAGAAAATACTTGTCCTTAAGAAACATTTTGAAGAAATGTAGGAATGGAATGGGAAAAACATATCCCCTTCCTGCATTTTTCCTGTTGTTTGTCTTCCTTTGGAAGCCACACCTGGTCTCACAAAATACCAGGAGAATAAAATAATGGTTTGGAAAAATTCAATAGAATGAAGCATTGTTAACGTTAGAGATTAGGAAGAAAACAGGAGTGAAGGACTCGATCATGTTAATTAAAAAATCAAAAAGTAAAAAGGTAAGACACCTTTTGAGGTGCTCGGACGACAGATGGTCATAGCTTGATGTCCATACGATTGCACTGAAGGTAGAGGCAGACAAGTCAAGAGATGGAGTGATTCTTTCAAGAAGCGAGCAGGCCCGACATGGTGAAGAAGAGCATGGGACAAGAAACGCTCGTGGGATACATGAAAGGAAGAGGAAGGCTTGTACAACAAAAATTATCAATCATTTATGTAATTTTTTAAATATATAAATAATAATGGGTATGGTTATTCAGTTAAATGATCAACGTTGTTTTATGTTATTGTTTTTATTATAAAGTCTATGTAATTTGATTCTCCTGGCTGTTAAGTGAACCCAGAATCTCCCGCTTTACACTCGGTTGGCCATTTACGGTAGAAGATTAATTGTAATTTGCATGAGACTCTAAGACAAATAAATTATTAGAACTCTTGAATAAATAAATATTAGCAAACAAAATATTCCTTATCTTGAAAATGAAGAACTTTTAGATGGAACTCAAGAAGGGAATTCTAGCAAATGTTGAAGTAAACTATCAGCAGGTCTTTCAATCAGAAGTGGAAATGGACCGACCGGAAGTCCGAAACAGAACCCGTGTATCCTGTCCGCCATAGAACCCATTCTCTTACCTTCTAAGGAAGAAATAACCCACTTGGAACGATCAACTCTTTCAAGTAACGCTTCTATTTTGAATCTATTAAAGGGGATGGGAGAGAAAATCGAATTAATTGTAAACTAATTTTCTATTTTTTTTAATTAGATCAGTAATTTAAATAGGTATACATTTCTCGGATGGTCTCTATAACAGTTATTGACACTAGATGAACGCATTAAACCTTAGTTGGCATGTTTTTATTATTATTTTTTTTCAATTGCTACTTAATTCTACCTTAATTTCATACTCATCAACCTTTTAATTAAAGAGTATTCGGGCGTTTATAATGTAGCACTATAGAAATATCAAATTTTGTAACCGTGACTATGAAATATAAGTTATTTAGAGATCTAAAACTCAAAACTTGTACTGTTCATCAATCATTCATGCATGTTTATGAAATAAAATAAAAACTACAGAAAGAAGAAACAAAATAAAACAAGTTCTGTAAGTTATGTGAAAACAAGTAATTGAGTATAAATTCAACTTTCTCGCTTATTTTATTTGGACGATGTATGTAAAAGTTAACCTGCCGTTGCTTCATAGTAAAATATCAACTATAACAGTGGCATAGATTATTTTTGGTACTTCAGAAGTGCCGAGCTCTCATAAATACCTAATTTAACATGAAGATTAGATAGTTAGCCGTCGAGGCACTTGCTAAACACGCCATTACGCAAAAACACTCTTTTACCTTCGACGACACAAAAATTCTTTCTACAGAACGAAACAAAAAAAGACTAAAGATCTCTGAATGTGTACACATAAACCTAAACAAAAACAATATAAACTACAAAACTGACAAACAAGGCATTTCTCCTATGTATGCTAATATTTTTCAAAAACTCTCCCGACCTCCCACCTAATATTTTCCCATGCCCCTTGTGTATCCTTCCATTAACACATTTCTCTCCTTTCCTGTCATAAAATGTCATAAACAGGCCTTTGATGCCTACCGACCCCCTCCCGCCACCTGGTTTGTTTTCAGTTTCATATACCCTAGTAGATTCCTTTTTTCTTAGACACTTCCACAATGGTTACTTAACTGTCAACATTGGTCTTCCTCTGCCTCCAGGCATTTCCATAGGTATGTAGTATCTTATTTCTTTGTTATAATTAATTAATGTTACTATTAGCACCTATTTACTTATCTAAACTTCAATATAATAGCATTTTTTCTTCTTTTTTTGTTATGTTTCTTTTGATTTTCATTCTACTCATTCTAAGAATTTAAGACTAAATTGTTCTTTTATAATATGTTAAGTGTATTTATAGTTCTGTTATTTATCTCAATTATAAACTTTTTTCTGTATTAATTTCTGTTTTTCTTGTCATTTTAGCTGACGAAGGATACCAATGAGTAGCCGAAACGTCCTAAATATAGATTTTTTTAACAAAAATCTTATTGAGGTTTCTTTAGCCGAATCCCAACCATTCCATCTTTACTTACCTAATTTAAATGAGAAAAAGTCCTAACTTTTAGAAAAAAAGGACTAATGCTCCAAGATGCATCGGAAAATGGGGTCTCATTGTTCAGCAAACTCAAGGACCATCTTTCATAAGATATAAATAACATCTTAATAAATACGCCACCAATATCTGTATGATAACTTTATTTCAATTCATTACTAGACTAGTTTTGCGCATTCCGAAAATCTTCTGGTGTTTTTCTTAGTATGCAAGGAAAAATTCATTATCTTAAATGTTAAACCTTGGTCCTCTACGAGAGAATGGAGTATTAAAACTTTATGTGATTGGTCCACAAAAGTAAATAAAATGACAAGTAAGGGTTAAAAAAGTGAACCAAATATTTAATAGAGAATACAAGAATATAAATAAAAAAGAAATAAGCTCGACGACCCTTAGCGACGTAAACAACACAACTAACCGTTGGTAAACAATACTCTCCAAGTAGTCTCAGTACTACCTTTATAGGGCTTCAAAAAGCTGTGCTTATGATTAAAGCACTCTCTCATATTAATGTAACCAATGCCAATGACGAAAGTCTCAACAAACAAGGTTTATAGGAATATCTTGAATGTCCTATTATTATAGTCAAAATGGATTCGTGATATTGGGCCGGGTGAATAAAAACAAGTAGGACAAGTAAATACTCGTGAAGTCTCAAAAAACAAGTAAACACTTAAATTGAAGTGAATAAAACAAGTATTTACTATTACTTGCAAGTAAATACTTGTACAGCAAGTATATACTAAGTAAACGCCTAAATTGGTGTGAATAAGCGAAAGTAAATACTTTCGTGGCGAGTAAATACTTGTAGATTTGAAAGTTCACCTGACCCCAGACTTGCCAGTCGTACTTGCGTTTCGAGATGGCTGAATAGTTAAGGGAACGATCTACAATTACGTATTCAGGGGTAAAAAACTCAAAATGGTGGATCTAATATGGCGTCTTTTTATACGAAAAAACGTGAACAAAATGAAAAAATTTAGCAATTGGTCTAAAACGTATTGTTTTGTGGTTATTAGTGTCTGTGATTACAAATTTATTGAAAATGAAAAAAAAAATCAAAATTGCGAAAAAATCAAAACACAATCAGGCACAATTGCTGACTACTCAGAAAAAAAAGGATATAAGTCGAGTTGGCAAGAAGTTAAAACAGAACTTTAAGGGTAATAGGATAATATGTAAGGAATGGCACAACAGGAAAGATGTGTAGCCGTGGGCCGCTACGAGTATTTACTTGCATTTCTAGTGAACACGTTTGACTCGCGAGTAAATACTTGCAAGTATACTCTCGAAATGGCAAATAAACGGTCTCGAGTAAACTCTTCACTTTATTCACATCGGTTTACTTGCCCTATAAATACTTGTTACACTTTACTTGTTAGTAAATACTCGTCCTACTCGTTTTTATTCACCCGGCCCAATGTAATCAACAAGATTTAGTTGTGTTTCTTTTATAAACTGTATTTATTTTAAAAGTTTTTATATGTAAGAAACATGGGCCAATTTTTTTCTTTTCTTTTTTTCTCTCTGACGTTAGTTATTAAAAGAAATAAACTAATGGTAATTCTTCCGTGCAATAAGAACAACAAGAGAATGTGAACAATTATTAACTTGTGTAAGTCAATAGTAAAATATTCAGGTCAATTTTTGCATTTCAAATTTATATTGGTTGAATAAAAGTGTAATGCCTTTTCTCAACAGTAAAAATTCAAATCGGCAGTCATTAAATTTTAAGTTTATTCACTATTTTAATTTTTCAACATTCTCTTTTAGTTTGTTAGTTTGCGACCCACCAGTTGCCTTCGTTCATAAATCCCTTCCAGTAAAAAATGTATTGTTGTTATGAGACAACCGTCAATAACAATGTAGACATTTTTATCCACTGTCCGTTTTACATACAAAACATTAATTTTTTTTTTCAGAGGAGATCGTTGACCGTTGATGATGCAAGGTAGGGATTGTCGGGGTTCGGTCACTGCTACTTAATAAAACTACATTTTATCATAAAAATGGTTTTATTGTGCCGACGTTTCGGCTTGAACTTCAAGCCTTCATCAGGGCTGTAAAAAACAAGTAGGACGGATGTAGTACTGAAATATACACACACATATATATATATATATATATATATATATATATATATATACATATGCCTACAAACATAAATACACATACATATATACATACATACATATGTGGAAAAAGACAAAAACATAAAATACTAGAACATAATATATAGAAGTGAACATAATATATAGTGTTTGGATTATTAGGAAAACAGATATAAGAATAACAGATTACATATTAGATTAGATATAAGAATAACAATATGGGCTTACCGATGGGAAGATAGAGAACTATTCCTCACAAATGCGGGATCATTTCTGACAGTTAATACAGGGAAATATAGGAAGAAAGGAGTTGGTGAGGGGGAGGGGGGTTCTGGACCACCCAATGGACAGAGAACATAGAAGATGAAAGAAAGAGCGGCAGAGTACAGTAAGGGATCATAAAGTCATAAAATGCTGTGTTAATGGAAAGGGAGGCAGGTATAAAGGGCTATATTGCAGGCGGTATAGGGGCATTAGGATGGAGTTTTTAATAAATGGAAGATGTTGGAGTAGGTAGAGGAGATGACTTCTTTGTCAATTTTGTCATTAACTGGATTATTTTCTAGGTGGATAAAAATTGATTCGGAAAGGAGGCGTTTTTCTTCGTTGGATTCAGTGGAAAGGATGGAGTATTGGTCAAAACCAAAGTCACGTCCGTCTGTGATGGCATGTCTAGTTAAAGCTGTCTTTATGTCTTTATTCCGTATATCATTTTTGTGGTTGTTGATACGTTTTCTTACTGGGTTTTTAGTCTGTCCAATGTACGCACTATTGCAGTTGGGTGTGATGCAGGGGATTCTGTAGACTACATTGGTCCTGTCTTTTTGTGGGATAGGGTCTTTAAGAGTCGTATGTAAGTTTTTCAGTTTGTTCTGTGTCGATAGTCCTAGTTTTAGAGTGGGGAAAGTATCGCGTAGGGATTTTTGGATTTTTTCTGTGAGGTTTGGGATATATGGGAGGCCTCTGAATTGAGGGACAATATTATCTTGGGTAGTGGGGATGGGTTTAGGGTTATTAAAAGAATTTATGAGACGGGTGATAATGTTCGTAGGAAATCCATTGGTAGTAAGAATATCGAGGAGTCGGGATTTGTTGGCAGGGTGAAATTTGGTGTCGGATAGGGAGAGGGCTCGATTTATTAGGTTGCTGGCAGTATTGAGGATTTGGTGTTTGGGGTGTGAGGAAAGGTAATGGAGAAGTCGTCCCGAGTAAGTGGGTTTGGTATACCAATCAGTGGATATAGAGCCGTCTGTATTTCTAATAAGGAGTATGTCAAGGAAAGGGAGGGAGTTGTTAGTTTCGGTCTCGATGGTGAATATTAACCGGGGGTGGTAGGAGTTAAAGGCTGTTAGAATTTCTGGAATCTTATCAGGATATTAATATCAGGATGCCGAAACGTCGGCACAATAAAACCATTTTTATGATAAAATGTAGTTTTATTAATTTTTTTTTTTTTTTTTTTTTTTTTTTTTTTTTTTTTTTTTTTTTTTTTTTTTTTTTTTAACGGCGCATCTACATCTATGTCATTAGCGCCGACATCCAGGGTGGAGCGAGGAATTTTACCAGCGAACCGTGGGATGATAAAATTCCTGCCGGAGGATGGGAATCGAACCCACCATCTCCCGCTTATGAATCCAAGGCGCTAGCCATTACACCACGGGAGACCCCTCAAAACATTAAATGTTGAAATTATTTTTGAGAAATAATAAATAAACGCCTTTGTATGAGAAAATTAATTTGAAATAATTTAAAAATCAAATTCTTCTCTCAACTTTATTACAACTCTTTAAGTGCTCATTATCAATCTGTTTGTAAATATCTGTTTATCTATACATTCTTCAAGGTTGGAAGCTTTAATATTGAACTAACTAAAGAAATGACTTCCTTTGATCCTAAATATTGGAAGTAAATATTTCGTTCAATTTTGCTGGAAGTATTTCAATTAAATTTTGCTCGCTGTGAGATTCGGTTTATTTTTGAGCTTTCAGAATAAGACAAATAAAGCGTGCATTTGTTCCTCCGACAAAATTAATTATTTATTGATTGATATTTGAACGATGGGGTTAAACGAAATTTTGTTTATTTGTATCTCACGAAAAAGTTCCAACTAATTAAATCGCGGAATTCTATTATCTTTTCATTTCGTGGATTTTTTTTTAATGCCCAGTGGCACGTGGAACCTTAGATAAATGTTATTTGTATTAGTATCTGAGCATTATTTATGATAAATAATAATCATATTTTCTTTCGAATTTATTCATATTTACGGATTATCTAATTAATATTATAGCCTAAATTCTTAGCAAACTTTTCTTTTAATAAAATATTATTCAAGTACCAAGTAATGTTGAAATACAGGATATTATATTTTACCTCAATCATTTTGACTAATTCTTTTATGAGTTGCATTCAAAGAGATAACATTTAGAAATTTTCACTTAATAAAAGTAATTTGTGGTCATATAAAATCAAAATCAAAAATGATCTCAATTTTTTATAAATTAATTATTGAAACTGTGATTTGCAGGAAGAAGGATTGACTTGATGATCATTATATTAATCCTAAAAAATAAAAAAAAACCACTTGAAAGTGGATACCCGGAGCATTCAACGTGGCTATGGTGTTTGCTTCTGGTTTTATAATCAAATATTCTGCAATAATACCTCAATGAAATATTGTTATTGCACATGATTATACATTAGTTTTTTAATCATCCATTCGGTTGCTTAACTTCAATTATGGTATTTCACAATAAACTACAATTGTGAGCTGCATTATTTATTCGCTTAAAGTGATTTTTAATTTTTTTTTTTTTTTTTTTTTTTTTAATGTTCATTGAAACAATCTTTCCGTATTACGAGAAATTTAGTTTTAGTCTACCAGGAATTTGTTGTTTTCTTGAAACATTCGTTCGAAATCTAATTTGATATTGTATGACAACTTGCGGAACAAACGTCAAAAGTTCTGAAAAGTTCCTTCCAGGAAAGGTTGAAGTTTATTATTCGAACTCAGTTTGGCTTGAATACCTGTTTTCCTTATTACATTAAAACTGACAAGGATAATATTTCTGTCTTTATCGTACCTTCTCGGCTGTTCATTAGGACCAAAATAAGTTCTCTCGTTATTCTATCCACATTGGGAAAATAATGTTTCCATCAACAGGAAGTAGTAAAACATGAATATAAATAATGTGTCCTCCATGAAACATTATTTATGTTACTATGCATTCGACACCGACTGACTATGAACATGTCATATGATGGGAGTTTCGTTCCCCAAAATGCCTGGAAGTGTTGGAAAATTAATTTCAGCAGAAAATTACATTCTTGCGAGAATAGATTTATAATCATTGCTGAGTATTAACTCCTTTAAATTTCGAAGCTGATCGGGAAACCGTAGTAAATATAAAGCATTTATTTATTTTAAGTTGTAAGTTTATTAACAGAAGCTGGGTTTACGCAACGTTTGTTAACGCAATCTTATTCGGAGAAATTGATGCTTAATAGTCCGTCGGCCCGTGTACATTTTATGCAACGATTTTTAAGATTCTTCATTTTTTCACTATTGATTGTACAAGTCTTAACTAGAACAGTGCCGCTTGTCAGCTGCCTAGGTAGCGGTGGGTTTGGCCGCGGGGGCGTTGCAAACATAGGAAAAATATGGAAATGTGAAACGATTTTAAGATTCATGAAATTTCTTGGAGAGACACCTTATATTATACAATAATCATTGGCACTTGTCAGCTGGCCGGCCAGCGGTGGACTGCTTGTCAGCTGGGGGTCTAAACTTGGCAAAAATACGAAGTTCTGAAATGATTTTAAGATTGCTGAAATTTTGATGGTTACTAGTATTTGTAGTGAGATTAACGAAAGACATTGTCAGCTGCTCATATCTTGGTGGAAAACTTGTCAGCTGGGGGGGGGGGGTATAAGCGCTGAGCACATGGCGCGCGCTCCGCTTTATACCGCCAGCTGACAACTTTTCCACCCACATATAAGCAGCTGACAATTTGTTTCGTCAATTTTATTACGAATATTACCTACTAACAAAATTTCAGGAATCTTAATATAGTTTTTGACTATTTAATAGCGAAAGCATGCTTATATTGATTACAACTTCTGAATATATTGATTGTAAATGAATATTTTTATTATCAACGTTAAAATATATTATGTATTTGCATTAAGGTAAGATGAAAAAATATGTCAATTATTTGTATAAAATACTGTATTGGTAATAAAAAAGTATTATACAATTAATCATAATAATAATAATAGTATACTAAAGACACTTAATAATATAATAATAAAAAGAAAGTCAATCGTTTTCTGATTCTGACTCTGCACCTTCAGAATCATCAACTCCCCCTCCCCGCAGTAATTGTGCGGTCATCCTCTTCTTGGTGTCTTTCAGCTGAAAATACTAATTATTGTTATTGATAAAATGATTAAACGTTAATAAAGCATAGAAAATAAATAGTTTTAATATCTTCAGTGAATTGCTGACCTCGAATAATCATATCAACTACTCGACGGAATTGTTCGCCGTCAAACCATTTACAGGTTTATATATTATCTTCAATATCCCATCCGTAATCCAGAGGAGTTAAACTTGAAGGTTCTTGTTTGTTTATTTTAGATTTTAAACATCGTCGTATAGGTATTTTTTTTTCAATCTACTTTACAGTAGATTTATACCTACTCGATAATAGAGGTATAGCCATCGGGGATGAACCATACAGGCTGCTAGGATTGCTAAAACGCGACGAAGCTCTAGACCTCTTAAGGATTGTTTAACTGTAGTGTGTATAGAGTGTCTGACACAGCAAACATACAGACAAACAGACAACAATAAATCATTGTCTTGGGTACAATTGCGTTGATAAAGGCCCCCAATAGTATTTTTACTCATATATCTTGCATGTACAAACAGCGATCCGTTAGAATTTTATTATATGTGAAGATAGGTTACGGCTAGTAGTGAGTGGTAAGTTGGTAAATCGGGTCCAGAATAAACCCCCCTCCTAATAAACCGATTTACTTTATTTTTACAACATATTTTTCTATTAATATTTCCACAAACGAATATCGAGTTTCGTCCGAGCGACTTTGGGTCCGGAGTAAACCCCTCCTCCAGATGAACCAATTTTTCTGGTTAAGGAACTCGTTAAATCATTTGCTAAGAGAATACTACATACAAAGTTTCGTTAAAAAAAAATCCTCTGGTGTGTATCGAATTAACGATAGTTCATGAAATGTTGCACGTGATTCTTTACATTGGCATAATTTTTTTATTTATGTACCGATTCGCATGAAACAAACACTAAATATTAAGTGAAACGTACCACAATATATTATCATGATGATTAGATCGTTAGCCGTCGAGGTGATAAGTAAAGATGGAATGGTTGGGATTCGGCTAAATAAACCTCAATATGATTTTGTTTTAAAAAAATCTATATTTCGGACGTTTCGGCTACTCATTGGTAGCCTTCGTCAGCTAAAATGACAAAAAAAGAAATTAATACAGAAACAAACAAGAAAAAATTTATAATTGTGATAGGAAACAGAACTATAGATACAAATTAACTTATAACAGAACATATCGTCTTAAATTCTTAGAATGAGTAGAATGAAAAAGAAAATAGGTACAATAATTGAT
Source organism: Gonocerus acuteangulatus (assembly GCA_946811695.1). Lineage (NCBI taxonomy): Eukaryota > Metazoa > Arthropoda > Insecta > Hemiptera > Coreidae > Gonocerus > Gonocerus acuteangulatus. The sequence goes on along the minus strand of OX328124.1, from coordinate 95,199,581 downwards.
TTTAATAGTAATTAGTAACATTAATTGATTTTACAAAGAAATAAGAAAACTATATACCAGTGACAAATATAGTAGCTAATAGTAACATTAATTAATTTTTACAAAGAAATAAGATACTACATACCAATGGAAATGCCGAGCGGCAGAGGAAGACCAAGGTTGGCAATTAAGTAACCATTGTGAAAAGTGTCTAAGGAAAAAAGGAATCTGCAAGGGGTATATGTAACTGGAAACAGCAAGAGGTGGGGGAAACGGGCGGTAATGATCAAACAGATGTTTATGACATTTTATGACAGGAAAGGAGAAAAAGGTGTTAATGGAAGGATACCCAAGGGGCAAGGTAAAAATCTAGGTAGGTGGTCGGGACAGTATTTGGAAAATATTAGCGTACATAGGAGAAATGCCTTGTTGGTCAGTTTTGTAATTTATATTGTTTTTGTTTAAGTTTATGTGTACACATTCCGAGATCTGTAGTCTTTTTTTGTTTCGTTGTGTAGATAGAATTTTCGTGTCGTCGAAGTTAAAAGTGTGTTTTTGTGTAATGGCGTGTTTTGCAAGTGCAGATTTATCTATTTCTTTATTAGTGATGGTTCGTTTATGTTGTGTAAGACGTGAGTGAATGTCATTTATGGTTTCTCCTATGTATACACCACTACAGGAAGGGGTTTGGCAAGGGACTTGGTAAACACAACGGGTAGTATGTTCAAAAGGGATGGGATCTTTGAGTTTGGTGTAGAGGGTTTTGAGTTTGTTGGTAGTTTTCAATCCTACCCTTCCCTAAATTTTGGATTGAAAACTACCAACACTACCAACAAACTCAAAACCCTCTACACCAAACTCAAAGATCCCATCCCTTTTGAACATACTACCCGTTGTGTTTACCAAGTCCCTTGCCAAACCCCTTCCTGTAGTGGTGTATACATAGGAGAAACCATAAATGACATTCACTCACGTCTTACACAACATAAACGAACCATCACTAATAAAGAAATAGATAAATCTGCACTTGCAAAACACGCCATTACACAAAAACACACTTTTAACTTCGACGACACGAAAATTCTATCTACACAACGAAACAAAAAAAGACTACAGATCTCGGAATGTGTACACATAAACTTAAACAAAAACAATATAAATTACAAAACTGACCAACAAGGCATTTCTCCTATGTACGCTAATATTTTCCAAATACTGTCCCGACCACCTACCTAGATTTTTACCTTGCCCCTTGGGTATCCTTCCATTAACACCTTTTTCTCCTTTCCTGTCATAAAATGTCATAAACATCTGTTTGATCATTACCGCCCGTTTCCCCCACCTCTTGCTGTTTCCAGTTACATATACCCCTTGCAGATTCCTTTTTTCCTTAGACACTTTTCACAATGGTTACTTAATTGCCAACCTTGGTCTTCCTCTGCCGCTCGGCATTTCCATTGGTATGTAGTATCTTATTTCTTTGTAAAAATTAATTAATGTTACTATTAGCTACTATATTTGTCACTGGTATATAGTTTTCTTATTTCTTTGTAAAATCAATTAATGTTACTAATTACTATTAAAATCAATTATTGTACCTATTTTCTTTTTCATTCTACTCATTCTAAGAATTTAAGACGATATGTTCTGTTATAAGTTAATTTGTATCTATAGTTCTGTTTCCTATCACAATTATAAATTTTTTCTTGTTTGTTTCTGTATTAATTTCTTTTTTTGTCATTTTAGCTGACGAAGGCTACCAATGAGTAGCCGAAACGTCCGAAATATAGATTTTTTTAAAACAAAATCATATTGAGGTTTATTTAGCCGAATCCCAACCATTCCATCTTTACTTATCACAATATATTAGTGAATACTGCAACTAAATCGGATAAGCCGTTTCTGAGATTAGCGCGCACAGATAAACAGACAAGCAGGCAAAAATTTTAAAAATCATTGTTTTGGGTACTATTACGTTGATAAAGGTCCCCAATAGTATTTTTCCCCATCTTCCAGAAACAGACAGCGATCCGTTAGAATTGTATTATTTGTATACATTTGTATTAAGGTATGATGAAAAAATATATTATTTATTTGTATAAAATACTGTAAAAATTATTATATAATTTATTTATAATAATAATAGTTACCTAATAAAACTTTTTAATAAAAAGAAAGTCTGACTCTTCACCTTCAGAATCATTACTTTCGATATTTGTAGTGTTTGTGAGGTCATCCTGCTGACTCTCATGTGAAAATACTAATTATTGGTATTGAAAAAATGATGAAACATTAATAAAGCAAAGAAAATGAATAATTTTAATATCTTCAGTGAATTACTCATCTCGAACAATCATTTCAACTACTGGAGGTAATTGTTTGCCATTAGATGTTAAAATTTGGATGAATATGGGAACGTGAACAAACCAAACTATTTAGATAATAATAACTTATTTTTAACATTAGGCGAAACACTGTGCCAAGCGTTGCCTGATTTTCACGCATTCACAGGCAAAACTTTTTTATGTGCTATGTATTTTATACAAATAAATGATATATTTTTTCATCTTACCTTAATGCAAATACATAATATATTTTAACGTTGATTATAAAAATATTCATTTACAATCAATATATTCAGAAGTTGTAATCAATATAAGCATGCTTTCGCTATTAAATAGTCAAAAACTATATTAAGATTCCTGAAATTTTGTTAGTAGGTAGTATTCGTAATAAGATTGACAAAACAAATTGTCAATCTTATACTTATATGTGGGTGGAAAAGTTGTCAGCTGGCGGCATAAAGCGGAGCGCGCGCCATGTGCTCAGCGCTTATACCCCCCCAGCTGACAAGTTTTCCACCAAGATATGAGCAGCTGACAATGTTTTTTGTTAAGCTCACTACAAATACTAGTAACCACCAAAATTTCAGCAATCTTAAAATCGTTTCAGAATTTCGTATTTTTGCCAAGTTTAGACCCCCAGCTGACAAGCAGTCCACCGCTGGCCGGCCAGCTGACAAGTGCCAATGATTATTGTGTAATATAAGGTGTCTCTCCAAGAAATTTCATGAATCTTAAAATCGTTTCACATTTTCATATTTTTCCGAAGTTTGCAACGCCCCCGCAGCCAAACCCACCGCTACCTAGCCAGCTGACAAGTGGCACTGTTCTAGTTAAGACTTGTACAATCAATAGTGAAAAAATGAAGAATCTTAAAAATCGTTGCATAAAATGTCACGGGCCGACGGACTATAAAGGGAGTTAATTTCTGCTTAATAAACTATCAATATCTTCATATGACCCCTAGAGCCTTCCTTCTGTTTCTGATTTAATTTCGTATTTTTACGTGTGCCTATATTTTCGCACAAAATTAACTGTTTCTATTCTAAGATTTCCAAATGACCCCTAACTAACCCCATATGCACAAGAATTTTACGAAATTCTTCTCAGGTGCATACAATGGCCAAAATCTTTTTTTTTTTTTTTGTTACTAAAACTATATTTGAACGGGGGGGGGGAGAATTCGAAGCATTTTTCCGTTGGATATTATTTGAAGAGAAACGCAATATCTCTGTGGAAATAATGATTTTATTGAAATTCCTCTCTTGGGAACCTCGAACGATCTGTGGAATGCATTTTCCTGTTTGAGATATTTCGTTATTCTGCCAATTTTCTCCATATATTCCGTTCTGCTGTTTCCCCTTCAATGTTGAAATTTTGCAAGAATCATTCGTTAAATCTATAGAGTCTTAAATTAACACACACACACACAAACACACACACACACACATATATATATATATATATATATATATATATATATCCATTAAAAATGATTAAATAACGTTGTATTTTAAAAAATATTGAATGCAGACAGTATTTACTCAATCGAAACAAATTCCTGAAATTTGAAATACTGACACGTTACTATCAGAAACAAAAATACCTCATGCTGTTTGACGACACATTAAACAAATAAATAACAAAAAATAAAAAAAAAAAAATTAAGAAATTATTTATTAGCACTTAAATCATTTAATGTCTTTTTGAGTTAAGTTATTTGCATTTATGAACTGCCATTCTAGTTTGGTTCTTGAGGGAAAACCAACAACGATTTTAGGTTTTATAGACTACAGCAGTCGATGCGTAAAAAGAAAGAATACGACCGATTTTTTTATTATATGGTTATTATTTTATTTATTTTTTTTTTTTCACGCTGCCTCTGACCTGCTTCTAGGCTATTAGCCAGACTGTCTAGGTACACACTCTTTATAAACACCAACAATATATGGGAGAATGTATTCTAGTGGCGAGATCTAAACCCACATGCATGAGAATACAGCTTGCAGACAGACCATGGGGAGACACTTTTACAATAATAATATTAAAGAAAATGAAATTTACTTCTCTGCTGGAAAATTTGTTTCCATCCTTTCGTTGTTAACGTTTTTCTGAATTGTTCGTCAACTTTCTCCAGCAACAAAGGAGTAGTCAATTACCATTTATCGAAATAAGTACAACATTCACTTAGGAAGCAATCTTAATTTTCCATATGTTTTGCGAAATTGTTTTATAGCCAGCGTATTGTCTCTTATGTTGCCTTACTTTCTATTTCACATTTTTTGTATTTCTGATATTTGTTTATTTATTTATTTTTTTATAGTCATTGGTTCCAAAAACTGCGGCGTTAGCACCTGTTTATTTTTATGAAAAGTTAAACTAATTGACATAAGTGATAAGGCTAGTTCTTGAAAAATTATGTTTAAGAAAATCTTTTGTTACCTCCCGCATGTAACTTCGAACCACCAATACCTTCTAAAATAATAACATGTATTTTTAGGTGTCCTGGATTTTATAAAATTTGTTCAAATGATATTGCTTACCAAAATAGGTTTTCTCTATATTCCCCATATTATGCTACTAAAACAAAATCTTTTATAAGCAATCAGGGAATAGTTGGGATTCCCTGATTGCTTACGATTTTTGTAAAAAATCTATATTCAGGACGTTTCGGCTACTCTTTGGTAGCCTTCGCCAGCTAAAATGACAAAAAACAAAGAAAAAACATAAATTAATGCACAGAAAAAAAGGTTTATCAGTAAGATAAATGACAGGTCTATAAATACAAATCAACTTATTATAAAAGAACAATTTGTTGTTAAAATATTAGAACAATTATATTATTAATAAACAGGTAAAGAGAACATTAGTTTTATACCTAGAAATTAGTTCTAGAAAATCAATAGAAACATAAAACACATTTTTAATGAGGTGTATACAAGTAAATAGGTACTAATAATAATATTAATTAATTTTTTTTAACAGAGATATAAGGTACTACATACCAATGAAGGCGCCGGGGGGCAGAGAAAATCTTGTATTATAAAAATCTTTTATAATCATTAATTAACAACAAAGATCGGATATCCTTTATACATTGTGTGGTGTACTCGTATTTAAATTTTTCATGGGTTAATCTATGAACCCCTCAAGAGCCACATATGGACGTTAAAGTTCTCGTTTCCGTAAGCCATCTATCTGTTTGTGGGGTGCTCGAAAAAAGGAGGATAATGTATATGCTGCGGGAAGGAAACTCTTTCCAGGCTCTTGAAATATGCATTAAGTTCAAGGGGAAAAACTATATATACGGTCCCCGCAGTAACATAACATAGAGGAATATTCTGCTAAAAAGAGACATATAAAGTGTTGTATGAGCTGGAAGGAGGTGAATATAGCCATAGCTCCATGTGGTTATATGAGCCGCTCATCTATGATTCACAACGACATGGCTTCGAACAAAGAACTCCAGGGGAGTTATCAGAGTGCGGCGGCCCCTTCAAAAAGTAATCTCCCTTCCCTTCTTCGCCGTCCCCTTTTCTAACATTCCACCAGACCCCAAAGTGATCCTAAATTAGGAATGAGATTGACTATTTTCTTCAGGGATTTTCTTCTTTCCAACGGTTTCCCATGATGAGGTAGTTCGGGACTTTTGTTCCCTCTTTAAGGACTTTATAAAAGGGACTTCTTTTCCATTCACTGTCTCCCTGGCTTTATATTTCCTGTAAGAACGTTCCTTGACTTATGGACATTGATTAAATGCACTGAATCCTCCCTTGTTCCCAGAAGTGATGAAAGGAAGGAGCTCTAAGATATGGTTTGACACAATGAATCTTTCAAATGGCTCTTCTTTGACCCAAAAACATCTTACAGAATGTGGTACCTTTTCTCGATTTACCTGGCTGTGAGAGCTAGTTGTGCTAAAAAAACTAATATTTCAAACATAAAATGAAGTTATGACTAGCAGTTATAAAATCCTAATTGGGGAAGATGAATTTTTCTGGAAACTCAGGTGTAGACAGAGATGCCTAAAACCCAACAAAAGAAACTGCACGTGGACAAAAATGAATTACAGTACAAGACATTCCAAAGCATACTATAAACTGTATAACAAACAAGTGGCAAAACACAAACAAACGCAAACTAAGAAGACCGTAAATGCCTGGGCATCGAGTAACCGAATAACAAGAAGGGAAAAGAAGTAGTGATTGCAAGGCTCAGAATAGGCCATTCACTCCTATCTCACTCACGTTTAATGACTAAAATAGAACAGGTTGTATGCAGAATTTGTAACATGCAATTATCAATTAAACACATAATGGCACACTTCAAGGACCGAGACTACTTGGATATTCCACATGACATGCTTGTACAAAATATTAGAAAATTTAAGGACTAAAAATGTATACACCAAATTATAAAACTCACACAAACGGAATTTTGAATATATGTATACATTGCTCTTGAGAAAAGTCAAGACAATATTCAATTCGAAAAATTTCATTTTGTATATAAAATTTCAAATTGTATAAAGTGCATAATTTAATGTAGGTATCTATAATAGTGTATTATTGGATAATTGGATGTATAATTAAATGTACAACATGATATATAAGTATAGTTTTAATTGAGTAAGTATAAGTAATAATTGTATTGGGTAAATCGCCTTTTTTGTGGAAGATTTTATGTAAGTTTTATATATAAAATCAAATTAGGGAACAATCGAATCAAGCACTCTTTCCAGAATGCAAAAAGAGCAAAATAATCTGGTTAAGGTCCGCCTTTAAGCACACAGACATACACAAAAAGTGGATTTAGCGAAAAAAGGTGAAGTCCATTGTGATATTTAGACGGATATGGGATACAATCGGAATTACTATAAAGTGTTGGCCAAATGACCTTTGGAAAAGGTCATTTTAAATAAATGCAACTAATTGTTAGTTAAATAAAAGTACATTTTATCTGAAGGTGGCTGGGAGTTGCTGCAAGTATGTTTTGAAAGGTTAACATTCATTGTCATTTGGATCAGTGACGTTTTTCTGACCATCCTCCTGACATTGGATTGTGATATTACATTTATACACATAAATATTTATATATTTAACACATTTTATATCTATAGAATTGTACATTTCTTGTGACGTTACTATGGCGGATTTTCAACAGATTAAATTGAAAGATTTCTTGGAAGAGAGAATGTTTCATTCGGTAATTTCTCCCAGAGATACAATTTTGTGTTTAAATTTATTTTTTAAGAGTTTTACACCTTTAAGTAATAAACTTTATAATGATCTAGGCGCACGGTAGTGGCCAGGCCAAGTTCCGGCCTAAGCATACTGTGTGTATATTACAAGCGGTCTTAGAGCCGATTTTTACCCTCTCATAACTTTCAACCAGGTAAAGATAAAGTTATGAAATTTTACACAGGTATTATACTACTAGATGTGAGTAAAACTGGAAATTTTCATAATTCTACATTGAATAGTTTCTGAGATACAAAAATCGATCGATCGAAAATTGGGATTTATAGGACTCACTCACTCACTCATCAAAATTATTAGGCTCTTCCCATGATGCTAGAGACATGAAATTTTGCCTGAAGATAGATATGAAGACGTTATTAAAGGAAAAAATCGAAAAATAGCGAAAAGTTGTGTTTGACTCCGCTTCCGGGGCGGGGGCGTGTCAGTTTTGTACTTCCTTCGGAAACCCATCATTCCGTCCGAAACCCATGATGTGGGGTATCAAATGAATTGTCTCGGTATGAAGAACCTATATTTGATGTTTTAAGAAACAATTAGACGCATGTAGGCTCGGTAAAAATCTTATACCAGCTGTCTGTCTGTACGTTTGTTCCTCTTACGAATCAGTACCGTTGGACCATTTTGACCAAACTTGGGACACAGATGGGTCTTGATACGGGGAAAATCATAGGCTAGGTTAAATTGTCTATCAGCTGTCTGTCTGTCTGTTTGTTCCTTATACAAATACACACCTTTTGACCGATTTTGACAAAATTTGACACACATGTCGGTCTTTATCCGGGTAGTGTCATAGGCTAGTCAAAATCGTCTATCAGCTGTCTGTCTGCATGTTTGTTCCTTACACAAATTCACACCATTTGACCGATTTTGACCAAACTTGGCACACAGGTAGGCCTTGGTCCGGGGAATGGACAAGGCTAGGCAAAAAAGGTCTTTCAGCTGTCTGTCTGTATGTTTGTTCCTTATACAAATTCACACCGTTTGGCCTATTTTGACTAAACTTGGCACGCAGGTAGGTCTTGATACGGGAGTGTCATATTACCTATGACGTTTTCTACTTTTTGTTCCATCGAAATGCCATCATTCCTTCTGAAACCCGCCATGTGGGGTATCAAATGAATCGTCTTGGTAAGGAGAACCTATATTTGATGTTTTAAATAACATTTCGACCCATCTTAACAAAAACAGTTGTGACTTCTTTCTTAAATGTAGTAAATAAAGTCGTAGGGGTTCACTGCATAATATACTTCAAAGCAGATACTAAGTTTTTCAAAGTCGACCCATCTAAATTACAAAGTTTAGGATCACAAACCCAAAATGTATCGTCTTTGTTCATATATTTTTCTTGAAGGCCTTCTGCACTTTCCCTATTGTGATCTTTATCCTCCGGATAAGGTTCCTGTGTTTTACAGTGTAATAGTTTAGTTAAGAGAGCATTCAATTTGTCCTCTAGAGTAATGTCATCTGGAAGAGCTTCTAACTTTTCTAGTCTAGTGATTAGATGTATGTAGATTGATAATTGGTAAAAAATATTAAGCAGTAAGGAGAACCTTATGCAGAATCCAAAGACCCTGGTTTTATATGAAGTACAAAAGCCAGTAAGTATGCGGCAACTAAATTCTATTTAATACTTAGAAAAAAGTAATGAGATCCCCATAAAAACATAAATGTGAAATAGAGGCCAAGTTCCTGCCCCCACAAAGAAACACTCTCTTCCTCAAAAATATCCCCTCCTAAAACCCCCCAAAAACGCCTTACCATTCTACACTCCAAAAACGTAATATGAGTTGGTGTATTAATTCAACCAAAAATATTTGCCAATACAAGAGATGATACAAGAAAGAAATGGCCAAGTTCATTACTTGGAAGACCTCATAGTTACTTACTAAGAACAGTAAAGACACTTCAACTGACCTTTAAAAACAACAATAAAAATACTTATATCCAGTTACTAAAATATCACTTTCCTCAACCAGGTATATTCTTAAACTTGGCAATGTTTAGTTTTTCTCTAAAGATAATTTCGGCACAAAAAAAAAAAAACATATATTCTATATATTATGTCTTTCATACTTCGCCTAAAGCGCATTAGGCATTCTATAAAATGCCTAGGGAAAGTATGAAATACGCTTTATTTCTTACATTGCCGGCTGGAATAAGGCGTTCTATAGAATGCCTAGGCATTCTATACATTGCCTGATTATATACTTTGCCGGTAACATATACATAATTCAAGAAATAATGAGTAGAAAAGAAGAGAAATTCATTCATACAAAATACCGAAAAAACACTCATGCATTTTGATAGTTAACTAAACATAGGAGATACAGAAACAAAAAATCGGGCAATTACAACCTTGATGTTTGCTCTCAAAATCTAAAGAAACCAAAAACGCCTTCTAAAGCCTCGAGATAATTTTTTCCGTCTTTGAATGTCTTAAGATATATATTAAGTCTAAAAAATACAATTGGGTTTAATCTGGTGTGTTTAAGTAATCATCAGCATACCCCAAAACTCTGAATGGCTTTTTTAAACCTCTCAGTTATTTTCTAAAGCATCGCCCACGTTATGAAAATGACAATCTGTTCAAATCGAATGTAAACAAAAGTTGATATGTAGAGTTAATATTTGCCTATTTAAAAAAGCAATTTATTCCATTATGGAATAGAAAGCTATTCCATTATTAAAATACAGTGAAACCTCTCTATAGCGGACACCTGTGGGAGAACCCAGGTTGTCCACTCTAGAGAGGTGTCCGCTATACAGAGGAGTTGGTCGAGATGGATCGTACCGAATATATACATTTAATTCATTTTTTAATTAACCATTTAATAATTACCCGTCACAAGTTTTTTTTTTTAAGTATATAGAAAGAAGTTCAATAAGTATAAAATTAAAAAAAAAAAAATAATAAAAATAAAAAATATTTTCAGGCGTATATACAAAGAGTAATAATGATGGAAGCTTGGATTCCTACTGAGTAACTGTCGTTGTAATTCAGAATAGCTCAACTGTCCAGCTATCTGCACTTTACGTACACCACATTTTTCGCGATTAGAAAATGTTGTCACGTCAATTTGTTCTTTAAGTGTCAGAGATTTCCGATTAGACATATTGAAGAGAAAGCACGATATTTACTCAAAAAGAGCTAAAAACCAACTGAAAATTGAAGAGAGGGAATGTGAACGGAATGAGAGTTTTGGAATATTCCCGGAACCGTGATACCTCGTAGGCAAAACAATAGTAATCTGCCAGCGGGAAAATCATATGCTTCTACTGAAAAGGAAGGGGTTCCTGTTGTGAAACTCCTAGGAAGATATTACTAGTCACTATTCTATTTATATATATATATATATATATATATATATATATATATATATATATATATATATATATATAAATCAGTCCCGTAACAGGCCACAAGATCCCAGAGGGGCAGATACTGTAGAGGTATCTGATTCTTGACCGTACGGCATACTAGGGAGATAGTGTGGTCAACACTATGCTCCGGCCGCCTGATTTTCCCCTTGGCTGCTTCGACTGCTAGAGTCATTAGCACCCAAGGTACCCATTATTAATTAAATTAATTAAAGGCTGGGTGAGCCTAGGGACGATCTGGGACCCCAAATCCAACCCTCGGACGGCAGCACTAGAAGAAAAAATCTTTAGTGCGCGCTCGGGTTTTGAACCTGGTCCTCCAGTTCTTTTGTCGAGTGCTCTACCACTGAGCTAACCTCGCCCCCATATATATATATATATATATATATATATATATATATATATATATATATATTTTATTCTCACAAAGAGGTTGTTATTGTTAACTCATTTTACTGGAAAACTACACCGATAGGAACGCTTCGATAACTTACATTAGCTGTACTTGTCCGTAGTAAGGAGGTAAAAAATCAGGTTTCTCTGTCCGTGTCCGTTGTACAGAGGTGTCCGCAATATAGAGGTTTATTTTACCTATAGAAAAATTCGGGACTGCGAGAAAATGTCCATTAATAGAGGTGTCCGCTGTAGGGATTTGTCCGTTAAGGGAGGTTTTACTGTACCACAAACCTTTAGTAATATATAGCATCTGTATTGTAAAAGTAATACATTAGACAGTGCCTTTTACTTTCAGCGAATAAGTGCCTACTCTTCTGTATCCATTCCATACACTAAAAGCATGAAGAAATACATTTTTATATTTTAAATTTATGATCATTAATCCTTCGGGGCCATAAATTTTTATTTTCATCATTGGATATTGTTAAAAATAAATAGATTTAAAGGTAGGAGTTGTCAGGATTCGGTCGTTATTTCTTAATAAAACTACATTTTCACATGTAAAATGTAGTTTTATTAGGACATAACGGCCGAACTCTGACAATTCCTACCTTCAACGATCTCCTCTAAAGAAATAGATTTATTTTTTAGAAATTTCTTGTTTTCTCTATTCTTGAATATTCGAGACTTTGCTAGTATTCTTGTACACTGATCTCTTACTCCATAATAGGTTAAGAATATATTTAATGCTCATTTTTATCATTATAAATAGTTTTAGAAAGGATTGTTTCATAATTATTTAGTGAATAAAATAACATATACTATCTCATAACACGAGGTTTATTTAGCTCAGTGCTAAGAAACATCATCAGTTGCCGTGCTTTGTAACCTGATACTCAACTCTGATGAATGTCCGCCTGAAGCTCTCAGCGCAAAGTGGGGTATTTCCCCTGAAAAGCTGGCCAAAAGTCCATTTTGTAAAAGTTATCCGAGACGAAAATTAATTAGTGCTAAAAATAGTTGAATAGTTTGTGCACAATGTGTAAGGCTAATTTTTGACCTGACATTGTCTGTAAGCCAGGCGTACCACAACAAAGTCTACAGTTTTTAATAGAACACTGATTTCTTAACTCTACTCCGTATATTTATCTCCGTAAAAAATTAATTTTTCAAGAGTTTGGAATTTTTATTGCAATTTCGGTTCAGGATAACTCTGAAGCAGGTAATCGAGAGTACATTTATTGCTTTTTGGCAATAATTAGGCCATTTGTTAATTAGTTTGACCACAAGTGAAAATATAAAATATATTGGCCTTTTTAACGTCAAATTTGACATAACTCGAAGGTTTTTGTTATACTTCCAAGCATTTCCAACCTGTTCTTCTTATATGCATATTTAAAGGAAGTATTCAGCTTTAAGAATTTATAATCAGAAATCGCGGATTCGCGCGGATGTGGGAGTCAATATAGTGACTCCGGAGTCAATATAGTGACTAGACAAAATGTATTTGACGTCATGTGTTAAAGAAAAGAACCTTAAATATAAAGAACAATGAGATGTGCTAATAGCGTCACAAAAAAAAAAAAAATAAAAAAAAAAAATAAAAACTAGAATAAAATAAAAGAAAAAAAACTAGAATTTGGCAAGAATTCTTTGTTAAGATATGACGAAAAACAAATTATTCTTCATAAAATCAAATACACATAAAAAAGGAGTACACAAAAAATGAACTGTGGCTTCAGGGTACATTATTGTTACCAAGGGCAAAAATGAGACATGGGCGACCATTTTAAAGAATCTAAGAATCCAATGGGCGGAGCCGAAGACAGTAAGAGAGAAAAGTTACGTACTACTACTGGTTCAATGGAATTGCTGTATGCTACACAGATGTTTTTCTGGAGGTAATCCTCAAGCTGGTGATATATTAAGGATATAACGAGGATATAACTAGCTCCCATCCCGTGCAAATAAATACAAGGATGCTTTTTCAAAATTGACATTACTTTCTGAGTGATTTCAAGGAAGTGGTGTATGTGTAGGTGTGTGTGTGTTTGTGTGTGCGTGGCGTGGGTGGGTAAGTTTGTAGGTGTGTCTGTATGTGTGTGTGTCATCTGTTAACATTGATAATCAAGGTATAAAAATATATGTATTATACCTAACATTAATAAATTATTTAAATCAAAAAAATCCTATTATTGCCTTAAAACCAATTACTGAAGTCATATATTACCCATTTTTCAGAGTATATGATCAAAGAAAATGGATTAAGCATCACAAATATTTTTGGCCAAGAATATCAGTCCTGTAACCCACTGTGCAGCGGTAGAAACTTGGTGTAAAGAAGACTTTGTAGATTTTTCCTTCGATATTTATTTTCTCAAAATACATATAATAACAATTTGAATATTCATTTGTTGAAGGATCGGTACATTATCATAATGCAGCGCTAATGGCCTTGATGTCGGTCTGCCGTAAAAAACACAAACAAAAAGAAAAAAAAAACAATTATCATTATTTTGATTCGCCTTCAAATCCAATGGATTGATTATATTGATTCCAAAAATGGATTATAATTATTTGTTCTGATGCTATGTAAGACAAGAAGATATATTATAATAATATTATACGAATAAGAGACTACATGCATTTAAAATTTTCATTGAACCCTTAAAATGTTTTTGTTTTGTTTTGTTTTTTTTAAACTAAAGTTCGTTTTGTGATTAAAACGTTTTTTCCTTAAAAAAAAAAAAAAAAAAAAAAAAAAAAGACGTTATTGATTTTCTTAATATTAGTAAATTGAACTAAGAAATTTATGGCAGATAAATTACTGAAATAAATAATTTCAAGTGGTTAAAGCCTTAAAATTTAAGAAAACATTGATTTTTGATGCACTATAACAGGTACTGGAAAATTAGAAGTAAGAATTCCCGTTCCCTGGCTGTTCTGCGGGTCGCCTTCAACCGTGAGACATGCTGAGCCAGCATTACCGCGCGGTCCCGCTGGCTTCTCCTTACTCTCTAGGTATATACCTGACTGGGCAGTAAACAACAATTTTTACCAACTATTTGCAATAGTGTTATAATTAATGTGTTTTTAAGTATATGGACTTGATTTTTTTATTTTCTCCATCATATCGACTAGCCGAGATCATTATCATGTTTTTGTGCTGTAGCTGAACCTCTGAGCTGAAGAAGGTAATCCGAGCGAAGTAATCGAAATTCTCTGGATTTCCATTATCGCATAGATACTCCAATCTGTCCATGGACTTCGATCATTTTCTGTTACATTATCAGAAAAAAATCTCATTTCCTCTTTGCTCTTTAAAAATTAAATTTCGTTCAATACCAAATATTGCACACATTTTAAACTGTATACTAATGTTTAGCTTCTTTTAAACTTCACAAAAACCACCGAACTTATTTTAATAATATATGTGGCATATATTTATCTATATATTTATCTCAGTTGCTGTGATTGTGGTGTCTTCGGCATTCCAGCAATTGTCTTCAGGAGGACAGATCTTTTCAATCTATCTGATCTAAAGCTATCTGAAATATCTAATTTTATAGTGTTTTTGCTAATATTAGATTTCCATCAGTGATGGAGGATGCAAATATCTTAAAAAAAATGTCTTTATGACAAAGAATGAAAGTTGCTGTATTTTAACATAGGAAAAACTGGCAAGAGCTCCTTTTTTTAATATAAAATAATTTACATCATGAAATTATGTGTTCGATGTGCATTCATATTTAAATATAAATCAAAGCTAAAGGAATAGTTGAGCTTTTGGTAAGAATACGTCCAGAGTTTTTGGAAAAATCTATAATTAGTCGTTTCGGCATGCTCTAAGTCGAAGCTTTGTTTTAGCTGAAGAAGGCTGCTAAAAAACCTGCCGAAACGTCGAATTAATAGATTTTTCCGAAAATCTGTTTATTTTCTTAGCTGAAACCCAATTATTTCTTGACATCCGATTAACCTTCTCATGGTTATCAATAAGAAAATAAAAACCTCAAACCAACACACTACGAGCGCCTATCGATTTATATCTCTTTGAATTATTTTTTACAATAAAATGCTATATTTATCAATGATTAAACATCAGTCAACAATCGGGATGTTCCTATTTCAGTCTAAAAAATATCCTAATATTGCTTGTCATCATAACGTTTCGGTTAAACCTCACTGGAAAATTGGAAGATCAACAGAAATTATTCTTCCTGTGGGAATAAAAATACGATTATAGAAGCATTATAGAATGTAATAAATAACACAGTTTAAGTTAGAAAAGAGAATTCAGTAAAGATAGATCTAGGAGGTCCACATAAATCTAGCTTTAGAGAATGAGAAAAGGATAGAAATGAGATATGTCTTGGCTAAAGGGGGGGGGGGAGGTAGAAATACCTGCAGTCTGTTTCAGGGGGACCAGGAATAAAGACAGATGATGGGAAAGTGTGATGATATCAATCTCACAGCTGATTTCATATCAATTGATTTCTGATTACGCCTCATTAGAATGCTGGGTTTTCAATTGGGATTTATTGCAGCAGCAATGCATTTATTTTGTTGAATAACTTCTGTTATTCAAAATGCTATCTAATAAGGGGAGTGCACAACGTGCCCCTTTCCGATTCAAACGAAAATTTTTGTATGTGTAGTACTTAACTAGAAGAAGGTTCAGTTAAAGCGAGAAAACGCACTACTCAAGCGTTCGCCTGAAGAAAAATATACCTGGAGCGCTTGACACGTTCTGAAAAAACTTAACTAAGCGACCCGGTAGCCCGGTTGGTAGCGTTGCGTTCTCATAATGCTGAGATCGCCGGATCGAATCTCTATTTATGTTAATATTTCTTTTTTAATTTTTTTTGTACAATTTTTATTTTTGTTATTAAGAATATTTTATAACATTAATAAATAATTATTAATGTTTTTTTAACGGTTGGAATTTAAATTTTTACATTTTCTTCTATATATTATTTTTTTTTATGTTTTCGAAATTAAGTCTTTAGTATACCTTAAATATGCATTATTAAATAAATAATATAATATAACGATAAAAATAATCAGAAACAAAATACTTGGTAAATAATAATGTATTTGCCTTTTTAACATGCCTTACCTTTATAAATAGAAAAAGCTCTTCGTATATCTATTATATAAAAATGAATCGCTAAATGTGTTGCTAAGCGCAAATCTCGAGAACAACTGAACCGATTTCGCTAATTCTTTTTTTATAATATTCCTTTAAGTACGAGGATACTTCTTACGGAGAGAAAAATTTAAAAAAATACCTAAAAAAAGTCTAAAAACTACATTTTTCGGTTATTATTTACTTCGTTAACGGAAATTCATTTTTTAATAAAAACATATGTTCTCAATTATAATATTTTTAACAGTTAACGTATTTGGTTATTTGTGTATAAGCAAAAACATTTAAATAAATAAGAACATGTAATCACTAGGTGCCATTAGAATCACATGTTAATAATGAAATTTAAATTAATTTATATTTGCATTAACGAAGTAAAAAATACCCCACTTTTCTATATTCCCTTACAAAAGATTCGTAATAATACTTAAAGGTCAATTTGAACTTTAATACCATACCATAAAGTTTAAGTGTTAGTGGAGGGGTTCTGGGAAGGCAAAACAATTGAATAACATTAGTATCGTATAAATATTAATGTCAATATTTGTCAAATTTTATACGATGGTAACATTACTCAAAAACGAATTGTCTTTGGTAAAATGTCACTTGAAATTTAAACATCTCTTTGCTGTGCATCTATAATATTACTAAATCTAAAAGCCACAAGTTTCTAAAAAATTACTAAAGTATTGTGTGTTTGTGACTTACTAAATATTTATTTATTTATTTCTTTTTTGGAGCTGCACAACAGCAAGGTGATATGCTCGCGTAATTAGTGATCTTTTAATATTAATAAAACAGAAACCAAATAGGTTTAAATAAAGTATTCAAAATATATAACAAATAAACACGGTCATAAAAAATAAATATAATGTGAAAATAAACTACAATAAAAAAAAATACAAAAAAAAAATAATAATGAAATAAAATGAATAAACAAATAAAGTACTGGAGTAAAAATTAGAAGTACTATTATAGTAAGATATAATAGGATATTCAATAGTTTAATACAAAATAAAAATCATTCGTGTATGACTTGGAAGGTTTAATGTGAGAGCTTCATTAATGTTAGAGCTTTCATGTTCTATACTGAAGCCACACTATCGCAAACACACACACACACACACACACTTACTAAATATGCCTCCTAAAAGGCGGCGGACAAATTTAAGCAGAACAACCCGAAATGCAACGCATCAAATTAATTATCAATCTTATCATGCTGCACAGGAACGTGAAGATCGCAATGAACGTGAAAGAATTTGGTTAAGACAGACCCGCGAAGCGCGACATTCGACTAATAATGGTGCAAGTTTGAATCGAGCTGCTGTGAATTCATTACAGTGCCTGCAGCTGTGTTGCTATTGGACCTATCAACTCAGTTTGACTATAAACAAATCCCAGGGCAGTCATTAAGTGTTTGTGGTATTAATCTAGAAAACCCATGTTTCTTGCATGGTCAATTGTATGTTGCCTGTTCCCGTGTTGGAAAACCATCTGCTCTGTTTATTTACGCGTCAGGTAATGAAACAAAAAATATCGTGTACCATTAAGTGCTACAATAAAAATGAAACTTAATTTAGAATAAGTAAAAATAAAATGAAATATAATAAGTAGGTATCATAATAAGAAATCTGATATTGTAATTTTGATTGTGATTTTTTTAGTGACTATTAAAAGAATTTTAAGTGTTTTATAATTTTTATTTTTTGACATAATGTAAGTGTCGACTTATTAAGTTTTTTTTCTTTTTTTATCTTACTACCTGTCCGGGTGTCCCAAATAGCAGAATAAGTATTAAAAAACTTACGAACGGTACGAAGTTCGCCGGGTCAGCTAGTTTCGAATAAAAACCAACTACTGTTGTGAGAATCAAATACGCAAACTCAGCAGGCGAAAAAAAAAATGCTGTTATTGATGTTATAACAAGATTTATGCAAGGGTGTTTGGTTTTTCCTGTTATTCGAAAATGGAGAGTACCCATTGTTCTGCGTCATGGTAGAACCTGTGCTTCAAAATAGTGATAAGAGGTCTGACAGTGACGGCAGTTTGATGACGTGCCAATCATTTCCAAATTTCAAAATTTATCACCTCTGTTTATCAGGAGATTTCGAAATCTGACGTGTCTTGTTTCATAAAGTAATTATTAAATCATCATATTAACGTAAATTAGGAGGCCCGGTGGCCGTGAGAGCTAAAGGTATTCCCCGCCTAAGGTACTGTGTTCGATTTCCACTGCTGTTGGTGGGTGTTCTTTGGAAAAATGAAAAGGCATCAGACCTATCCTCGGTAGAAAATTGTGGTGACCTATAAATAGCCCGTCCTAAAATACTTTGTCAATTATAAATGAACGTTTAAATTTAAGTAAACTAAATTAGCTCAATTTAATAAATGTATCGCATTATACCGAAATTTACAATTTCTGTCTTGTGTTAAAACGATTTATAAAGAAAAGAAAAGTATATAAATAAAATACAGTAAATCGTTAAAGAATAAAAAATACAAAAAAAGTGTGTATTGTGTAAGACGAGAGAAGCCTATTAGCGTGAAGGAGGACTGATATCGTCCTTTGATGCTTTTCTATTTCCTTTTTAACCCTGGAGTAGTCGCGTGGTTGACAGTTACATGAACGGTCGCGTGGTTGACCAGTGTCACCCACAGAATGATTTTGTTTTTGGTATCCTATAATTTAATTACTTAAATAATTATTAATCTTTATGCCTTACTTTAATGTTAGAAAAGGTTTATAAATAAAAACAATCATGAAATAACTTGAAAAATGTATTGTAAAAGCAATAAGTCACATAATTGTAAAAGTGAAAGTCACAAATTTACTGTAAGTAGATTCTATTATAAAATCAAACACATTTTTAACTGTTATGAATATCATAAATTTATTACAAAATACAAATATGTTAAAAACAATTTTGGCAAACACTTTTTAAATGATCATTGCACATCCACTTTTCACATTTATCACACCATTTCCTTGTGGTTTTATCTCTTTGTCGCCCACAGTCATGGCAACGCCCTCTAGCACCTTCTCTTCCTTTTGTTGATGCTGGCTCTTGCATTGAAGTACCAAGAAGTCTACATGCCCGGCGTCTTAATTCAATGGGTAGTTGCAATATTGTAGACCTATATTGAATTTGTGGTTTAATCATATCCCATGCCAAATTTTGTAAAAATATACTTCTGCTCACTTTATTTTTTGAATTTGATTTGTAAATACATAGTGCATTGATCGCAGAAATATTTAGGAGATTGAAAAACACAACCATTGGCCATCGTCGAGTATTTCTTTGAACATTGTAACTCGCTATTAGTTGGTCAAGTAAATCGACCCCAATTTTAGTGTGGTTATAAAATGTTACAATTTCAGGCTTAGACAACTCACCCGTTTCCTCATCGATATAATTGTCATGATGTAAAGTTGAGATTAGGAGAACTGCCCGATTCTTTTTTGGACAGTAAGAAACTAGTGTGCAGTCTTCTTGAAAACCAAACATTGACGAGAATGCAGAACGGTGTTTGTGTGGCTGAAATTCCTTGGGGATTTCAGTTTTGTTTTTCCGGAGGGTACCAACATATGTGAGCCCTTTGGTTTCTAACAATTTTTTGGCCATCGGAATACTGCTGAACCAATTATCTCCAGTTATATTCCTGTGGGGTCCTTTTACCGGTTCCACCAATCTCAGTACAACGTCCATTGGAGAATTACTCTGCCGGTATGGACCCTCCGGCTGAACACCAACATATGTTTCCAAGTTGAACGTGTATGTCATTTTAGCATCAACTAGTGCAAATGTTTTGATGCCGTATTTGGCTGGTTTATTTGGAATGTATTGCCTGAATGGGCATCTGCCTCGGAAAGCTAATAACTGCTCATCTATGGTGATATATTCACTGGGAATGAAGAATTTGGGGAAGTTATTATTTACAATTTCAAACACCTCTCTGATTGGAGCAAATTTATCAATTTCTCTACGTGAAGCTCTATCATGCATATTATCAAATCGTAAACATCTCAGTAAAAAAGCAAATCTATGCCTACTCATTGAGAGATAACATGACTCCAAGCCGTTTCCCTTGGAATTGTCCCACAATTTTTGAATATTTGTCCTGGACATCCCGTAACTCCCTATCAAGTATAAAAGGCCAAATAAAGCTCGAATCTCAACTTCGTCTGTTGTCCTGGCATCTCTATCTCGGGAATATCTACATTTCAAATTATTAATGTAAATATTTGTAGAAGTCACAATTATCCCATAAACATTTCTGTCTAAAAAAAGGTCGAGTAATTCGACTTCAGAATTGATTTTCGAGGCTGGACCTTTTGGGCCAGGGAGGTGTGTTATAATATTCTCTGAGCGAGTTTTAACGTTTTTTTTAGGTAAACTCTTCGCCCATTTCGTTTTTCCATCTTTTCCAAGGTAAAATGCATTTTGACACTCACCCTCGTAATCGTCATCTTCATCAGCTGACTGCTCGGAATTAGTATTATGATCACTCTCACATACATTGTCTATCTCGCCTGAATCCGATTCTTCGGGATCGCATTCTTCCTCTTCATCAGATAAATTTCTGAGCCACTGCTGCCAAATTTTGGGATCTGATGAGAACTCAACTTTTCTTTTTTTATTAGGTTGTGACATGATCTATGTGAAAATAAAAAAATAAAAATAAAATATAGTTTAGGTATTATTTCTATTGGAAGGGAAAAAAACAAAGAATAGATTAAAAATAACAAATTGGGAAATATCTATCTCATAAAACAAATTATTAAAGAAAAAATTACTTACCGGAAAAATAACTTAAAAGGTCGCGTGGGGGACACTTGTCAACCAAACTAATTTGAAATGCAATACCTCTCTAAGTTCAAGGGTAAACTGAATGGCAACAATGTAGACTCCAACAATGGGGTCTTCTTGAAAGATACTGGAGGGGACGGAATGGTAGGGGTTATGGAAAGGGAATTACCTTTAAATAATGGCAGGTGGGTGACAACTGTCAACCGCGCGACTACTCCAGGGTTAAAAGCGGGCCTCCCCTCACATCAGGGAGGAAATTACCCGTCAAATTGTATTTTCTACACCCCCCCCCCTCACTACCTGCTTGGAAACAGCTACTGTCTCCGCTCCACTATCCAGGCCAGTACCGAGATTTTGTACAATGCCTTCATTCTTATAGCACAGATCGAAGAGTGATTGCTTCTCGTTTCATTCTAGTCGGTCTATAGAGAAAATGGAGTCGTTCAGCCTTACTGCTCTATATTAGAAATATATATCAAGATTTGATGTTTTCAACTTTACAACAATTTCTATGACATATACAATATTAAATTTAATTATAAATATTATGATACCATATAACAATATTGAAGACGAAAGAATAGACAGAACAGTTAATTTGTTTACTGTCCAGCACAGAACGATCTCGTTGCTCATATTTAATGTGAAATTAAATTAGCCTAGATCATTAAGTGATACGACATCTTAGATAACAAGTTACAAGAGGATCTCTGTGTATTGGATTGGATTGAACTGAGTTTTAGGGTAATATACTTCATAGTTATCATTGCCTGAAGTTTTGTGGTTTATTTTCATTTTTTTAATGTGTTCTTTGAGTATCAGTCGTCTTGTATTAGGGTACAATTTTTGTGACAATAGATGATATTCGTTAAATACTATCATTAGTTATTTCCTATAATTTTTTATTCTATTTTTATTTTTTTAAGACACATACTTAAGCTTGCCAATATTTTACTAAGTTAGCATAAAAACATGGTTACAGCAGTCTCTCTGAACTTGTAATCTCAGAAACGGTATCACTTACAGATCGGGCTGATTTAATTTCACATTATTTATTTATACCTTTACAGAGCTCCACAACAGGAAGGTGATTTTCTAACATAAATAGTTAATAAATTAAAATTAATAAAAACAATATAAAATAAAAGAGTAAAAAATAGGTTTAAATAATGTTTTTAAAAGAGATAAAAATTACCTGAGCATAAATAAATAAATTAAAAAAATTAAAATAGTTTAAAAATCAATTAATTTCATAATTAACAATATTAAAAATGAGAATATATAATGAGGAAATTTAATAATAATAAATATTATAATAATTAACTCTTTATTGCAAGATAAAAATTTCAATATTAAACGTTCGCATAAAATAAGAGCTACGTGATCATTCAGTGAATGTGTTAAACATTGAACAATAAGTTGTTTGTTCCTTAGCTTGCTCTAAAACACAAATAAATAATTAATTAAACAAAGAGAAGGTATAAACAGCTGACATGCCGACGGGTATTAGAGAGTAGCTTTTTAACGACAAAGTACATTTCATTAGAGGGCAAGAAATTTTCGAAGAGTAATTAAATCCAAATGGAGGTGTTTGGATTGTAGGAAATGCGGGAGTTAGTAGAAGGGGAGGGGGGAGTTTGGTACCTGCTTCGTCCAATGAGATTCCTTCTTTCGGCGGTTACTTAGCACCGCTTTCAACTTTCTCGGAGGCTCCGTTTTATCAGGATTTATTCTTGTTTATCTTCCCTCTTCTTTATTATCTCTACTCTCTGTGCTCTTTTTTAGGGACAAGGACGTTGGGAGAAGGTACAGTTTATAACTTTGGACTTTCTTATAATTCCAGTTCGAAAGTAGTTAATTCCTTGAAGACAAAAAAACAATGGTACCTATCTTGAATATTTGCTGATCTGTTAAAGTTTTTTTGCTGAAATATCACTCGGACTATAGAATTAAAAACCACTGAGTGTGATAATTAAACACAATAAAGTTAGTGTGAGAATGAGCACGTATAGTATAGAGAAGGCTTGGATAGTATGGGGCCATTCCATGTCAAATCAACACACCATTTTACCTCACCCTCTCAGATATTAATGAAAATTGGTACGCCCAAAGTAGGGGTTGGGACAAATAAAAATACCAAATTTCAAATTTTTATCTAAAACGGTTTCCAAAAAACGGTCATGTAAAATTTTCAATAAGCAGCCAAAATTGCCTCGCTGTGGCAAAATATTTAAATGGTCAAAACACCTCTCCTGTTTACGTTAAAAGCTTAGGAAAGATGTCGATATTTACCTCTTTATATGGTCTTTCAAATGAAATGCAACACATGATAAGTTATGAGAACATAATGGTTTTCAAAATCAAAAATAAAATTTTGAATCTAAATATTTTTAAAGACAAATTATTAAAAACATTCAAAAAATTATGCATAAAAGGTCATATCATTACTAATTTTTATGGGTTATGGGATTGCAATGGGTTGTTAGTCAAAATAATTTAAAACCGGAGGCGGCATTTTACGTATTTTTATATATAAAAGCTTTTTAATACATAATTGTAAAATTTAATCCAATCTTTACTGTTGCATATATTTTATACACATTTGAATTTCATTGTCTTAATTACGAAGCTGGAGGCCCGGTGGCCGTGAGTGTTAAGGCGTAAGCACTTAACACTCCGTGCCAAAGGTCGTGGGTTCGATTCCCACTATGGGGTGGTGACTTCTCTTTAGAAAAAAGAAAAAGCATCAGCCCTATCCTGGCTAGAAAAGGGGTGGTAACCTGTAGATAACCCGCCCCAAAATTCGCAGTTAATAATAATGGACGTTAACATTTAAATAAATATATACATTACAAAGCTTATTTTAAAAAATGCTATGTATATATTAATAATTTGTTGTAATTAGTTTAATTTATAATACATGTACTTGGGTTATGGAGGAGATGGAGCAATATTGGGAGGTGTAGCATCATGAAAGGGAACTGTTCTTCCTCTCCTCCATATCCCTGAAGGAGGCTTGATCGTTAAACCGAAACTTTGGGAGAAATACAACTCATTTGTGTTATAAAATGTATTTTTATTTATCATAAGAATGAACCCTCATCATCTACGTCTTCTCAGTCTCAACGGTCACCGGTCTCTTATCAATATACTGTATAAAAATACAGGGAGGAAAAATTAACAAAATCAAAACTTGTTAGTTCCTTAGCAATTTGGTATGATCTACCCATCTGTCTAAGGTTTGTTTCGGAGTCCGTTTCCCTCGTTTTATGGTATTTTTTATCATCAACATTATCCGTTGATCTGTGATGATGAGTGGTTTAGCGGTATTACTGTAGGGTGCTAACGTACCAGTCAGTTCCTGCAAGGCGGGTCTTCCTCGGCATTTTCTAATTTCGACGGATCAGTTGAAGGCCCTAAGCTGTGAAGGAAGGATGGATTAGACACGAAGCTCTAGAGAAGGATTACAAACCCTTCGATAAGGGTTCCTGAACCTGCTATAAAATCGGTTTAAAGGATATAGAAGGGTATTGGCACCTTCTATCATAATAACCGAATCAGAAAACAATGGCAGTTTACTAGATTAAGGATTGCCTGTTAATAAAGGTTATTATATTCATGTAATGCTGTATAACCGCTGATTTCGTAAGAAAATGGAGGTAACATTCCTCAATCTGATGTTATCCAGTACTAAAACCCATTTTTATAATCTTTATTACAAGAAAGTAAGAAAAAAAAATAGGAAAAAAGTCGTTTTCTCAAAACTATGATTTTCAAATCGGGCGATACTCTGGCGTCTTCAATTTCTGCCCGATCAACTTCAAATGTTAACTGCAGCTTCCTAATGATATTTTCTGTAAAAGTACGTATTTTTTCGATTCATTGAATTAAAACGATTGTATGACCGATTTTCGACGGATTATTTAATAGAAAATGAATAATTGTTCGCCATTTTCGAAAAAATTAATATTTCTTCAAAATCCTACGTACTTTACTAGATTTAACCTTCTTCTTTCGCCCTGTGCCTGCAGACTATTGCCCGTGAAAAAAGTGGGTTTCCATTGTCAGAATTGAAACTTTTTTTTTTTTACATACTTCAACATCCTTTAAAAAACGTTGAGAATATGAGGGATAGAGAATTGAGAAATATTTATTTACTTGTTATTTACACATTTAAGAAAATTACTTTAATTTTGACCGGACAAGGTACTATAACCCCTTAATGTTGGAGGGATGTTAGATATGCTATATTTGGAGGTGGAATGATAGTAGAAAAAGCTTTATTTACCTTTGTCAATATGGTTGAGGATAATGCAGGAATAGTCTACCATTTTCCCGACGGTAGGAGTATTGAAAGAGCCTTTACTCAGCTCAGGGCCCGGGGTACGGCAAACAACACTTCAAAGTGCCGCTGCTCTACCTCAACATGCTATGGTGCCATTATAAAACCCCTTATCGAGGGTACACACCTTCCCCTTGTAACCTACCCGCACTCTTCAAGCTTGCTCTTGAACCACGCTCCTGCTTCACAGAAGAAAATACAGAATATCTCAACAACTGGCTTATTCCGAAGAAACGACTCCTTTTGATAAGAATCTAGCGAGAGGCGATACATTTTAGTGAAATCCTTCAGGAATTCATAAGGAATTTTCCGCAATACACTTGCTCTTGATCAGAAGTCACCTTCCAGTTCGTAGAACATTACGATAAGCTGAGGCTAAATATTAATATCGTCCCTGTCCTGTCAAACTATATAATATGAAAAATGTATCAGAGTCTCCTTTGTTCTTTTGAGCCGTTCTTCTACACAAATCACCCCCTTTTTGGAGTAAAAAAAAAAGTCCTTTTTATAAAAGAGAGTATATTATTGTTTGGCAATTTTTATAAAGATTGGTGGGGAAACTATCACCCTACTAATGACAGAGATATTTTGCAGTGGGATTCATCGGTCATCAAGTTTCACTTCATTCCTATTTCATACCCTCTCAACACCCCTGAAACTTCTTATGAAAATCTTCATTTGGAACAATGCATTTAAAAGGATCTTATCAAAGACCCCCTTGTGATGTCCCTCCTTCGGAAATATAAAGTATATATTCATTAAACCAACATATTTATAGCGGAATAAACCGTTAGCAACTCAATAGCTTATAATTTTATAAATCTTACTCGCAAAGCTGGGATTTTTTTCCAGTTTCTCCCCAATATTTGTGACATACTTCGATTTCTTACCTTACTTTAAGGTACCTAATTGAACCAAGGTTTCAGATAGAAAATCGTTATGTTCATCTGAAGGTAGATATTATAGGCTTTAAAGGCTCTACACTAAAGTACCTACTGTGATGACATGTATTAAACAAACTTATATTTTGTAGGGTGCCATATCTTCCATTTTGTGTATGCTGAGGGCCTTATTTTCTCTGTTAAAAGAGTTTCACCTCCAGTGGGATCGAAAACGTGTTTTAGGTTTGAAGGGTTTCCTCCAAAATTTCCCGTTGAAAGTTTCATAGATATTACATTCTTAATATTATCACTGAGTTCACAAAAAAATGCGTTGTTTTGAAATACAAGGTATAACGGAATGAGAAGGCAAAGTAAAATATTTGTCTAAGGCCTCAAACTGCTTCTGGGGTTTGCGCAGTAAATGTATCATACACTTACGAAGTAAACTCTTTTGGGGCTATGTGAGTGTACTCACCATGAGTTGAAAAGTACAGTAGGATTTTTCACGTTATCCAGATTAAACTATTGATTCGACCATATGGGGCTAGTACTGCGCGTAATAAAAAGGATACCATATATTCCCCTTGGTGAATGGGATTTGCAGAATGTATCTTTATACAGACTAATAAGTCATGGAAATACACCAAGGAAGTGTAAATCGCAACAACGAAATTCCAAGTATATGAAATGTTACTCAGATTTTTTTCGCCGTTTAAAGAGTGATGAAAATATATTCTCAACAAATTACCAATTTTTCAGTGGAAAATAATGAATATTCATACAATTCGGAGGCGAATACCATAACCAGGGCGGGTATAAATTCAAACAAGGCTAAACCATTAAAATTCATGGGCAAGTCTAAGTTCCAATAAATACAGCTTATGAATGGCAATTATTCTTCAATGGGAAAAGTCGCTCTTGATGAAGATAGGTTTTTATGTATACACAAAAAAAAAAACTGGACAGCTCAGTTCAAACATATTTTGATTAATAAATGATATTACCCCATTAAACATATACATTTTCAACTATTATTCTAAACATTTACAATAATTGTTATCGTTCATAGCTTCCAGAGTCTTAATTTATAATAATTATGTTACTAATAATCATTATACTTGTTGCTTCTTTTTCCTTTTAATTTTTAATAATTTTGGAATTAAATGTTACTTATAACTATTCATACAACTTCCATATAATTTTAATAGTCTCTCTCAATGAGAATTCTGTACTTGAATTATTTTTAGATGTATAAATTATAATGTAAAAGTTATTTTATTATTTTAATACAGTAGAAACTCGATTATCCGGACTAATTGGGACCAACGTCAGTCCGGATAATGGAATATTAAAAAAGTTTCAAAAACTATGAACTCTTTATTGAAAATTTAAAGCAATATAATAGTTAAAAATATTTTTATGTATGTAAATGTAATAATCTATGTTCACAGTTAAGTACAGAAACTAATTTAAAACAGTTAGAAAGATTTAAAAAAATCGATTATTGTTGTTTGCTTCTTTGCCTTCCATTTCTTGGATTTAAATCAGAATTTAGCCACTCAATTACATCTTGTTCCTCACTTTCTCCTATGAGTTTCGCCATTTGCGAAATCGTCCTGTCTGGATAACAGAGCGTCCGGATAATGGAGGTCCGGATAATCTAGTTCCTACTGTAAGTCACATTTTTTTAAGCAGACCTTCGTCTAACATGAATTTATACTGAATCGCTCAAAATAATTATTGTCTGCGTTGTTCAATCAAATTTGGTTAAAGTATAATAAAATGCTAATAATATTAAGTGGAATGAATAAAACATGAGTTTTTACTTAGGGAAAGTACCTTGAGCAGATTTTTTTTTTTTTTTTTTTTTTTTTTTTTTACGATTTAATCTTCAATAATAATATCAGACTATCCTTTAAAAATAACTATATGACCCGCTAAGCAAAAGTGCCTATACGCTCTTTTCAAAAAGTTTAACCTTTTAGTTCTTAACGTTTTAACTTATTTCTGAGAGTTGGGTCTATTGAACCTCATTTTTCTGTCACAACTGTTTTATTGATAAGTAATTTTATTGTGGCACAACGTTAAAATATATTTACAAACACATTGTCATCAATAATCATTTTTGCAGTAAAAAATAAGAGGGTCGTAAGTCCAAGTGTGAGAGTCACTTTTACAGTTATTTTCTTCAATGATTTTAAATCTCTGTAAATAAGTTCTTTTTGGTCCGTGATCGGTTAGTATTTGTGTTAGTTTCTAATATATGCTTGATATTTTCTGTGCGGCCTCTATACTACGGATGTATACGTATAGGAGTCGTCCTTAGTTGTCAGGGTCCAACGTTGGTTCATGAGTGATTGGTAAGGGTGGCGACCTGTAGAAAGCCCGGTGTTAATGGCCTAGGGGCCGATACACTGTAAGAAAATAATCATGACTGCAAAAGTTTTTCGGAAAAAGCTTTTGATGGACAACATATCAGAGAACCAATGCATTTGTATGTCAATAAAGTAATCCGTATATTTTTCCAATATAAATTACCTAGGCGGAAGGCAGTGTCCAATAAACTGTGAAAGCAAAAAATCCAACCTTTTTTTTGATGCGTTGACTGTCATTAGCGACTTGGTGGATTGGGAGGCTATTGGTCGAGTTGATTCTCCCCACATTCCACATTGATTGAGGCAGACCTACATTCAATTCGAATACCATTCTATGCCCCCTTCCTCCTTTTGTAGAAAGGAAATTAACTTCTCAATTCTCGACATTCGCTTTTGACAGATCAATTTTTTTTTCTTTTTTAGAAGGACTGCCATCCATTTAGTGAACAGAATTGAAATGCATCCCGCTTTGTCGGAACGCTGAGCGCCCTATTTTCTCTGTTAATAGAATTCCCCTTCCAGTGGCATCCAGCGATTCTTTTGGGCTTAAAGATTTTCCTCCGGAGAACCGAAATTCCTGCTGAGAGGTTTATAGAGATTAAATGTTTATAGAGAAAAAGGGCGTTGTTTTGAAATACAAGGTTTGTGTAAGACTTGTAAGAATTATGCATATATGCGTGCATGGGTTTTTTAACTTGTTTCAAAAGCGTTTGATTCTCTTTTGGGCAGTGTAAAAGCACTCGCGGCGAGTTGAAAAATATAGTGCTGCCCGACGAGGAGTTTCATTTTATCCAGATTAAACTATTGATTTTGCCGGCTGTAAAAACTACAACTGGAAGTATCACCAAAATTCAGACTTATTGATTTATTTATTTCCTTTAAGAGCAACGCTACATTGGTAGATACACTACATTGGGTGATTTGCTAAAAAAAAAAAAAATAAATAAATAAATAAAAGATAATAAAGTAATAGCCTATAAATTAATTGTTCATTGTCAGAAAATTCATTAGAAGCCGAAAAAATATCAGATAATAAGTAATAAAATAGAGCTTAAATGATATAATATAAGTTCAACCGTTATAAAAATAAATGAATAAATAAATTTTAAAAAATAAAGAGATGAAAAAATAAATAGGATGCAATAGATAATAATAATAAAAAAATAGTGAATAGAAAAGAAATCTAAATAAAAATAATATAAATAAATCGGTCAATATTATTCTAAGATCAGAAATTTTGTTTAGAATTAAAATCGTGGGATATTTTATTATTTTCCCCCAAACTAAAATTTATTGTGTGCATGGAGAGTGCCAGGCCCTACGGATTGGAACCAGGAGCCGGACAAAATGCAACACCTTATCCTGCGCTTATGTACTAGAAGGGATTATGATATTTACACTGGGGGTCTTTAGCTAATTGGTTGTCTAATGAGGGATTAAAGAAGATGGGTTATTTGTAATATTACTATATTTCATTGCATGCATTCGTGGACTACAGGTATGTTAGTATGGTAGCAATGTATGGTCTCCTATCTTATAACAGCCCACTAAGGTTCCAAAGTGCCTGTAGATTGTCTCTTTTCAGATTTCTAGACGAATGATTTCATGATTGAAATCATTCTGAGACAGAAATTTACACAAGCACGCACATATGTGCGCACGCTTGAATTCATTGTATCCGCTTTATTTCTTCTCGAGTTCAAGATTACTAAACTTGAAGTAATACTTTCAATCCTTATAATGTATTCTAAACGTAAGGGGGCATTAAAAAATATATGATATTAAAAATTAAAGAGAGCTGACTCTTTAGTGTTTTTTAACCAAATTAATGAAAGATTTTTCAAATTGGTGCTTAAAACAAAGTTTGACAGAGGTTGGAATATTTTGTTAATTTTCAACAAGGATTCAGTGGTACCAATACAACAGAGTTTTTATAACATTTGGATTTTTAAATTTCAAGGTATAATATATATCTTTTATAATCATTATATTATATCGTTTATAGAAAGAATACAATCGTTTGAGACAGAATATAAAAAGAAAAATATTCCCGCTCCTTTGTGACAAATTCGGTTACCTATGGAGACGCCAATCTTGAATATTCTAGCTTTAAATCATCAATGGAACATGTGTACATTTAGGGGATATAAAAAATGCAACGTTACTACAAAAATATTTAGGATTAAAGAGCTGATTGCATAAGGATGATTATCCTAAGGATTTGGTATCCTGAAGGAATGTTATATTAAAACAAGCAGCCTCAAAGGACCCCTCTGCAATCATAGTGGCTGTTCCTTTTCTAGGGCTATCATAGACCATTTCCTATGGATTTCTTGCCTCTCTTCCCCATTCTCTCTCTCTCTCTCTCTCTCTCTCTCTCTCTCTCTCTCTCTCTCTCTCTCTCTCTCTCTCTCTCTCTCTCTCTCTCTCTCTCTCTTCTCTCTCTCTCTCTCTCTCTCTCTCCCCCCCTCTGTTTTTCTCTCTCGAATCTTCTAACTCATTCTTTTTTCTCTTTCTTTTCCCCCTCTTTATCGCAAGCCCTTTGGCTTACACAGCACTATCTCGAGACGGCCTCGCATCGAATTTATCCGGCTGAGTAAATTGAATAAACTTTCCTTCTTGCATTTTGTTATTTATTTATTTTTTTTTGCGCTCTCGATATTCTGTACTCATCAATATACACATATGAATGAAAACCATTCTTCGCCTATTATCAGAAACAAAGAGAATACATTAAAATGAAAGAGAGCCTCTGAAAGAGGTGTACGCTTTAAATAATCGATGACTTACCACCAGCCTCTGTAATATTTTCACTCTCTTCTCATGCCGTCGATACAAATGCAAAGTATCGAATGTGAAAAAACGCATTTTTCATCTTCAATTTATACTGGACGGAGGTACGTTTTGACAAGCTCTCGAAAATTAAAAAAAAATAATTATCAATTATAAAAAATCAAACTAACGAATGTGCATTAAGTCTAGTTAAAATATATGAATGAATTTATATAGTAACCTCTAAGGTACCAAATCACTTTTCAAATTCAATACTTAGCATTTGCATCGACAATGTGAGAATGAGTTACCATATTTTCTTCTTGATTATTAAATTTATAAAGATGAGTTTTTATTGCAAACGTTTCAACTTAAATTTCAAGCCTTTGTCATCAGGGTGGCTATGAGAGAACTAATCAGTTTGAAGGTCCTTAGATACTGATTCCATCGTATTAGTTAATTGAACCTGCATTTTAAAATGTATAAATTTTTTTTCGGTTGTTTCTTAATTGAAAAACTATCAAACAAAACCATATAACCAATTTAAACAATATTTGGTGTTTTTTTTATTATATAACATTTTCTTCCTTGAATATGATGGTCATAAATTAATTTTAAGCTACTAAAAAATGATATAAAAATGTCTGTTTTTACTCTTTTTTTCATACTTCTTGTTGTTTGTGTGTGTATATATGTATTTGTTTCTATATGTATTGTTTGTAATAACTGACTATATAAAATGTAAGGTGTACATCGCCATAAAGTGGAACACCAATAAATAAATAATAAATAAATGTTGTTTCGCAAAAAAGCGAATAAATTTTAGCATTTCTAAATAATATATTGTATGACATTTTATTACATCTCTTTGGGAAGGTCTCTAGTCTGAATACTTTCGGAGTTATAAAGGGAGAAAAGTACACAAAAACAGTGATTTTTTTTTTTCGATTTTTCTTTTATATTTGTATTTACATATCTGTACCCCAGGTTAAAGACACTATGTCACATATTTGTAATTGTTCAGGAGAGCCAATTTTCTATAACTTTAAACTATTAAAATTTGTTTCAGCTCATAGAAACAGTTTCAAGAAAATGTTTTATGTTGTTATTGGCATTGATAGGTAATTGGAAGTATTGATCATAGTCAAACAAAACCTCCACATGGTGTCTTTTACCTCTAATGAAAACGGACATGATTTCATTTTTCACTGTCTTATCTTCGTTTTTTTATGGGAACAGGACATTGCGCTCTAAACCCGGGGTCTCCAAACTTTCCGGCCTTAGGGCCATACTGATTACTCCAGTAGGTTCCGAGGGCCAGAACCATATTGGTACTACTTATTTGTGTGAGAAGACCTTCTCCAAAATGAAGTACACAAAAAATGTTTACAGATCTAAATTAACTCATGAGCATCTTAAATCTCTTTTAATAATTGGCACAAGTAAAATTAGTCCACAACTACAAACTATTGTCAGTGGAAAATCTCAATTACATAAATCTCATTAGTATTTCATATGTCATTATGCTTGTTATAAGTTATGTTTTTATTTAAAATGTATAAAATGTTAGTTGGATTTATTTCAATAATTTGTTAGTTATTATAGACTGAAGTTAAATTTTCTGCATATTATACATGTCTTTACTCATTACAATTCTGTGTTTCTTTATCCAACTTATCACAAAAACAATAACAATAAGCCTACAACAATGTTATGAGTAGTTAGCCCATGACCATATCAATGTAGATGTCATATTAATAATTATTCAACATAAAATTAGAATACTAATTTTATGTTAGAAAATATGTTTTCTAAAAGGAGTTTTCAAGTATGCTAGCTCTCCGCGGGCCGGAAAAATCTGTCCGCGGGCCGGAAAAATCTGTCCGCGGGCCGGATGTGGCCCTCGGGCCGTAGTTTGGAGACCCCTGCTCTAAACCATTATATGGAGCGAATAAGCAACATTAAGAATGTTGGGAGGTCAATTTAATAAAAAAAATGGACACGTTGTCCTTTACTTCCGGGGTACAGATATAAAAAAATGTACCGGGAATTTTTCGATTTACGCGTACCTAAATTATTGTTATTTTAATTGTTCCGAAGGTATTCCTGCAAAAATTAGCCTGAAAATTAGCACTGAACATTCAAGTATAGCTACCCTGTATTATGATCCTTATAAAACAATTAGATTCAGATAGATGGGGCGTTTGCCGGTCTGGCAGATGTTTTGGCGTCACCAGATGACATTTGGCATACGGAGATATGAAGTCTGGTGCGATAAGCAGCTAGAAACCCGACCCTGAACGGGAGGATCTCTGTCCAACAGTTCCATTATTTAATTTTTGTTTTAAAAATTAAGATTTAATAATTCACTCACTGTATTATATACTGCAGCTTATAAATCCTAGGATTCTTCTCAACCGATTCTTAGCTAAATGTATCATTGAATTCCCCATAATAAAAACTAATTCATTCAATTTTAATATTTATTCAACGAATTATTAATTTTTTTATCAAAGTAAATTCATCAGAATCTTATTAGTCGTATAAATCATCAAACTGTTAATTATGAATGAGCTAATGACTGTAGGCGATGGTTTTCCGTCTAGACCAATTCATTTCCTGAGTGTTTCCCTCGCCGAATGAGGATGGATTGGCGTTGGGCTAGTTTCGATAGATCGATCTTAGATTAATAGACGGTTATCCCCCACAAGTGCTCTCTCGGATAATTTACTGCTTTAGATCACTTTGATATTCATGACCACAAGTGAGTTAGTAACATAAAGGGAATATTTCAACTGCAAAGGGCTCTAATATGAAACGATAATGCGGTTGATACGCCATTGTGTGCCAGTGACAATTTGAATAACACATTCCACTGAGCGCTGAGTATTTTGTTTTTATTTATTTATTTATTTTCGTGAAAATTTTAAATTATACTGTATATTCCGTCTCTAATAAATTTCTAAAATAATCTTATCTCGGTCGTTTTCACTTTTTTTTTATTGATAATTCAGCAAACTCATTAGAACTCCAGAGTCAATGTGAGTTAGTTTCAGCCAGATGTATTAGTCAGTTAGTTCTAAGGAGAAGAAAACTAAGAAAAATCATAAAACAAAATTATTATATACTACAAATTTATATATTTTCAGTAAAGAATACATTCAGTTGTATTTTGTAAAAATGGTTTGCATGTTTTAAATGTTTAAGGGGTGTTTGAACGTAGGGCTACCTTCAGTCAGTAAGTTGTAAGGAAGTGACACGTCGCTGGGTCGCCTACAGTTCGTCAGTTATTCGAGTTCTGTTGCTTATTGTTGTAATGTATATTGTATTCCATTGAAAATATAAAATTTTAAAAGTACCACAAATATTATATTTTTGTTTACATATTGAAGACCTATGTGTCAACAAACTATATATCTTAAAATACAAAAGAAGGTGTAGATCATCGGGGTTTTGTTATGTGTTGAATAAAAACTACATTTTAAGGACCTGACATTTAAAGTAAAAATGTAGATCTAAATCACTGGAAACGTTTATAACTGCATACAATATTAGTCGCACGTTTTCTATTCCAATTAAGGCAATATTTGATTACAGCCAGCGCTTTTTTGGTTGAACGGAAAGATAACGAACGAGAACGATTTATTATATAATCAAGCATTGCATAAAAACCCATTCATGTATTTCATTAAATTATTTACTGCCTATATTTTCCTTATTCATTCTATTTTTAATTACTATTTTTTCCCCCGTTCATAAATTGGTATTGTTCATTAAGGTTTGGGAGTTGAGAGGCAGGCTCGACACCTGCCACAAGTGTTTTCCCTAGTGCCTACAGGAAAAATGGCCCACTCTCTCAGGACGGCTTTTAATAAAAGCTGAATGAGTTATGGACCACCGCTTCGGCTCACTGCGCCAAAACACCGGAACCCTAGAAAAGTCACACCGATGCTTTTTACTGATTTCATTTTTCTATCTTTTCTATCCCAAGGTCGGCTCCAGTTTCTAACTTACTCTTACTATGAATGTGTAAAAGAATAAAGGTAACCTATAAAAAAATGGTAGGATCATAGTGACATATAGGTTGGTTATGACAGGATTTCTTGGTAAAAATGGCAGTGCCAAACATAATAACCTCTAAAGGAAGGTAATATGACACACCTCAATTCTCCTCACTAACCTTTTCTGAAAAAATCGTAGGATCATAGTGACATATAGGTCGGTTATGACAGGATTTCTTGGTAAAAATGGCAGCGCCAAACATAATAACCTCTAAGGGAAGGTAATATGACACACCTCAATTCTCCTCACTAACCTTTTCTGAAAAAATGGTTTAGCCTCAGCATCAGTTTCCCGCCATATTTTATAACCTCTTTCTTCTATTTCTTTCTAAAAACTCTTTGGCTGATTCCAGTCGACCTACCACGAATAGTTGATCAGCTAGTCAGTCAGTCGGTCAGTTAGTCATCAGCCAGTCAGACGGTCGGTCAGTCATTCATCAGCCAGTCAGTCCATCAGCCAGTCAGTCGGTCGGTCGGTCAATTGGTCTACTCGTATAACTCTTGCATAGAGTTTCTTCTAAGAAGTAATACAAGGAGATTATAAAATTTGGTGAAAGAAGGATGGTTCCTTCTGAGTTTCCTTCGTATTTCCTAAAGATGTTATAAGATTTAGGGATTATAAGGACTGTCATATTACTTTTCCATAGATGTTCATTTTTGGCGGCGACCTCAAGGGTACCGTCATTTTTCTCACAAACTTTCAACAAATCCGTATTTTTATATCTACTGACTTCATATAGCAGTCGTGGGTTTTAGTCTAAATTTGATACCGGCATTGTTGTAAAATTTACCTTACAAATTTTATTGAAGAAAAATACTTATAATTTGTTAGTAACATCACCTCTAAAATTGATTTTATACTTCGTACTATCTCCCATAACTGGATAATTTTTCTGAAGGGAACAAATCAAATCCTCATTAGAATTTCATCGTTACGATATTTGTGAAGGCGATATAAAAGTTGCTGGCTTATATGCAATAGTTAAACAAATAGTGTAGTTTACATTTTTAGTTATCGTTTTTTACCAATTATATTAAATTCTCATAATTAAGGGTTGAGTCGTATAAGGATTGTAAAATGCCTTCTTTCCTTTCTTGTTATCGTATTATACACAAAATTATTATACTTGTCTCTTAGCGTTATTATAATTTTATATTACTTTCTACGTACATTACATTTTTACAATTATTTCAGTATGATGTAGAAGTATGTTTACTAAATGATTGATCGTTTACAGGTGAAAGCATCTTGCGGTCCGCCGAAGCTGACGACTAGATCTACCCCAGAACCTCTTCCTGAAGAAATGATTACCCCTAAGAAACCTGGAGGCGAAGGTCCTGTAGCTAAGCAGCTGAGGATATTCACACAGGCTATAGAGACAACCAAAGCACGCGGATTCTTCGCAAACCTCGCAGAAGCACTCTGCTCTGATGACAGCTTCGCCGAGACCAGGGACACGGCAGACTGCTGGAACGGACATAGAGTTGGCGAGTAAGTACTTATGAATATGATTGTCGGTTAATTGGCTCATTTACATTTACTGCAGACTTATAGAATTCTCGTAGTGGTACGCTGTAACATAGGACGACAATTGAGGACCCCAGAGGTCAAGGGCTCTATGCAACGCACTCACTGTTTTGCGATAAATGAAGTCAAACTTGAAAATATATGTTAATAGCAAAAACTAGATTTTTGCAGTTTCGATCATACTAGACGTACCCTCAGGTCCTTAACTGTTGATTATCGATAATACATTAAAGATACAACATTCTATTCACTTCTATGGCTTGATTCGGACCACCAACTCACATTATATCGAAATCCTAAAAACTGTGGCAATTGAAGAGTTAAAGCTATTTTTTTCTCGCTCCAACCCTAAGATATTTTGATTCCAAAATCTGTGGTTAGCTGCATCATATGATGTTATCTCTGGACCGGACAATATCGAATATATATTACCCATATTATGCGAATCACGCATTACCTATGCACAAGAAAACTGAAATACCTACCACATATTACAGCAGAGTTTTGATACTTTATTATTGTTTAACCATGAAGATTAGATATTTAGCCGTCGAGGTGATGGAATAGTTTCGATTCGGCTAAAGAATCCCAACTTTTTTCTGTATTAATTTCTGTTTTTTTCCTGTCATTTTAGCTGACGAAGGCTACCAATGAGTAGCCGATATCGATTTTTTTAACAAAAATCGTATTGAGGTTCTTTAGCCGAATCCCAACTATTCCATCATTACTTATTATTTTTTAAGGTGTTTAACCATCTTTAAATTCTCAAAAAATCTAAATTTTTCGGGAAAGCTATTTTAATCATTTATATTTGTTACACAAAACTTACTTTCACAATACTTTCAACACAAACCTTCCTTTTTTTTTTTTTTGTTAACGTGTTTAAGAAACCTTGAGATCTTTTCAGATTATTTTTATTGTTATTTATTGTAATAGTGTCCCGCTTGATCGGCGATTAGACAAAGAACAGTATCCTCTGAACTTAGCTATTCTAGGAAATAAACATGGTTATTGTTATGGGAGTGTGTGTGGTTATGTAATTTTTTAGACGTAGGGTTAACCTATAAGTAGTGCTTAGTATGAATGGAAATATATCTTATATGCCAACATTGCAGACGTTCATCAAATAAGGTTGTATAGTCCTGTATTCTTGAGGTAAGTCAGTATAGTGTTGATGTACTGGCCATCATTGCCGAGACGTTCTTGCGTATTACTCGGGATGTTATAATTGCTTCTGCTCAGGCAGTCTGACAGTAAATGTTAAGCACATCGTAAGTTCTGTGTTACATATGTTGAATATTGGCCCAATCCGTAATCTAGCGAGAACAACTTCTTCGCGTTTATGATTTCAGATTAAACACATTGATTATATACGTATATGACACCCATAAAAACAAAAATACGTAACAACGTAGAATATTATTAGAAATACTTATGTAATATATAAATGCATGAAGTAAGACTTTTATGCCATTGTTGTAGTAAGAAGTAATATCTGTAATATCCAAATATTATTGAAATAGTACTGCGTCGTCTGTCAAAGAACAGGAATGACTATCTTAACTGCCTATATAAACACATTAATATTATGACCTTGGCTGTGAAGCCTTATTGGCAGCTGTTGGTTGTATTTAGAGTATCAAACTACTATTTAAGTTGTACTCTTTTGACTATTAAGCTACTCTTGTTTTGGTGTATTGAATATACCACAAGGCTCTTCATCGAATTCCAGAGAAGATTTTCTTGACCTTCAAACATCTTAAAACTTGTAAGTGGTTGACCTTTGACATGTCCGTGGTTGAATGCAAACTTAATGAAGGTGTCTTAGGTCCCCGGAATGTCGTCTCCCAGTCTGCCCCGTCTATATTTAAGTAGCCTGCTAGTTGGTACCATCGATTTGACCTCTCCCTTACCGGACGGTTATTAACTTTTAATGAAAAGACTCTGCTCTCCTTTGAAGTGCTGCGGTTTTTCCGACGAGAAAGAGTAGCTTACTAACTTTTATGTTAGTCACGCATATCTCTCATAGGGAGAAGGTTTTACTGAACTACATTTATACATTTTTTTTTTAAAAAATTTCTAATTCTTATGTATTAAAACTCACAAACAATTTTAAAGAAGTAACAAACTACTATTAAAAACCTACCCTATAATTGCAGCCAAGCAATGTTGCTTTAAACGATTTTACAAGGAAAGATTGGTGTATGTTTTGGGCTGAAATCATAAAAAAAAAAATAAAAATTCCCCAAATACATATATAATTTATGTAAAATGAATTATGTATATGATGAATGTTATGAAACTTGTTATGCATCATTCGACAGTAATAAATAGAAGTAGGAATTCACCAGGAAACATGTTTCTAAGATTTTTGAGTAAATTTGTTATAAAAAGTGGGTTTCCAAAATATAATTAACAATTAACGTACAATGACAGACACCAAAGGCAGATACTACTTGAGCGATCCACAGGTTATGCCTAACTTACTGACTGGAGGTAGTTTTTATATAGATATGATATTATTATTATTATTTATTATAGTTTAACATCATGTTGGTGATCCAACTTAAATAATAATAATATATTACATTATTAGGTTAGTTTCTGTAGAGGTAATAATCTAGTCATGTTGTGTTTGGTATAATTATTTGTGTGTTCTTTGTTATTTGTCAGGTCAATGATGCCGTATCAACATCACAAAGTGGCTTTCGTTATTTTGTTAGATATGATATTACAAGATCTATAAAATGGAAAAAATCAATCTGAATTATGAAACTTTTTGAATTCATTCTTTTGAAAGCCTTTTTTTTTCTCTCTATATACAGAGAAGAATATTACATTTATGTATGGATGCTTATAAGAACACACACACACATACATATATATATATGTTACAATTAAAGACAAAACGAATTAATTAAATGGCTTTAAAATTTAAAAAATTAAATGTAGTGTCTGTAAAGGTTTCTATATTCATCATCATTCTGTATAATTCATCACAAATTAAAAAAAAATAATAAATAAAAATTAAAAAAGATAAACGTATTTTAAGAGCTGCATAACTAAGAAAATTCTCCAGCAATCCATGCAGAATTTCATTATCTGAATGTTTGCTAATAATACACTTTTCGATTAAAAGCTTTGTTACTGAGGAATATTAGAGAGACCGTAAAAAAACCCGAAACTTTTGGGTTTTTTTCACACAATATAGCTCTAGCTCAACTCAGAAATTGAGGCAGACGTCATATTATTTATATTTGGTGCCTGTTTTCAAATTAATGAAACCGGTTTTAGACCTCCAACAATTTGTTTTCCCCAGCAACACTCTTTTCTTACCTAATTTGTCTGGGCTATTATTATCCTTGTATTCAATGCGGCAGAAGGTCAAATTTTATAAAATCCTCCAATTGTATCCTTTATTTCGCTCGGTATATTTCACATCTCCTTGACGCCTCTTCAGGAATAATTAAAATACAAATCACAGCCTCAACCTCAGAGAACCTTCTGCAGGTAGGGCCACGTCTAGACTGACAAAATCAGTCATAGCTACCGTTGATCAGCTGGTAAAATCCTATAATGTTATTAATTATTTCTGTTATTTAAATAATATAATGGTATTCTCCCGTAACTATAGGAGATATTTTACCATTGACTTGATAACACCGGACCTGGAGGTCGTAGGGCCTGCTGGAGGTACAGCAAACAAGGTCTATTCTAGACCTTACATTGTATACACCGTCAGCACCTTAGATTCCAATAAACAGGGATCATTCCTTCCTCTCCTTATACAAACTATTTACACAATTAATGCTCTGTAGGAAACGCTTCCTATTTCTGTTCACATCTCCCTTTTATCTTATCTAAAATACAATGTAGTTGATACATTTTTTCTGTATGCTTGTATATATATATATATATATATATATATATATATATATGCAAACATACAATCATACAGAAAAAATGTATCAACTATATATATATATATATATATATATATATATATATATATATATATATATATATATATATTGGAACATGGATAATTCGAAATCACCTTAAATTCGAATATTTCTCACGGACCCTAGAATTTAGTGCATAAACAATGCAAAAAAATCTTAGTTAATTCGTATAAAATGTTGGATAATTCGATTTTTTTACGAGTCTGAACCTCCAATAGGAAGTGGACAGAGAGGCGGCCATATATCTTGTCAAAATATTCCCCCCTCAAGTAACAAAGCTGGATTTTTCGAATCAAACGAAAGTGGAATAAGTCACATAGATTCTGTTGAGGATTTACAACCAGACGGCTGGGAAGACCAGGCAGTTAGTTAGTTCCAGGCAGTCGGATAACCTATGAAGATTTCATTAATCTTGATGAAGATTGTATGGTGACTTAACTGACGCCGAAATATTCGCCGTTGTTCTCAAAGAGATACGCACCTTCACAGAAACATGATGATGAAGTCGATGATTCAGGTAGTGAGATGAGTCTACAGTAACGTTGGAAATGCCCGTTCCGAGTCGAGTCGAATCACTCTTCTATATAAAGGAATTAAGACGGTTTATAGAAAATAAAAATGATGTCAGGAAAAATGAAAAAATGAAATAAAATGTTTTAGAATCTATTGTGATCTCCGACGGGCTTCAATCAAACAAGTAAACAAAAATTTTAGACTTTTTTCATAAACAAAGGACTTTTATTTTTAATTTTTTAGAAAGTAATTAATCATCAATAATTTATGTATTATTTATTTTTTTAATTAAAAACTGTGTGAAAATATAATGTTAGATTT
This sequence comes from Gonocerus acuteangulatus, assembly GCA_946811695.1. Taxonomy (NCBI): domain Eukaryota; kingdom Metazoa; phylum Arthropoda; class Insecta; order Hemiptera; family Coreidae; genus Gonocerus; species Gonocerus acuteangulatus. The sequence goes on along the minus strand of OX328124.1, from coordinate 95,157,513 downwards.
TGTAGCCGTTTATTTTCAAAAACTTTTGTCATTCGAATTTTGGATAATTCCAACTTTTTCATCAGTCCCTAGGAGTTCGAATTATCCAAGTTCCACTGTATATATATATATATATATATATATATATATATATATATATATATAAGAATATATTTGATAGAAGAGGTCATTATTCTATAGTATATGTATATATTATATATTATAGGATAGTCTGTGTGTGTATTGGTGTTTATGATTATTCTAAACGGAAATATTTGTTTCCTAAACGACTTTGATGTTAGTAATTTTATTTATAAAAAGTTGGGAAGTTTATTTAATATCTATCCACAAGGACACTCATATGTCCTTGTAATAATTGTTCTATTTTAATGTAAAAATAAAATAAATAACCATATAAATAAGTCCATTTCATTTTAAATATAATTTTTAATGCATTTACAATTCGTTCATAATTTTTTGCATTCATTATCTCTAGTTTTTTGTTGACACATTTATGGAGAAAACCCAGTTTTACACATTTTTATAAATGATGAAAAATAACGATTGGATAAAATTCCCTGAAAAACGGTTCACTAATGATTGTAAAGTAAGAGCGCCATGATTCTAATCTCTTAAAGCACATAAGTAATACAATTACACGGACCAGTGGATAAATAGCAAAGTAGATTAAGGTTGAATGGTGGCCTTTATTTAGGCAGCTTTTTATTTTATCAGCTTCAGGTTTATACCGATATCCCTTCTAATTATCGCGATGTATACATTATTGTGGGGGGCGAGGTTAGCTCAGTGGTAGAGCACTCGACTAATGAACTGGAGGACCAGGTTCAAAACCCGAGCGCGCACTAAAGATTTTTTTTTCTAGTGCTGCCGTTCGAGGGTTGGATTTGGGGTCCCAGATCGTCCCTAGGCTCACCCAGCCTTTAATTAATTTAATTAATAATGGGTACCTTGGGTGCTAATGACTCTAGTAGTCGAAGTAGCCAAGGGGAAAATCAGGCGGCCGGAGCATAGTATTGACCACACTATCTCCCTAGTGTGCCGTATGGTCAAGAATCAGATACCTCTACAGTATCTGCCCCTCTGGGCCCTTGTGGCCTGTTACGGGACTGATTTTTTTTTTTTTTTTATACATTATTGTATATATTTTGGTGGTCCGTTGAGCGCCTTGCTTATCATCATATCCTCGATACAAATGCATAGTAACGAAAATGAAAAAACCCACTTTTCATTTTCAATCTTTACTGATTTCTGTTGGACTGATGTAGGCCGAACTCTCGAATCTCAGTCAGTGAAAGGGGAGAGTAACCACTATCAAACGGTCGAATATGCCGACTACTTGACTGTCCAAAAACAAAGTAATGAATAAAACTTTTTTTCGCTCTGGAAAGTGGTGATTTTCACATTTCTATCGAGGATATCAGAGTGCTGTAGAAGCCACCCTTTTCATGAGTCCACCTCCGAAAGAAGTCAACAAAATCGAAGCTGGATTCGAATTCATGCCTCTTAGACCAGAATGCCACTGTGAAAACTTAGCTATAGTTGCATGTAAATAAATTATATGAATGTTAGATGTAAATAAATTTTAAAAAATCACGAGGCCGTCCAAACAATTAATGTTAATGTTTTTAATCTTTAAAATGTTTTAGAAAGCTTGAGTGCCTTAAGTGTTTTTAAAAAATATTTCAAAGATGTAAAGCATTTCGTTTAGATTTTGCAACAATTTGAAAAATATTAAAATTTTCGTTAATACCTTAATTGCGAAATTAATTAATTTGTTCCCCTAGAATATGAAGGACTTAAATGGAATTGAAGTCGCTGAAAAAATGATTTTTTTTATAAATAAATTTTTTTTATTTGGCCTATTTTTCATACATATTGCTATTTTGATCGTCCATGATTCAATTTTAGCATTTATGAAATAAAATGTGATTAAGATTGTTTTGACGCCTTGGTAAAGTCTCTGACTTGTATACATTCGAATTATTAGCTAAAGAAGTACAAAGAACAACATCATTTATTCCATTTCAGTTTACTTTTAACCTAAAAAAAAAAAAAAAATCCGAGAAATTTTCGATTTACACTAACCTCAATTATTTTTATCGATCTTCCAATGATATTCCCGCAAAATTAGTTTGCCCTCTCTCAATATCCGCAAAAAAGATGCGTCCTCGTATATCTGAAATTTCTTTTGTGTACAGATTACAAGAGTATAACCAATGATATTCGGCGAAACCCTCAATCTATCATTAAATATAAATGTAATACCTAATGTTCTAAAATATGTCTCAAATTTCATTATAATTCACGACTGATATCGTCCCTCCCATGTCAACCTATCAAATTTGCAAAAGTTCGTTTTTCAGATTCGTGACTTTGCTCTTGGATTGTGGACGATATGGCTTGTCGCAAATTGTCACAACTCTAACTCCTTTAGAATAGTCTTTAATGCCTTAAATAAAGTATCGAATAAGACCATTATTCAATATATTACTTCGTCAATGGATAGAATATGTTCGTGCTCTGGTTTGCTCCGATTTGCATAGTCGATAGTTTGGTATAGTAGGAACGATATGTTCACATCAGCTGATATTTCTCAACATTAAACCCGTTGTTCTCTACCAGAATGTACGGCTTATATATTTTCCCTGCAATATTTAAGATATTTTCATATATTCAGAATTTATAATTATCCATTTAGATAAGATAATCCGATTAATGACAAAATTAATAAATAAATTATATCTTCTCCCAATTCCAACATTTTCCATTTATTAAGAACACCCCGCTTGAATACTAAAAACCGGACCTCCCCAATAAACAAATAAAACCATTCATTATGCCTACCTTCCATTATGACTTCATCATCACCTTCGACCAGTTAACCCTTAATAGGTGGTAAACCCTTCCCTCCACCACATTTTTCCTTAAACTTACCGAGATCCACCAGATTCAGATTGTACATACGTAAGCCAATTTTGAGCCTGTACTTATTCATTTTATATCTGTCCCTTTGTAACCCCTTTATTTAAGTTTAAAATCTGTATTCATCTAATTTCAATTTAAGCTTCAGCTAAAACACACATTTACCATTTGTATAATTCATCGTCGTCTATGTACCATGTTTTTCCTTTGATTTCAACTCTATACAAATTAATATGAACTCTGTCCTCCTGATTTGAATTTCAAGCCAAAATCGGCCCTGATAAAATGCATTTTCTTATCAAAAATATAGAATTCTTAAAATACCATGATCGAGCCCCGACTAAATCATCTACCTTCGCAATCTGAACAAACAAATATATCCTAAGCTAGTTTCTAAGATAACTAAAAAGATTTTACCTTTTTTTAGTAATTAATCAACAAATGTTATTTGAATCGGGCATGTATGTAAAAGTGAGAATATAGTTTGTCCTAAAGTGCTGCCTTGAGGGAAGCCATCCGTGTTCTAGATAAGATTTACTACAGCTCTAAGCTTGTTTTTATGCCTTGTTTACTCTCGCCCTCCCTTACCAACATCCCTTTTGACGTTATTTACACACAACCTCCCTCCCCCCTCCCTGCGTTTCATATCCCTACTTCAACAACTATTTACTTAATCGCTTTTCGGCTTATCGATTCCAAGTCATCAATATTCCTTATCCTTATTCGATAACCTCTCTCCGTATTCTGATTGCGTTTTCCTTTTCAACAGGCTGTATGTTCATTTGATCTCAATTGTATCCTTGAGAATTTGTTATATTCATTCTCTTAAATGTCGTCGAAGATGCTCGGAGGCCGTGAGAGTTAAGGCGTGAGAACTTAACACTCCGTGCGAAGGGTCGTGGGTTCGATTCCCACTCAGGGGTGGTGGGTTTTCAAGAAGAGGCATCAGCCTTATCCTGGCTAGAAAAAAGTGGCAACCTATAGATAACCCCTCCTAAAATTCTTAGTTAATAATAATGGACGTTAAGCTTTAATTAAATATTAAATAAATTAATAAATAATAAGATTTAAATAAATAATTATAATAAGATTTAAATAAATATGTTGTCGAATAACTTTACTACGTACTTTCCATAGCTCGTTTTGAACATCCCAACGGAATGTGGGTGTCTATTGAGGTTTTATATATGTATATATATATATATATATATATATATATATATATATATATATATATATATATATACATATATATTCCTCTTCTTTTAATAAAGGCCTATTACGTCAAACAATAGTTTTCTTCTATACCATTTAAATTTACATTTGTCGACTTGTTTCTTGCACTTTGCCTCTCTTCACAAGACAATTTTTCTTATAAATAGTAGTCTTAATTTAACGAATTAGTCCAAAACTACCAAAAATGAAATTAAGAGTTTTTAAAAATCTTTTACCAAGACAGCCTTGTACGGTACTAGCTGTAGATTAATTAATGACTTTTTATGAATGAGTTTTTTTTAACCATTACATAGGTGATAATTTCCAAAGACCCAATTCTTATATTCTTATGTATGTCGAAACGCTGAATCCGAATCCGGAGTTCGTTTTCCCCCCAGCAAGTCAGGTTTTAGAGCATTTGGAGATTAAATTTCGTATGAAGAAATTTTTTTTTTTTTTTTTTTATAATTTATTTATGAGCACCCCGCATTCACAGCTTTTCGCCCAGGTACTCTATAAAATAGAAATACATAACAATGATTCAAATACATAATTATAATCTTATATAATAACTATAAATCCTTAATAGTTAACATATTACATAATTATAAATCCAATTACATTATTGTGTGTATCAATCTAATTATACAATTAAGTTTGTGAATAACATACAGCTAAAAGTAAAATTAACTAGTAAAAAACAATAAATTTTTAAGAAAAACTTATAATTATAAAGGAAACGAAGAAAATAGTTCCTATGTACAATATGACTATATATAATCGCAACAGTTTCTATTTACAATATAGGTTCTATGCATAATATGACAACATACATAAGAACAATAGCCCCATGTACAATCAATAGGAAGGATCCTATGTAAAATAATGATGAATATATCACGTCATGAGTGATGTTTATTAAAAAAAAAAAAAAAAAAAAAAAAAAAAAAAAAAACTTTCAACGGCGATGTTAAAAGCACAGTTTGGGTCGTCGGGAAATTTCGTCGAGCTCTAGTTATTTCTTCTTTGGACGAATTTTGAAGAAATAACTAGAGCTCCCATAGTTTTGAGAATCGCTGAATTCGAATCCGAGGTCTGTTTCACCCCATCGGCGCACAATCAAGTTCATTTTAAGGGAAAATATGTCTATTTAGCAAAAAAAAAAAAAAAAAAAAAAAAAAAAATGTTGACTGCAGATTCATTTTTTGCAAAATAGACAGATTTGTCCTTGAAATGAAACCTTGAGTTTTCTAAACTTGATAGTCGCTGATAGTTTCAATCTATCGGCGAAAACTCAAGATTTCATTTCAAGGACAAATCTGTCTATTTTGCAAAAAATGAATCTGCAGTCAACAGTATTTTTTTTTTTTTTTTTTTTTTTTTTTTTTGCTAAATAGACATATTTTCCCTTAAAATGAACTTGATTGTGCGCCGATGGGGTGAAACAGACCTCTGATTCGAATTCAGCGATTCTCAAAACTAAGGAAGCTCTAGTTATTTCTTCTTTAACGACTTCATACGAAATTTTACCTTCAAATGCTTTTAAACCTGACGTGATGGGGTGAAACGGACTCTGGATTCGTATTCAGTGAATCGAAATACATAAGAATATACGTATGGCTTCTTTTGAAAATACCACTTTTTTTGGGTGTGTGCCTGTGTTATTAATCATTTGGACATTTATTAAATAGTAAGTATTTGTTTAATGATAATACTATGTTTAAATGATCTAACACATCAACTTCTTGCTATAAATTATAACTAGACTCACAGATTTACCGGATTTCCCAGACAGAACAGACAATAATCAGAGTGTCCGGTTTTATTTATAGATCCTGGTTACAATTTGTATGAGTTTCTTAGCGATAAGAGAAGTTACTTAGTTGTCCATCGCTCTAATATGAAGATGATATGACGAGATTGTTATATTCAATTATGACTCTACTTTGGAGGATTACTAGGTAAGGACATGGAGCTGAAGAGGTTCTAGCAAAGTCATATAAAAGACTAATCTCAGAGGGCTTTAGCTGTGCCAAGTTTTGCAGCCAACTTATTATGGGTTGTAAAGGAGAGCTGCTTTATTGAAAAGGGCTTCTTGAGAAACAGAAGGCCAACTTCCAGTCTCTTCTTGAACCCTTAATTAACGCCACTTCTATTCAACCTCCTTTTATCCTTTCCTTCCTTCAACATGTTTTCATTAACAAAGCAAAAATGTTCAGTCCAAACAATACGCTGAGGTGTATTTAAAACATTTTCCGTTATAACTTGCTCCTTTTTTTGTTCTCATGTGGATTAGTTCTTCTCATGTGGGGTAATTGGACCTTTCTGAATTGTATATACTTTTTCAATTATCAGTGAAAAGTTGTGAAATATCTTACGAGTGTAGTGGTTGTTTAAGAGTTTAACCGACAGTTGCCGATGAATTAACCTTACATTGGGAAGCCTAAGGCCTCAGGTACGATACGAGCGATGAGCGAAAAGCGAAAAGCATCAGAGCGACGTCGCTCACATTAATGTTAAGCTAGAGTGCAGTAGGAATGAGGGAAGATTCGCTACACTATGCAGGAGCGACCGGGAGACGTGGCTTGCACATTACAATTTTCGTGCTACAAAAAAAGGCTACAGCCTCTAAATCTTGACCGATTTCAATGCATTTATTTTTTTTAAAATGAAAGCTAATAAAATCTAGAACAACTTTATCACTTCACATTTTTGTTTCCCTTGTTTACTTAATTGCGTGGAAAGATGTTTATAACCATCCAATGTTTATAACCTTCTAGCTACTTAAAATATGAATACTTATAAAAGAGTAAATTGGATGATACTGAATGTGAGCTTTCAATTTCGGAAGTGCAAGGTATGGAATGACAGACAGAGTGATTTTAAAAATACAATCATAACTAAGAAACTATGAAAAGAGATTGGAACTGTATTAAACTTGCAAGGTAAGATTTTTTTGTTAACTAAACATTTAAAATATTATTTTCTTTTAATTAATATTTTAACTAAAAAACGTATATTGGAGTATGCGATGATGGAGACTAAAGGAAATTCCCTCCCAGCCGCTTTGTGTCGTAGCCAGTGCCCCTCTTCTGCTAAACGCTCTGTCGCTCATTGCTCATCGTTCGTATCGTACCCGAGGCCTAAGGCTACTTAAAGAGTAGAGCGAAAAACGTTGCTATGCCAACTGAGTTGAAATCGTTGCTAGATTTGCTCTCTCCTTTGCCGGTGGGTCCAGTCTTTGTACTTCTCTTTAGGTGTTTGATTTCTATTGCTATGCTCTCTGCCCTTGCTAGGCTACGAAAAGAGCTACTGGCCATATTGTATACGGTCTGAACAAATACAACAAAACAAACCCTAGATCTAGACATGTAAATAAATATCTATTTTGTTTTCCATTCAGAAGACATATTCAATCGTGGAGATTACCAAGGGAGAGATGGTTCAATCAAAGAGCAGTTTCTAAATGGATCCGAAGGCTCCAAAAGGAATGGAAAAATTATTAGGCATCGTATTCAAATTAATATCTGGACTTCCCAGAAAATAGTATCAGCAGATTTTAATGATATGATAACGAAACCAGTAACTATTAACGAATTATTCACTCATGTTTTGTTTGCATGCAGAATTTAACGATGTCACTAAACTAAGGAGTGAATCTTGTTTGAATTGTTCAATTACCAAATCAATCATGATGACCAAATCATGATCAATGATAGGCGTTCATAATTAATTAACGGAAAGTATACTAATGACATCATTTGATAATGACAGCGGGCCCCATAGGGAGATCAATCAGTGACTGTTTCATAGACACTTTAAACTCTCTCCCTTCAATTTCGTATCACAGAATTTACACCAGTCAAACATGCTCTTGCATAAAGCATGGTGTATTTGTAAATGTTATGAGAATATGAATACGAGCATATATTTTAGGAACCTTTTCGCATATTGAGGTGTTGAGATAAAATTGAAGCAAGACAATTGGGAAACGTTTGCTGTATGGACGAAAATCTCAGAGAAATGGAGATAAAATCCACAACCATGTGGAAATGTGTTTTTATTTATTTATAGAATATTTACAAGCTGTATACATATTTTTACATATAATACAATAAGTAAATACATATCTGCTAAACTAGTAGACATGGAAGAACTGAGGGGAGAAGGCTGCCATTGCTGACACTCCCTAAGGAATTAATAATGCTTTCAAGTGTTATCGTAGGTCTCTAGGCCACTTTCTTTTCAGGCGTCTCGGGGGATTGGAAGGGATCGCATCTGTAGAAAGGGTTTGGGCAAGGGGGTTGGGATAAAAGGATAGTTTGGAATGAAAAGTGGAGAAGCGGGTTTTAGCTAATTCAGCGACAAAAGGAATTTCGAGGTTTCGGTGGATGATATTATTGTTGACGTAAAAGGTAGCATTAAGGATTCGGCGAAGGACTTTGGACTGGAAGGTTCGCATTCGGTTTATGACATGTGAAAATGCTCTTCTTTTACAATCCACTTGACGAAAATCTTTTGGTGATCAGGATATGCCACACTAATCTCATTTTATCATTATATATTCAAAAATGAATATATATAAACATTTTAATTCAACGGCCATATACTCGTTGAATGCACCGGTTCTCGTATATAACCGAAATCAAGCAACGTCCGGCGTGGCCAGTACCTGAATGGGTGACCGACCGCGTGCTGTTGGCCTTATAAAAGTGTGGCGGCAACCTGCAGATAGTCTGGCGATAATGTCCTAATCGTTGATAAAACAATAAAAAAAAAGAACTTTATATAAATATTGAATTTGAAGCCTTTATCTCTTGGTAATTAGGATAGAAAGAACTAATGAATGTTTGAAATTCAATATTCAAATGAGTAAAATTCAATCAAAGCTTAATGATCAGTTTCTCTTCTCTTCAGATCCCTCATGAAAGCTTGAAATTCAAGCAAAAATGTTAGCAATGAATTTTTATTTTTAAAATTGTAGTTTTTTTTTTAAAATTATTTCCATTCTGGTTAAATTCTACGATCTGTTTTAGATTTACTTCAAATTTCAAGAGCATTTGTGTCATTCTTTCGAACGTATATTTATTTTTCTTACTTTTTTTATGTGTTGTTGTTTTTATAACTCTTTTAAGCAGTAAAAAGAGTTCGTTAATAAAACTGGGTTGGTATAAAGAAAAATAAATTTCTATTATTTATTGTTTGTGATCGAGCTTCCCTGTCAAACGAGCAGAAGTATTTTTCTTTCGCTTGATGCAATTTCAGTGGTAGAGCACTGACTAATAAGCTGGAGGCCTGAGTTCAAATCCCGGGCAAGCACTAAAGATTTTTTCTTCTAGTGTCTTCGTTCACCGGTTGAATTCGGCCTCCCTGACCGTCCCTAGGCCAACCCAGCCTTTAATTAATTTAATAATGGGTACCTTGGTTGGTGCTAATGACTCTAGCAGTCGACGCAGCTAAGGGGAAAATCAGGCGGCCGGAGCATACTACTGATGCCATACTGCCGTATGGTCATGAATCAGATACCTCTATAGTATCTGCCCCTCAGGGCCCTCTTGGCCTGTTACGGGACTGATTTTTTTTTTTTTTTTATGCAATTCCTGTTTACTCTGTATGTTTAGTTATCCTTATTGTTTGAATATTAAACACCCAGACTCATTTTAACTGTAATTGTTGTCTACAAAATACAAGAAATACATTCATTCATTCAAATTTACAGTTCTTATTGTACCAACTTTCTAAAGGATACCTGGGATAAGACACATACGGGAACGTCCTATGTTGACACAGTTGTTTAATAATCAAAATAATTGGAGAATCTGCACAGAGACCCCTTAATTTCCTTCTGGACTTAATATTACAAAAGTGACGATACTCAAGAGAACAGAAGCTAGGTGGCAGCAACTGTCAAGAAAATCACTTGGATCTCTTTACCACTCACAAGATTACGCTGTTCTCAACCCATTCTTATATCTAACTATTTTTTTTTTTTTTTTTTTTTTAAATGTCATTTAGACCCCTTGACTTCTGAGGCACTCATATGTATTTGTATTAAAATAAACAGTGACCCAAAATATCAACAATGTTTCTTGTGTAGGCAGAAGTTCAATGAATAAAATTCCAAATTAACATAATCGTAAATTCTATTAAAAATGGCTCGAAGGTGATCATTTTTTAAGTTTTGATTCTGTCTGATATTTTAAATAGTTGATTGTTATTACGTAGATTATATTCGGTTATGACGCTGCCAATCTTGCTTGAAGTTCACCTTCGATTCATTTGGCTGTATCTAGTTTATAGGCCTCTGAAGAGGCCGAGAAACTTTGAATGTATTTGTTCTATATCATCAGAAGTTATGGCAAGAAGCGTTGGTAAAACACAAGCAGAGGAGGATTGGGAGCCAGGTAAAGATATTCTGGCCTGCTGAAAGGTTTTATGTTTGTGGTCGAAGTGACACGCTCTTTTGAAGGATTGTTTGTCCTGTGTGGATAGCGTGGAGGGTGTTTACCTCTCTACTCCCTCCTAGACAGATCGATTCCTCTTCCTCTTCAACTCTCGAGAGTCGAACCCTTTAAAGCTTAGTTCTTACTATTCAGCCAATATATTCCAATCTTATAGAAGCCCAAGTTAGAACGACCTATCTCCACTATATTTTATCCATTTAAGTTCAAAATTACTTTTAATTCTCGTTCTAAAGCTGCTGGGAGTTCATTAGCGCCAGGCTATCTATAGTTTGACAGCATTCCTAAATACCCATGTTGTAGCAGATTGTTCTTTCAGCGGGCACATAGATAGCAAAACTCAGCAGATAGATAGCAAGAAGCAGTCGGGATTAGAACCCACAACTCTCGCCTCAGAATCCTTGGACCCGGGAAATGGGAACGGTTTTGTTCATTTTTTCTACGTTTGATAAAATCATTTATATCATTCGTGCCGTTAACTCTCTTTCTTTTTAAATGTCTGCTGCTATCGTTCTCTAAATCGTTTTTCTATCCTTCTGGTATCATTCTAACAAAGTTACATCTCTTCGTGTTACATGAAAGTCTTATCCAATTAAATCTCCCAAATAAGCCGCCAGCTGTCAATGACTTAGGGCCCTGAGGTGATGCTCGGGAAGCATAGTTTTGGAAGTTCTACGTGAAAATTCCAGGCTCGTGGTACACATGTGGATGCGTTTGAAATGAGAGCAGACTACATTTAAACATGAAATTGTAGGTAAAACTTTGAGTGAATGTGGGCCCAGACTGCACTGTGTGGATAATTTCGACTTAAAACAGCTGCGGTACTCAACTTAGCCCAGGTTTTACTAGGACTGTATTTTTCTAGATCTCGGATCCTAGTGGCCCGCGATTCCTTTTGCGGGGTTCTTGTCACAATCCTCTTGCGCACCCACCCCAACACCGCCTATTCATACTCCATTCGCCTAAGGATAGAGATCCTATTGAGTCATTGTTGAAGATTGAATTCTATAGTGCCGAAATCTGGTTAACCTTCAGGGCAGAAAAGATTAATCCTATATTTGTATTTGAAATCCAGAATTAAAAGGCTAACTTGGCTTAGTTAATTCATATGTAGAATACAAAGGATGAATAGCATGAATGCACTATACAAACAATAATAAAGAAACGAAGAACTAGATTTGGTTGACAGAGATTCTGGAAATCTATTTCTAGTCAAGAAGGATCCCTTTGGATAGTACTGGAATGAGAAACGCCTGCAGAAAAGGAGGTGGCGCAGTGCGAGAACACTTTGAAATGAAATGCAGACAGTTCGTAGGAGCAGAAGGAATTCATAGATCGGCAAGGCTTTGATTCCACTCCCGGGCCATTTATATTCACCACGAGTCCGCAGTGGACTGGGACCCAGTAGGCAACTTCTCAATCTTGCTTTTCAACTTTTTATTTATTCAATTCGATTAGCATAATATGCTTCCGACATTTTATCCAAACGGGCTTGTCGGCATGGAGAAATTCTTAATCAAACTTCATTATAAACTGAATTGGTTTCCAATTATCTCTATGATTAGTTCCTGTTCTCGTATCCTTGACAACATGGAGAAAACACTCATTTCATTGACTACTCTTATACTCTTTGAATCTGTGTCTAGTTGAACCAATATATATATATATATATATATATATATATATATATATATATATATATATATATATATATATATATATCATGATGATTAGATAGTTAGCCGTCGAGGTGATAAGTAAAGATGGAATGGTTGGGATTCGGCTAAATAAACCTCAATATGATTTTGTTTTAAAAAAAATCTATATTTCAGACGTTTCGGCTACTCATTGGTAGCCTTCGTCAGCTAAAATGACAAAAAAATATAGATTTTTTTAAAACAAAATCATATTGAGGTTTATTTAGCCGAATCCCAACCATTCCATCTTTACTTATCAATATATATATATATATATATATATATATATATATATATATATATATATATATATGTAGTATATCACCTGTCCAAAATTCTTCTTTGTATGAGGAAGTATAAAACTTAAAACATGGATAAGTCTTCTTTCTTTTTTTTTTTTCTTTTTTACGGCGCATCTACATCTAGGTCATTAGCGCCGACATCCAGGGTGCAGCGAGGAATTTTACCAGCGAGCCATGGGATGATAAAATTCCTGCCGGAGGTTGGGAATCGAACCCACCATCTCCCGCTTATGAATCCAAGGCGCTAGCCATTAGACCACGGGAGACCCCAAAAAACATGGATAAGTATATTTAATATGAATAGGCAAAAACGTCTCAGAACTGTTTTAAGCTAGGGTCAAAGTGCCTTAAAAGACAAAACTTAAAACAGTTCTGAGACGTTTTTGCCTATTCATATTAAATATACTTTCCTTAAAATTACCTATATAAATTCAAAATAAACATAAATAATTCTGCTCTTCCATTTTATCCAAATAGCCAACTGTTTATGACAAATATTATTTATTTATTGGATATTACGCTTCTTTGGCGATAACACAATGATTAGCAGAGCTACATATATTGAAGAGTCAGATAGAGATAAATACGTTTTTGTGCCTTTAGGAAGGGTACAGCCAATTTTTACTTTCCGTTTTTTTGCCTATTTTGGCTTCCGTTACCTATTTTATTTTAAGATTTAAAGCTTTTTTTATCGTTATACAATTTTTTTCTGCGATTTAAACATTTTAAAAAGCACATAATGAATTCCCGTACATCGAAGACAAGAAAGGTTGCACAAATTAAATTACATATTATTGTCACAAATATCTATTCGAAAGCTTATTTTCTCAACCCATGCATTTAACCTCTGCAAATAGCAGAACCTTCATTAGTAAAAGGATTACACAAGCATAATGAATACCAGGAATGAGAGAGGACGAGGGAAGTACGCCTCTTATCCAAAAGTTTGGGCAAATTAGTAATATACGTCCGTTGTAAGCTCCTTATCTAGATGGATCGATTTGACTGCTATATTTCGAGATTTGTGGCCAAAAGATAATTGCGACCACCACAACGTTAAATTACATATGTTGGTTGGAGTGTTGGTTCCTCTTCCCTGCGGTGTTGCTGCTTCCTGCTACTTTCTTCGGGTGGTGTTTTGCAAGAAATAGGGTCCTTGGGGAAGTGCCAACGAATCTTCGCAGGTATGTAGCATACACACTGAGAGATTGAACGAGTTCGTTAACTAGCAAAATCTATAATCCATATATACATACACGTATAAAAATGTTATCGGGAGCCATTTTCGGTATCTAGTAGGAAAGGAGCAATGAGTATTTGAAGACATTTTTCAAATATCATTACATGTTAGGCAGGCACAAATAAAACCCATTAGTTAAATTACCTTAATACTATAAGGGTATTTGTTGAAGGCAGACCCGGCCGTATGTTAGCCGATTGTAGCCAAACGACCGAGGTCCCAGTCTTGGATTGTAGGGTCCTATAGGGCGGGGAAGGCTATACATATGTAAAAGGGTATCTCATATTTTACAGGTAGGCAGTATCGTTCCTACGCCCTCACCCACCTTCACACCCTTCCAGGTAGTCTTATACAAACATGGCTGCGAAAATAAACGATCTCCTATCGATATATTCCCTTATTTCTCCTATCGTGTATTTTTAAATCATCTCTGCCCTTACTTCTCTTTCTCTAAAGGTATTGCATCAAGTTGAGATCCCCCAATATTGTACCATTGTGATAGTTTATTATCTTATTTAAACCACCTCTTCTACTCCGCTCTCCCTCAGAAGATATTGTATTAAGTAAAAATATTGCCATAAACACTGATATTAATTTGGCATATCTGTGAATATTATCAGATGATTTATCCCCATTTTTTTTCTGTCTCTAAATGTATTAGATCAGCTGCATAAACTGCCAAAATCACTGATATTCATTTTTCTAAACTGTAAAGGTTCTGGAAAACAAATTGTTTATCAATGCTATGCTCTAAGTTTATTGTAAACTAAATGAATTAAGTTTCAGTGAGTGATGATTTTTTTTTTTGTATTCTTTTATGTTCTATTCAAATTTTATTGTTTTTCATATTATTACTTTTACTTTTCTTATTAACTGTGGACATTTCAATTGGCTTTTTTTCTTGTTTAAATTTCAGCAAATCGCCTTTGTAGCGAAGCTCTTGAAATAAATAAATAAAGGTAATCAGTTTATTTTAACCGTTTCTGGCCATATTATCTCCATATAGTTATTGAATCAAGTTCAAAATCCCTGAAATTCATTTGGCATAAATGTGAATATTGTCAGCTGATTTATACCGTCACTGTTCTTAGTTCTCAATTAGAATGTATTAAATCAAGTGCAAATACTTCCCAAATCTCTGTTCTTAGTTCTCTCTTTCGATGTACACAGGTATTGGATCAAATTTGAATTCCGCCAAAACTCTAGGTATTTATTTGGAAAAACTGTGAGGGCTAATCAGCTGATTTAAATTGTATCTACGCTTAATTGTCTGTCTGCGGCAATTGGATCAAATGCAAACACCGCCAAAGTCCGTATATTTTTTTGACATAACTGTAACCTCGTGAGTTCATCGCCTGCTTAGTCCCCTTAGTTCTCTATGAATATTAAATTCATTTGTTTAGTTCTTATTTTAATATGCAACACATTGCTTTGATTTCATAAAAATCTTAAATTAAATGAATTCAGTACGTTCCTGTAGCCCATGATTAGTACTCGACTACCGTCCTTGCAATCCGAGATATTATTAGTTTAGAACTAGTTGTGTTGCATTGCTCTAGAATAGTTTAGTTTGCCTAAGCTATAGATCGATAGCCTGTAGCTTCCATTATCTTCCTTCCGGTATGTGGTTGTCTCCAATGGATTAGTCCCGCCTCCTCCTATTCCATCAGCTGGTTTCTCCTTATTTGTAAGAACTCCCTTCTCTTATGTCAAACTCTGTCTTCATTTGGTCGGGCCAGCAGAACTTTACAAGTTTATTAGTTTTTAATATCTAATCGGAGGCCTGGTGGCCGTGAGTGCTTAGGTGTATGTAACAATAATGATTTGGTGTATGTATCCGTATTTGTACATGAAGGATATTTAACCCATTTGCTGCTACTAAAACAGATCTAGGCGTTCGGCTGGCATGCCAGTGGTGCTACTTAGACAGAGCTGTGCGCTTAACCGGCGCACCTCCTGTGCTACTAACTCAGATCAGTGAATCTGAACAACTGCTGCTCCCACATACTTTTGTCCCTCAGTTCCGGCATCTAAATCAACTAATAGACTCTTAGAATTGCTAGTAAATATTTTCGGCACCTCCTTTTCAAACTCTGCCTGCTTTATGACCGTTAACCCTCAGACATTTCAAGGGTTGGAAAAAGAACTCAGCACTGGGTGGATGTCGAGGCACCAGCCTTGCAGCGGCACTGCTCAGCAGCAAATAGGTTAATAATAAATTTAAAGACATTTACTGGTCAAAGATTCTCAATAACAATGCACTGTGCACTCAATAATAATGTATGTGTGAGTTTTTGATATTTTTTTGTATAATTTCTTATTTTGTAGATGTTTTAATGCTACGTAGTACCTACCTGCATTACTTTTGGGTAAAAGGACTTTTCTTCATGTCTCGATACTTGTAATTTCTAGAAACTATATAATATTATCGCCTGAGAAAAGATTAATGGATATGAAATTAAACTCTCTAGTGGTTATTACGCCTAGTTAAAAATTTGTGCCTTTAAGTGTCAAAAACTATTTGACTTATTTAAAATCAAATGAGTACTATATACAACCTTTTTGTCGTCTAGATGTTTTAACTTGCCAAGGCGTCATATAAATCCGATTAGCTTACTTGGTTAAGGCGCAAACAGTACATCGAAAAATGTGAGTTTAATCCCTGGATATTGATTATTTTTAAAAAAAAGAAAAAAAGAAAGGCTCTTAAAAAAGAAAGATTCATAAATTCATTATTGGGTCGAATCAATAGCTATAGACATTAACACAACATCCCCGATAGAAATTGAAGATAGCCCTAACGCCTTGATGATGGAGAAGATAGACCAGGGCTTAGAGGTGATCCCTCCAGATGTTCATATGGACCTCGTTATCTCTTATCTACCCTTTCAATCAAGGAAGAGAAGATCTCCTAGGGCTTCCGTCGAATTCGATAAGTCCATTTCTAGGAGTAGCCATAACCAGCCGAAGGCTCTCATTCTTTAGGAATGAAAATTTATTAATTTATGAATTAGAGGGTTGGCTGTAAAAAGGAGAGAACTCCAATTTTTCTAGTTTATGGGAAACCAACAAAAAAAAAAAGTTTAAAAATTCAAATTTTAAATTATGTAAAAATATTTTTACTTCATACTTTGAATGATGATAACATAGTCGCACAGTATTTTGATTTAAAAAAAAAAAAATCGACGGTGGTACGTGGATGATTATTGGAGCTGCAGCATTCTTGGTCACAAAAATGGAATATGAAGAATGGAGGAATATGTTATGTCTCGGAAAAAGTTGTAAAACTAAATACAATGTATTATTATTATTATTATATATTTCTATTCAAAGGAAACTGAAAATAAAGTAAAACTATTGGTTTTGCAAACAGAAAATATTATCCATGGTCCACAGTTTTTCGTAGTATGATGTTTGGTATCTCCATCCCCAAGGTTTATGTATAAAGTGGCTAAATTTGTATGCTGCTTTATCGTTAAAGTGATGTACAATTTGCTTCATAAATGTTCACACACACACACACACACGTGTATATATATATATATATATATACATATATATTAAAACAAAATATATATTACTTATATATTATATTATTATATATGTTCATTAGAATCATCCCGAAAGAGAAAGAAGTAATGTTTTTTCTCAATGAGCATAACGAAATAATAACAATAAAATGAAGAATGAATTGTGAGAGAAAACAGCCCTTTGTAATAATAATATTTTTATTTTTGTATTTCTCGTTGTATTCCCTTTCGAAAGAGAGAGAGAGTATATTTTTTGCTACATGTTCGATCCGTTAAAATCTACTTGTGTAGGGACCACATATTTATTCTCATCGTAACATTTAATTTTAAATATTATTTGGCTTGAAATAAAATTAACGGTTCCGCGAACGCTCCCGCCTTCACGGTAGGGAAGGCAATGTTTTTTTAAAGTTAGTTCAACCACTTGGGTCGTTATTGTTTATTTATAAAAGTACCACTGTAAATATTTGTGTAGGATGTGTAGGATAATGTAATATTTTACTTACAATATTTTATCATATAAAATGTTTTATCAAGTGATTTGAAGTTGATATACTAAAGATAAAAAATAATAAAATATAGTTCTTAATGAAGAATATATCCTTATATATGTACGTATGCAAACTTCCACACATATATGCATACATACACGCACCCACGCCCAAACACACTCACACCCAAGTATTTTCTATCCTTCCTTTCTTCTTTTAGTTTTACATTTTTATTTTTTATTTAATTTTTATATATTTTTTTTATTATGGTCTGTATCTCTAAGGAATCTCAATAAATTCTGGTACAATTCATGGTCGTCTGATTCGTTTGTCTTAAAAAGTTCTCGTGAGCTCTACAGGCCGTTAAAATGTCTTGGATGGAATGATATATATATATATATATATATATATATATATATATATATATATATATATATATATATATATATATATATATATATTACAAACCTTCCATTCTTAACCAATGAGCTTTTATGAATGAGCTAAGAATATTTCCTACCGAATAGCCTTACATCGGACGAAAATTGTTAAAATGAGAAATTGTATAAAGGAATTTAATGTAATCTTCTATTATACAAAATGAAAAAGGGTACTCAAGCACTTATTCCTTAGGGGCTTTTGTTCTTAATGAGCTAATTTCCGTTCGGCATCCATTCAAGAAGGATTTACTCTAGAACAAAGGGGAATTAAGGAAAGGAAAAAACATTTCACTTTTCTTTTTTTTTTAAACTGTATTATACGATTATTTCTCGTGCGAAGGACTTTTCCTCAATTAATTTTATTTAACTGATTTGGTGGTGCTAGTTTTTTTCTGTTTATTAGGATCGTAACCATTTTCCTCAATTAATTTTATTTAACTGATTTGGTGGTGCTAGTTTTTTTCTGTTTATTAGGATCGTAACCATTTTCCTCAATTAATTTTATTTAACTGATTTGGTGGTGCTAGTTTTTTTCTGTTTATTAGGATCGTAACCATTTTCCTCAATTAATTTTATTTAACTGATTTGGTGGTGCTAGTTTTTTTCTGTTTATTAGGATCGTAACCATTTTATATCCTATGCATAAACTGCTCATCAAATATCATCGGATAATGATTTTTATCTTGTAATAAAGTATTAATTATTGTGTTATTTATTTTTATAATAGTTTTTTTATTGTTTATTTTGCTCCTTTTTTTTTAAAAAAAAGAGGAGAATTGTATATAGTTAAATGTCATATAAAATTTCTTTCCTATGTTTCTGTTTATTTTAAATATTTTATTTGATTTTTTTTTTTTTATTTGTTTACTTTTATTTTTACATTACATTTTTATTATGTTTCATTATCATTTTTTAATTATCTAAAAGGAACTTCTATAAATTGGCTTAATTTTACTAATAGCTCTGAAAGCTTTATTGGGAGGGCGAATATTTAAGCCTAACGCACTCAGTAAGTAAGAGTGTAATAGTTGTCATTTAGTATTGACTCTTTTGCAATAAAGTATAAGTGGGTGAGTCTAGTGTGTCCTGTCCATAAGATTGTCAGTACTACTTTTTCTCGTCGTGATCCTCTGATGATTCTCACGTAAAAAGAAGTTTAAATACAAATACTGTAATACACAATTTTTACCTAATTCTACATTTACACTATTCTACACCCTCAAGTGGCGTCCCAACAGATCTACCAACCTCTGTTTTAATAATAAACTGATTCCATCATTTATAATAATAATTATTATTATAAATGCACTAACTACCTAAATCAATATGATATATAGATTGGAGGCCAGGTGGCAGTGAGTGTTAAGGCGTGAACACTCCCTGCCAATGGTCCTGGGTTTGAGTCCAACTAGGGGTTGTGGTTTTTTTTTTCGAATCTTCGCTAGGAAAGGATAATACCTTCTTTCTAAAAAAATAATAATAATAAAAAATCCGGCGCTAATGACCTAGATGTAGATGCGCCGTAAAAAAAACAAAAAAAAAAAAAAAAAAAAAAAATAATAAAAAATCGTGTATGCAAGAAAATAAAATTCCCTTGAGCTTAGAGTTATTGTACTGAAGAAAAGTTTTATTGGTTGGTTGGATCTCATCCCATGATTAAGCTGCTTTATGAGTAAATATGCTCTAAGTAAATCCAGATTTGCAACCCTATTTCTTTGAAATGGGATAATAAATAGAATCATCTAAGATATTATTCTCTTTAATATCATTTTGCCATCTTATTATCGTATTCCTCCCCTATATTTTATCTTTTATTTAAGAGATGAAATAGAAAAATATATCTTCAAAAAAATTGCTTTTACCGCAATTTTCTTCTCTTGGAGAAAATGATTAACTTTAAGTTTAGTTTTACTAATATTGAATATTGTAGTTTATGGTTTCCCTACTATCTATTTTAATTCATTTCAGAAGTCAGTGATAAGGTACGGTCAATAAATTTGTCATACTTTTAATAATACAACTGATTGAGGTCTCCCGTGGTAGGGTGAATAGCAAGCCCGATTCCTTCATAAACAGGTGCGGATTCGAGGTTAGTCTGTAGACGGTTGAGTTTTTTAATCTATGAGCTCCGAAGGAAGATTGCGTTTCCTACAGGTAGCCAGGCGAAAATGACATAGGTCCACGAATAGAAATGAGTGTTTGTCAAATTATGTTATGCCTTGTTGTCAAGCATGTGTCTTGTTAGAGACAATTGGTGATTGACAGAATATTTGAAAAATATGAAATGTTCGAAATATAGATTTTTCCTAAAATGTGATGCTTTCTCTTAGCCTTCTTTAATACACTCCCTATCATCACACCTAATCCCAAAAACCCCATTCGCCGTCTGAAGCGTAACTGGCCTAGAGACCAGCTGCAGGAGTAGTTTACTACAATATTAATCTCTCAGCCTTGTGGGTACTGCAACTGTGCAGCTTGTCTACTCACGAGCTTCAAGATATATTCACATTTATCATTTTACTAGAAATGTATTTTTACATTCTTCTAAATTCTAAATAAAAAAAAAAAATCTCTTAGCCGAATCTCAACTATTCCTTGTCTTCTTATCACCTCAACGGCTAACAATCTGAATTTTATTATTTTGTCAAAGAACTTGGTTACTGATAGTGTCAGACATTGCTAAGGAGAAATGAACATTTTTACTTCCTCCACAAAACCTGTTTTTATTGCGAGTGCTAAGCGCTTTCAGCAGTTCATTTAATTATCTTCTGCCAAATCTGTGACAGAACAAAAACAACTTTTTTACTCATAAATACAATAAAATTAATAAATAAAAATGTTGTTTTACATCAGCTCTTTAAAGTTCTAATCTAAATTTAAACCAACAGCAATCAATAACATTTATTTAACAATATTATATCCAATATCAATAAAACACAAAATAAATAAAAAAATACGTTGTCCAAAAGACTTAAAAAAAAATAATCAAATAATTTGATCGTGTGCCTTCTGTACTCGCCCTGCCTCATATTTCTGGTGACATTTCTTACACAGCTGACCAAGAGTGGTCAAATATTTTAGTGGCAAAATGGCCGGCAGGTTACGTGTGGTGGAAGGATTCCGATATAATGTATCTACTTTTTTATCGTGCCTCTTAAGGTGCGTATAAGTATCTTAGTTTATTGTTTGTGGAAATTCCTAAGTTCAGACTGGTATGTTTTTCGTTTTTGTCGGAAAACTTTTTTTTTTTTTTCAAAGATTCGTCTGCAGCCGACTACCCTTAAGTAATAGAGAAATAATTGAACGTCCGCAAGGTTTAGTTGTCTCTTTTCTCATCAGTAGGTTACTCATAATCTTGCACTTATTCATCCTATTTCTGTGTTACCCATACTTTAAGATTTAAGACTGTATCTATCTGCCTTTAATTTAATCTGTAACTTTTACACCTGTTTATCATCTGCCACTATTATTTATATTATAAATATATATATATATATATATATATATATATATATATATATATATATATATATATATATATATATATATATATATATATTCCTTCTATATATAAAATTAATATTCGTAGCAACTGTTGCCATTCTTGTTAACAGCCCTATTGAAGGCTTGTATCTCAAGCAAATTGCAAAAATATAAAACATTTTTTATTTAAAAATTGTATTTTTATTAACCACACGACCAAACCAAGATGGTCAACCATCTCCTCTCAAGGAATTATTTTACTTTAATTGCTTCATATCGTGTACGATAACCAAACTGAAGTAAGTCTTCTAAGAAACCAGGAAGTTATTGCAAATTGTCGTATTTGAATACGGAATTCATTTATTTCAAATTAGGCTACGTATTATAAGAATTAATATTATTAAAAGAAATGTTAACTATAAACTATTCTGAGTAAGAACTTATTCATGGGATAAGAATGTAATTTCATTGATCTATCTTCGAGACCTTCATATGAGATGGTATAATCCTGTACATTGTAGATATGTTAAGATACTGTCTATGTACTGGCTACCTTCAGCGAGAAGTTCACACATGTTGTAAGGGATGGTTAAGTCATGTCGTCTTATGCAGTCTGTAAGTATATGTTTTATTGCTAATCCTGAAGTACAACTTTCACAAGATGGTCTCAAGGAATTAAATATATTCAAGCGTTGCTAATTTCTTACATCTAGGGCCTCATCAGGAATATTCCTTTAATCTAACTGCACTCCAAATAGGGTAATGACCATGCCGTTATGCCAGTTAAAGGCAATATTCGATGATGAATTGACTCCCCATTCCGTGTTCTGAAATGCAGTAGTAGTATTTTCAAGGTTACTGCGCGCAAAAAAAAACAAAGGATATTGGTTCATATCCCAGCTTGGTGAGTTCATTTTCCACTTTACATGTCCCGTCTAAAAATATGTTGAAAAATAACTCGACGGGAATTTCGTTGATAGAGTTTTTCGAAATTATCCCTGACGTTTAAGAGCTGAGATAAAAAAAAAAAAAGAAAAGAAAAGTTTAGTCTGCAAAGTGGATTTGGACTCAACTCTCCCCCTTGACAGATCTGGCATGAAGCCAAAACCGAGAGAGCATAATGATTTTCTCTCAGAATATATACGCAACTGAATAAAGCTCGCCAATCATTCTTTGCTGTATACATCAAAAAAAAAAAAAAAATCAGTCCCGTAACAGGCCACGAGGGCCCAGAGGGGCAGATACTGTAGAGGTATCTGATTCTTGACCATACGGCACACTAGGGAGATAGTGTGGTCAATACTATGCTCCGGCCGCCTGATTTTCCCCTTGGCTGCTTCGACTGCTAGAGTCATTAGCACCCAAGGTACCCATTATTAATTAAATTAATTAAAGGCTGGGTGAGCCTAGGGACGATCTGGGACCCCAAATTCAATCCTCGAACGGCAGCACTAGAAGAAAAAATCTTTAGTGCGCGCTCGGGTTTTGAACCTGGTCCTCCAGTTCATTAGTCGAGTGCTCTACCACTGAGCTAACCTCGCCCCCGCTGTATACATCAAGCTTCTACAAATCATTCTTTGCTGTATACATCAAGCATCTACAAATCATTCTTTGCTGTATGCATCAAGCTTCTACAAATCATTCTTTGCTGTATACATCAAGATTCTACAAATCATTCTTTGCTGTATACATCAAGCTTCTACAAATCATTCTTTGCTGTATACATCAAGCTTCTACAAATCATTCTTTGCTGTATACATCAAGCTTCTACAAATCATTCTTTGCTGTATACATCAAGCTTCTACAAATCATTCTTTGCTGTATACATCAAGCTTCTACAAATCATTCTTTGCTGTATACATCAAGCTTCTACAAATCATTCTTTGCTGTATACATCAAGCTTCTACAAATCATTCTTTGCTGTATACATCAAGCTTCTACAAATCATTCTTTGCTGTATACATCAAGCTTCTACAAATCATTCTTTGCTGTATACATCAAGCTTCTAGAAATCATTCTTTGCTGTATACATCAAGCTTCTACAAATCATTCTTTGCTGTATACATCAAGCTTCTACAAATCATTCTTTGCTGTATACATCAAGCTTCTACAAATCATTCTTTGCTGTATACATCAAGCATCTACAAATCATTCTTTGCTGTATGCATCAAGCTTCTACAAATCATTCTTTGCTGTATACATCAAGATTCTACAAATCATTCTTTGCTGTATACATCAAGCTTCTAAAAATCATTCTTTGCTGTATACATCAAGCTTCTACAAATCATTCTTTGCTGTATACATCAAGCTTCTACAAATCATTCTTTGCTGTATACATCAAGCTTCTACAAATCATTCTTTGCTGTATACATCAAGCATCTACAAATCATTCTTTGCTGTATGCATCAAGCTTCTACAAATCATTCTTTGCTGTATACATCAAGCTTCTACAAATCATTCTTTGCTGCATACATCAAGCTTCTACAAATCATTCTTTGCTGTATGCATCAAGCTTCTACAAATCATTCTTTGCTGTATACATCAAGATTCTACAAATCATTCTTTGCTGTATACATCAAGCTTCTACAAATCATTCTTTGCTGTATGCATCAAGCTTCTACAAATCATTCTTTGCTGTATACATCAAGATTCTACAAATCATTCTTTGCTGTATACATCAAGCTTCTACAAATCATTCTTTGCTGTATACATCAAGATTCTACAAATCATTCTTTGCTGTATACATCAAGCTTCTACAAATCATTCTTTGCTGTATACATCAAGCTTCTAGAAATCATTCTTTGCTGTATACATCAAGCTTCTACAAATCATTCTTTGCTGTATACATCAAGCATCTACAAATCATTCTTTGCTGTATGCATCAAGCTTCTACAAATCATTCTTTGCTGTATACATCAAGCATCTACAAATCATTCTTTGCTGTATGCATCAAGCTTCTACAAATCATTCTTTGCTGTATACATCAAGATTCTACAAATCATTCTTTGCTGTATACATCAAGCTTCTAAAAATCATTCTTTGCTGTATACATCAAGCTTCTACAAATCATTCTTTGCTGTATACATCAAGCTTCTACAAATCATTCTTTGCTGTATACATCAAGCTTCTACAAATCATTCTTTGCTGTATACATCAAGATTCTACAAATCATTCTTTGCTGTATACATCAAGCTTCTACAAATCATTCTTTGCTGTATACATCAAGGTTCTACAAATCATTCTTTGCTGTATACATCAAGCTTCTACAAATCATTCGTTGCTGTATACATCAAGCTTCTACAAATCATTCTTTGCTGTATACATCAAGCTTCTACAAATCATTCTTTGCTGTATACATCAGGCTTCTAAAAATCATTCTTTGCTGTATGCATCAAGCTTCTACAAATCATTCTTTGCTGTATACATCAAGCTTCTACAAATCATTCTTTGTTGTATACATCAAGCTTCTACAAATCATTCTTTGCTGTATACATCAAGCTTCTACAAATCATTCTTTGCTGTATACATCAAGCTTCTACAAATCATTCTTTGCTGTATACATCAAGCTTCTACAAATCATTCTTTGCTGTATACATCAAGCTTCTACAAATCATTCTTTGC
This sequence comes from Gonocerus acuteangulatus, assembly GCA_946811695.1. Classification (NCBI taxonomy): domain Eukaryota; kingdom Metazoa; phylum Arthropoda; class Insecta; order Hemiptera; family Coreidae; genus Gonocerus; species Gonocerus acuteangulatus. The sequence continues at coordinate 95,132,111 of OX328124.1, read as the reverse complement.
TGTATACATCAAGCTTCTACAAATCATTCTTTGCTGTATACATCAAGCTTCTACAAATCATTCTTTGCTGTATACATCAAGCTTCTACAAATCATTCTTTGCTGTATACATCAAGCTTCTACAAATCATTCTTTGCTGTATACATCAAGCTTCTACAAATCATTCTTTGCTGTATACATCAAGCTTCTAAAAATCATTCTTTGCTGTATACATCAAGCTTCTACAAATCATTCTTTGCTGTATACATCAAGCATCTACAAATCATTCTTTGCTGTATACATCAAGCTTCTACAAATCATTCTTTGCTGTATACATCAAGCTTCTACAAATCATTCTTTGCTGTATACATCAAGCTTCTACAAATCATTCTTTGCTGTATACATCAAGCTTCTACAAATCATTCTTTGCTGTATAAATCAAGCTTCTACAAATCATTCTTTGCTGTATACATCAAGCTTCTACAAATCATTCTTTGCTGTATACATCAAGCTTCTACAAATCATTCTTTGCTGTATACATCAAGCATCTACAAATCATTCTTTGCTGTATGCATCAAGCTTCTACAAATCATTCTTTGCTGTATACATCAAGATTCTACAAATCATTCTTTGCTGTATACATCAAGCTTCTACAAATCATTCTTTGCTGTATACATCAAGCTTCTACAAATCATTCTTTGCTGTATACATCAAGCTTCTACAAATCATTCTTTGCTGTATACATCAAGCTTCTACAAATCATTCTTTGCTGTATACATCAAGCATCTACAAATCATTCTTTGCTGTATGCATCAAGCTTCTACAAATCA